>CM076724.1:21579209-21943264 GCA_038501795.1 Pseudopleuronectes americanus
TTGCATTAAAGATATACATGCAGTTTTTCTGTGTTTCTGTCCTCCCTGCAGGAGCCGGAGGTTGGTCTCCTCTCGCCTCCGACAGATACCAGTGGCTGGAGGTGGACTTGGAGAGGCGGACCCAGATCACAGCTGTCGCCACGCAGGGACGGTACGGCAGCTCTGATTGGCTGACGGCCTACCTGTTGATGTTCAGCGACACGGGACACAACTGGAGACAACACCGACAGGAGGACAGCTTGGGGGTAACTGTCCTGCAACGATCAACCAATAATCAAAATGCACTGATGATGGTTTCATGATCAACTTTATTCGCCTCCTCTCTCGCACAGATTGGAAGGAGAAGGTTAGCCACTGATGCGTTCAGGTATTTGCAACCAAGAGTTTTCAAAATGGTCCCTTTGTATAAAATTTTGACAAAATTAAAAACTACATTGACACAAAAATAAAGATCGTAAAAATTCAAGTTGCACGGAGCTGTTTGGATTTGTTGTGAAAAGACAGAGAGATTGTGTCATCTGACCCCCTGTGGTTAAAGGCCCTTGTTAAGTTGAAAACCTCCAGTAATACACCTTGTGTGTCTCTGTTTGGATGAAGACACAACCCTGAACATCAGTGTCAACCCCGTGCATACTAAAAGCTCTGAATAGCTTAAAGCTCTGAGGTTCATTGAAGTTAAAATACATTTGGCCTCACTGTCATAGATAGAGTTTACATTATCTGCGGGGACGGTTCTGCCTGCAGCAGCAAACCCCTCTCACCAGGAGCCCTTCACTCTTTATTAAAAATGGATGGAACAATGAAAGGAGCCTGGGCCGGGTGGTGTCGACAGCATGGAGCTGCTGTCAAACAGTTTAACCTCTGCTGACAGGAGGCTGGTGCTGCTGCTGCTCACACCGCCTGCTGCACAGAACGAGTCACAGCTCAGATTCCTGCCGCCGCGGCGAAGGTGTCCATCAACCGTCTCCCAGCAAGTCGCTCGTTCACTGTGAGCCGGTCTCCATAAGTGTCAGCTCAGTGCCTAAAATGTAAATGTGAGGGAGGAATCTGTGATTTACATATTCTGTCGAGCAGCTGATGGATTCAGGACTCAGAACAGGAACTGGGGAGAAACTCTCGGTTGAGTCTGTTCCTACACAGCTGAATAAGTTCCCCCGCGTTTTTCCTCTCATTACTTTCCAGCATTTTACATCATTTCTTTAAAACCATTGCACGTCTAATTTCCCCGTGAAGAGGGAGAATGACTTATCACCAGCTAGCAAACAAACTGTGCGTCAGCCTGACAGCACGCCACGCAGGCCTCCGCAGACTGAACCCCATTAGATACGATTCAGAAGCAGTGGAGCGTCTCCTCCCTCCGTCATGGAAGACGGTGCACTCCTCTTGTTACAGGATCAGCCCGGAGAGCAGCTTGTGATTCAGATTTGACAGGAGACGATTTTCTCTCGGTGAAGGGTGCGAATGCCGTCGAGCCGAGTCCCCGAAACTTGTTGATTTTACACCCAGCATGAAAGGTGATAAACCCAGATCAGCTCCGAGTGCTTTTGAAGCTGGGTCTATTAGTCAGGCCGGCTTAGTGTGTCTGTTAGGGAGGAGATTTACAGAAATAGCTGTATCACACACACAGAGTCACTGACTCCTGAGCTCACAGGCTCCGGATTTCTCCTTCTGCTGTCAAGTGGTGGAAAGTAATTTACTATACAGGGAGATTTGAAGTTATTGTATGTGTTACATGAGTAATTATATTGGCCGCTACTTCTTTCTACTCCATAACGGTCCAAATACATTTTATGTATTTATTAGAGAGCTATAGCTCATAGCTACTGCAGATATCCTATACATAAAATACTGGATATGTTTATGAAACACAATACTTTTTTTAAATATCGCCAGTTTTAAAAGGAAAAATTAGATGGGTTATTGGTCTCATGAATATTACCAAGTACATTTACTTCATAAATGAACTAGTACTTTTCTTAGGAACTTCCATGACTTAACTGCATTTACTTTGCTAATTTATTGAGTTTGACATGCTGAACAAAGTCCCACAGAACTTTATTAACTAAAAAGTACAAATGTGTTCAAGACTGATGAGTTTGGAAAGTGTCACCATGTTGTTTAGCCCTCATCCTCAGTTCAGCTCCGTTCGATGAACAATATCGCCAAAACGTCAAGGATAATTCTGTTCAATAATGAGAGGAGGGGGAAAAAAAAAGAAAAGCTTGTCGGAAGGCTACTCATATTTCAAAAGATGCTCGGGCGAGTAAATGAGATGCCGCTCTCCTCAGCCTCCTCGGCAGGAAGCAGCCATTTGTTGAGCTTAACGCTCGGCTGCCCGGCCGGCTCAGCCTGCACAGCTCTGAAGACACAACTCAGATCACGATCATGCAGCAGCAGTAGAGACAAGTTCAGCTGCACAGCCACGTCAGTACACATCAGCAGACACACACATGAACACACTCACAACTTCTCCATGACTTTCATTCACTTCCCAGAGACTTACTTGTATCTTAACCATAACTACCACTTGTCTAGCTCTAACCCTTAAAGGGGTTGTTCACCCAAAATTGAAAATTCACTCATTATCTACTCACCACTATGCCGATGGAGGGTTTTTGTGTTTGAGTCAACACTTTTTTTGGGGAGTTTCAGGGGTAAACAGCGACGGAGCCAAATCCATAAAATTGAGGAAAAGTTCTAAGTTCTTAGTTCTTAAAAAATGAATGAACAACAGAAAATAACATAACATGCCTCCATACCGACATTTATGTTTGGTTCCAAACAGCGTCATTTACTCCAACTGTTCAGCCTAGATGTCCTATGTGAACCATGTGCAAACGCAGCTCCGGAGGAGAATAACAGCATTTTAATTTGCCTGCAATCATATCCAGATGGTAATTAATAGAGATTAGCCAAAATGTTATCTGGCCCTAAAACAAGACAACAAGTATCACTGTTTGTGTTTCGTGCGGAGAAACAGATTACGAAGAACAGAGGACAGAGTCTTTGCCTGGATATCTGCTCTCTGCACCTTCAAGGTATTGTCCCTTACCCCCAGAGGTCAATTCATCATTGGAAAGTAACCTTAACTCTTACCAAGATCTTAACCTGTAACCAACCCAAAAATAATCCTCCCTCAACCTTAAAACATGTCTTCACCTTCAAACATAATGATGCACCATATGCTGAGCTGCGTTTTGTCCCCATAAACAAGATTTGTCCTGATAATGTGTAAACAGACGTAGGTCCCCAGAATGTCAGTAATACCTGAACCGCACACAAGGTAACATCTGAGACTCTCATACACACAAACAAAAAAGCTAACGCAGATAGTTTTTTAGATTCTCCTTACAGAATTTAAGTGTTGCTCTATGTGCGAAACATTTTCCATCAACCCGAACAAAATCCCACTGGATTCCCACGAGCAGCTGATTGGGAAAATAGGAGCCATTAGTCTTTTAAGAGAGGCTGTGTGCAGAGACAGAAGAGGTCGCAGAGCTATTGATCATCGAGGAGAGGGAGAGGAGGAGAGGGAGGGGGAGAAAGGGAGAGAGAGGGAGAGAGAAGAGAGGAGAAGAGAGAGCGGGAGAGAGAGAGGGAGAGACATTATATGCAGTCAGGATCAATGGCCTCTGGGAGCTCAATGTCTGAAAATGCAAAAAAGACTCTCAGGATCACAGAAGTTTTTCTCCACACGCACGCAGTAAATTTCAACATGAGCTCTTATTCTTAATGGATTTCTTTATCCACCTAATTTACTGTTTGTGTTGCAAAAAAAGAAACGATCGTAGCTTTTAGCCTCGTGGAACTTCAGAAGAGAAAGAAGAACAAACAAAAGAAGTCGATGAGTGAATCATGTGTAATAATTAGGTACGAACAAAGCGAGCAGCAACCGGGGAAATGTTTTTAATGTAAAAGTTATTTAAATTAGCCGTTGGTTCTGTGGTTCCAGGCGTTCCCAGGTAACAGCAATGCCGACACTGTGGTTCAGTACAAACTTGATCAGCCAATCATCGCTCGGTACCTGCGCCTGGTCCCACTGGACTGGAACCCCACCGGACGGATTGGACTCAGACTGGAAACATATGGATGTCAATACAGTAAGTTCCACTATCTGTCTTAGTCCAGGATTCCTTTGTCAGGTTTGACTCGTGGGTCCATTACAGTATCAGTGTTCAGATATCTTAATTCACTTTAAATCACTGACCTGTTGATGTTGTACAGATGTGACCCTGCCAGATAAATTTGAATATTATATATCATCCTGCTACTTGCTATGGAACAAGGTGAAAACTGGCTGCTAAGTCCCCTGAAGCTAAATGTCAGAGAGCCAAACTACCAGCTACACATCCGGTGAGATTAGTAAACGTCTCATAAAGATCTTATTCCTACTGCTTCATGTTGTCCTGTAGCTTCTGACGTTGTGAACTTCGACGGCAGCAGCAGCCTGGTCTTCAGGCTCAGCGCTCGGCCGAGCCGCTTGGCCACGGAGACGATCTCCATGAAGTTCAAAACCATGAGGAATTCTGGGACGCTGCTCCACGCCGAGGGACGGAGAGATCACAGCCTCACTCTGGTGCTGGAGAAAGGACGACTGCTGCTCTATCACCAGCAAGGTACGACATGGATCCTTCACTTTGTTGCTCTGGTAAAAACCTGCTGAATTCACGTGTTCCAGCAGAACTTGCCCCTTGAGCAAGGCCCCTCAACACCAGCTGCTCCAGTGGGGCGGCTCTGTGGTTTTATTACAAAAACCTCCGGGTGTGGATGTGTGTGATTGTGAAGAAGAGTGTTTGGTTTTCTTTTTCAGTTATGTTTAAAGGAGACATATGATGTTTCTTTACGCCTCCATGTTGGCTACAGCCAGTGGGCAGAGTCGTTATGTGTTGTCCATCCGTCTGTCCTGAGAACAACATGTCTCAAGAATGGAAAGCTGGAGGGAATTTCTACAGATCTGGTACAAAAGGTTCAGTTGGATTTATAGATTTAACTGTTTTTCTTTACTGGTCAACGGTCGAAGTCACTGGGACAAAACACATCTCGTGAACTTGTTGACTTAAGAGCGCCTTGCGAGGACACCTTCAAATCTGTATCGATAAAGAGACAGTAGTTGAACCCTAGTGTTTCAGATAGAGGCTGAAAAGAGCAGCTACTGTGGAAAGTTGTGTGTTTCTGACCATTAGAGAAACTTAAAGTTATCAACCTCAATACGAGGAGAATATGTCTCCTTCAGTTTGGACAAAAAACAATAGCAGTCTACTTCCTGACCCCCAGTGCACATTGACGGGAACTTAGTTTTAAGTTGTCTTTTTTTATAATATATTGTAGAGTTTCTTCCTGATGACTCTGCTCCGTGGCTCTATGCCTATGCATTCATTGGGCATTTACTGTTCATTACTGTGAGTAAATGTCAGCTAAAGGCCTGAACTCAACCGTGCAGTGTAATTATGCGATCATCCAGGCTCCAGAGCCTCCACCGCTCCACACAGGGAGTTTAATATTCACTCCATCTTTGTCCCCTAAATGAAACAGGTGGATCTTCAAGCCGGCTTCGTCCATCTGCTACTTTACTAATACATGTTTGTCACAAGAGATTTTGACGATAACTCAGGAGAACTTAGGTTTTTGATGAGCTCACTTCAGGGTTTTCTTGCTTGTGCTAAAGTCTCAAAACAATATTTCAGATGAAATAACTCAGACTTTGAAGAAACTTGGAGAAAAGCACTTTCACTTGCAGCCCTGCAGACACGGGGCCTCTACATGTTGAGTGATTGTGAAGGACGACGGGATCATTTGTTGGGGGAAAGAAGTTTTCTCCTTTCATTCCCTTTCCCCAACTTTCCTTCAATCATCTGGTTCTCTCTCTCTCTCTCTTTCTCGCTCTGGTTCTCTCGCAGCTTGACTCCCTCTCTCATATTCTCTCTCTCTTAATCTATGATGGATGTGAGCAACATGTGTTAACGCACAGCACAACATGATCAATGGCTTATGTGGAGGAAATGTGTGTGTGTGTGTGTGTCTGTGTGTGTGTGTGTGAGGTTAAACCTGAGGTGTTGTTGGGCTGCCAGGCCGTCGTACTATCGCCATATGGCCAACCTCTCATCGGCGGTGCCATCTGGCTGCTCCAATACTCTGCTCAGTTTCCATTCCTTCATTAAGGGCTGAAGGCTTTTCTATAATGTAAAAATCATTACACTCTGGGAACATCCAAAATATTTTCTCAGGCAAAAACAGGTTTTCTTCTCTTAATGAAGTTATATTTCAAACGTGGACGGACTGTGGATAATTAATCCTTAAAGTTCAGTCTGCTTTTCAATCAGCAATTCCTGCTAAAAACCAGGCCTCATTCAGTTCATTCAGAATATCCTTCTTTCACTACTTTGTTTTGTTAGACTTATGTGGCTCTGGGGGTGGAACGGGTTGTCCATCCCCAGCTCCTCGAAGACTCTATCAAACAGATTGTGAATAAGGCAGGCGGTGGAAAAGGCTCTTTATTAATGCAGTACATTTACAATGGGTGGAAGTTTCTGACACCAGAGGGGTTTCAAATCATCGGCTATTTGTATTAGAGTCGCACAAATAGATAAACATCGACTGTGGCAGATGCATCTTTCTCTCAACACATATTACAGTCATGGCCTTGTGAACACACAGGTGCACACAGACACACAAGTCAAATCAAAATCAAATCAAATCAAAGTTTATTGTCACATGCACCAATGACAGCGTCATCGTAGCAGTGAAATTCCTGTGACATGGCAGGCAAGTGCCCACATTAGTGCTGGACCTCTGAAAGAAGGCTCACTCAGTTCTTGGCACATTTCATTATGTGGAAATGTGGAAAGGTGAGAGTGTGCGACCATCATTACGGGAATGACCTGAGTTATAATTGTGTGCAGTGGCAGGGAACCGAGATCTGCCACACGCCGACATGTTGGCATTTTGTTTTGGGCGGTTTGAGGAACGAGAGCATTATATTTTCTGGACAGTTGTAATATTGCGGCTGTATATTCACATATCTCACTGATATGTGGAGATGAAGGTCTGAGTGAGGCTCTTATTAAAAAGTCCAAACCGCTCTCTTCTGCATGTGCACTTCAATTCATGCACACTTACTCTAAAAAATACTATCCCCCATAATGTAAACGTATGCTAGTATTTTAATGCTGCAGCATATTTTCTTCTTGCTTTTAATATATTACAATACTTAATTACAACTATTTTCTTGTAATATTACACCATCTCTGAATTATTCATTATTTAATAAGGCCCTAACACTGTGGTATTAAAGCAGACATTAAAAAGTTCCTAAACTATTTCAATTTTGAAGTTAAGCAAATTCTTACACGCTCTCTCTCTCTCTCTCTCTCTCTCTCTCTCTCTCTCTCTCTCTGCTGTCTTCCATCCTTCACAATTGTTGTGACCTCCGTCTGTCACTCCCTCTCTGCAAATAAAAAAACTGAATAGTGTCCCTTATATTCCCCAAACTTTGTGAAACGGTGGAAGAATATGAATTCCCCGGTGGTTTGGTCTGGTGTCTGTCAGCCACAGAGCGGCATCACCTGCCGGAGCCGTCAGTCTCACACCAGCTCCCTGAGTGACGCCTGTCAGGTCTCCCCCTCCAGACCCCGAGCTGATAGTCAACAAAGAGCTCCGAAAACTCTGGGTCGCTAAAGTAAACATGTCTAATGGAGCAGAGCCGAGGCTGAGCGGTGATGATCCGGCAATACGGCCAACCCTGATGCTGCGCCTCCATCACACTGCTGTCACTGCACCTCTCTCTCTGTGGCTGTCCTCTATCTTTCCATTCCTGCCTTTTCTATTTTCTTCTCTTTCCATTGTTATTTATCACAGCCTCTCCCACACGTCGTCCCAATTCTGGCCCTGCTACTTCTCTTTTTCAATTGCACGCTCTTTATCTCTCTCTCTACTCTCTCTCCATGCTTCTCCACACAGCCTCTTTACTCTCCCAGGAGCTTGCAGTCGGTAGACAGGGTAATTTAGATCAATAGCTCGGAGCATCCAGTCTGAGCCACAGCATGCTCCTCCACAGTCTGAGGAGAGGAGAGGACACCAGAGGAGAAGAGAGGACAGGAGAGGACAGGAAACGAGAGAGGGGAGGGAGGAAACGAGAGGAGAGAGAGAGAGTGGAGGAGAGGACAGGAAACGAGAGGGGAGGAAACAAGAGGAGAAGAGAGGGGAGGAGAGGACAGGAAACGAGAGGGGAGGACACAAGAGGAGAAGAGAGGACACGAGAGGACAGGAAACAAGAGGAAACGAGAGGGGAGGACACGAGAGGAGAAGAGAGGACAGGAGAGGAGAAGAGAGGAGAAGAGAGGATAGGAGAGAACAGGAAACAAGAGGAGAAGAGAGAAAAGGCCACGAGAGGAGAAGAGAGGAAAGGAAACAAGAGGTAACAAGAGGGGAGGACACAAGAGGAGAAGAGAGGAAAGGCCGCGAGAAGAGATGACACAAGAGGAGGAGAGATGACACGACACGATAGGACAGATAACGAGAGGAGAGGAGAGAAGAGGACAGGAAACAAGAGGAGGGGAGAGGAGAGGAGAGAAGAGGAGAGAAGAGGAAATAGGAAACGAGAGGAGGGGACAGGAGAAGAGAGGAGAGGAGAGGTAAGGAGACAAGAGGACAGGAAACAAGAGGAGAGGAGAAGAAAGGAGAGGAGAGGAGAGAAGTGGAAAAAAGTGGAGAGGAAAAGATATGAGAGGCAAGAAGATGAAAAGAAACAGGAGGAGAGGAGAGGAAGAGGTGAGAAAGGAGAGGAAGAGGAGAGGCGAGATAATAAGCTGAAGATGTAGATGTATTATCTCCTACGCGGTGTGAGAGATGCTCTGAGACGCTTCATAATTATCTCTCAGCCTGATCCTGTCGCAGTGAGGCTTGTTCCCTTCTGAGGAAAACAAGCAGGCGTAGACCTCAACATGGATAATGAAGGGAAACACTGAGCATCAGGGACGTGTGTAACCTAAACATAAAGATTTCAAACACAGCAAATGTGTTTCACGTCAGCGAGTGACGCTCATTAGCATAATAATGAACGTCTGAATGAAAGAGACAGAGGGACGGAGACGCCCCGAGACAGTGAGAAAGTCGGACCCTCTCTATCCTTCTGTGTCCAAGCTGAAGTAAATTGGCTGCTTCATTAAGATGTATGTCCACTGTTCAAAACCGTCTCATTTCCTTTCCTGCTTTGCATTTATCAAAACGTCAGTTTCCTGTAATGAAGTCCACAGCTTCGTAATTCAGTTCAGAGGAAACAACAGGCAGCAGTAAATACACAGAGGGCTGCTGCTGCTCTGCTGCTGCTCTGCTGCTGCTCTGGACGGATGGCGTTAAGAGTTGCAGACTAAATTAGGATGGCATCAAAGAGGCATGCTGGGTAAGCTGCATGGCGAGCGAAAGCCTGTATTTTCTCTGGATTCTCAGTAATGAGGACTGTGCTATTGGTCGGTTCTCCGGTGGCTGGTTGTGTTTTTCAAAGCTCTATTTAACAGCAAACAAAACATCAGCGCGATCACAAAGGTTTGTCGCTAATCGCTCAGAGCAACAACACATCGTCCTCCGGCGCTCTGGAAAAGAGAACGACTCTCTCCGGACAAACTCTGCCAGTTGGCACAGAGCACACGAGGCCGTGAAGTGCGGTGGTTACCGATGCAGTCGCTCACTGCGTCCCACTTAGTGCCTGATGATGAACAGTGAGGCTCCAGGAGCTCCTGCTGTAAACGGCCTCAGAAGAGTCTTCAGTCGGCAGCCTGGCTGTTTCCAGAGGAGCCAGGAACACACAGAGCAAGGGGGGGGGACTCTGCCCTGCTGAATAATTTGTATGACAGTTTTAAAGGAGTTTCACAGTCTCAGAGTCAAGAAGGCAAAAGTAAATGAGTGACAGGTTTATCATCCTCGGAAAAGAGGGAGAGAAACATGACTGTGTTTACATGGACGTCAATGATCTGACTCTGCACCTTATTCTGAAGGGGACACTAATCGGATTAAGAAGTTTATGTTTGTTTGAGTTACTATGTGGTTATGACCCAGGTCAACATTACTTCCACTACGTTACATGTCAGACGCTTCCGCCAGAATTCAAAGAACCAAACCTGATATAGTTTAATGCACAATGCTACCACGATACCCCTTTGAGTGTCTCCTCCATGTTAGTTGATGGGACAAACTTAAAAGTTAAAGTACAAGTCAATTTTAGATTTTTTTCAAAGTTTTCCATGATGATAACGCTTGAAATTAATTAGTTGAAGCTGTAAAAACGAGGTGAAACATTAAGATTATCAGCTGAGACTGTGTTTTGGCTATATATCTGGAGAGTGGGAGGAAGTGGAGACGTCCATCTTTATTTATGATCTATATGTCTGTTCATATGCAGATTATTGGTTGAAGTTTCAGGGCTGCACGCTCCTCGTCTCCTTGTCGTTATCAAGTTTCGTTCTGTGCTGTATATCCCTACTTTTAAACTTTTTAAAACTATTATATTTTCATATACGACTTGTCAATATGCCAATTAAACGGGCAGACAGAGAGAGAGAGATGGGAAACTGATTTCCTCATCTCTGTGCTATGTCTTATTATTTTTTTTACAGTTTGTTTCATGTTGATAATCTCAACTCCCTGCTGTGACTAAAGCTGTGAATGGGTTCGAGAAGGACATTATTTCCTACAGCACGTGAGGCTGACGTCCTGAAACAATTATCACAGTCTGTCTCCTGACAACACCTGTCACTGTCGTCCTCTATAAACAGATCCAGAGCTCGAGCCTCCAGTCCTAATCACAGACAGAATATGATTAAGCTGTCAGTGAGGGTTGACTTCTGGAAAGTGGAAATCTCTCTTCAACTCCTCACTTTAAATACAAAGACGTTCAGCGTGAGTCAGCTCACAGTGGACAGCTAAATCAAGACGTTAGACTGGACAATAAAAACGACGGGATGCTCAGTTTCCTCCTCGCAGGTTTAGTAGTCAATGAGATGAGGGATGAGAGAGACGAAGAGGGAGGAAGAGGGAGGAAGAGGGCGGATGTTTTTCATGAATGAAAGTTCAGTGTTTCTGTAATTGTTTGTCTTCCGACTTTGATTTCAGGATCGATTTCCCTCATTCTCTCCCTGGCTCCACTTGTTCCAAACGTAAACAGCTATGGCTTGTGTATAGATTCGATAGAAGAGATATAATACAGCAATTAGGACGTGGTGGTCGTTGGTTTCACAGTAAGAGGGGGTTCCTGGTTCGAATCCTGCCATTCTGTGTAGACTTTGCATGTTCTCCCTGTGTGTGTGAGTTTTTCTGCAGGTACTTAATAATAATCTATCCATCCAATCCTGTTGTTAATTAAGTCCTCAATGATTTTGCAGCATCATCACTTATCTCATGCTCCGTCCTCCTCCCTCCGGCCTACAGACGATACAGACTCTAATGAGGCCGGTTGACCTCAGTGACCTTCTCCTCGTTTGGAGCAAAGATGAAAATATTACTCTGAAGCTTCGTCATTTCCGTTACTCGTTTTTGATCTGATAAATCTTTGCCAGAAGCATATTTTAGAACGATGTCTGCGAGCAAGTTTTGGAGGACATGTGACCTTAACATGCTTTTGAGGTCGTACGATTGCAGCACCTAAGAGTATTTCTATTTAAGATGGAGCCTTTGCTCAGCTGCTGCACCCTGATGATGATTTATTTCTCTTCTTCTCCTCCCCTCCGCTGCAGATGTGAGTTCCTCCTCCGGGGGTCAGCTCCTTGTTTCTCTGGGAAGTCTCCTGGATGACCAGCACTGGCACCGTGTGAAGCTGGAGCGGCTCAGCACTCACATCAACCTCACTGTGGATAGAAACACGCAGCAGGTTCACGTTCCAGCTGAGCTCAGCCACTGGGAGATTCGCCAGGTGAACAACACAACACAAAAATCCAACCTGTTTCTACACCAACCTGTGGAGATTTCATTGGGCGACACGCATAACATGTGATGTTTCCCTATGTGTGCAGCTCAGTGTCGGAGCTGTGCAGAGCCACGGGCTGCAGAAACCCATCCTGCCCAACAGGAACTTCCACGGCTGCCTGGAAAACCTGCTGTACAATGAGCTCAACCTTATAGACCTGACGAAACAGAGCAGCCAGCAGGTCACCGCACTGGTAAGTTATTGTTTCAGCATCTGGGGGACACCAGTATGATTTGAGATGGAGGAGGTTATATATCAGGTGGCTCCTGGGTTCCAGGAGTGAATGAGTTTTCCTGAAGACAAGTGATTCCCAAAGTTTTCGGCTTGTGACTCTTATTAATATTAATAAACAGAGAAAGAAATTATTTCACATTTTCGCATGTGTTTGATTCACATTTTAATAATCTGCCAATAAGCCAAGAGTAATTTAAAACATCATTATTAAACTATTTTATCCAGCCACTGACCCTGATTGACACTGAAGAACAGAAACCACATGTTTTCTTCCTCACACCTGAAGACCTGTTTCCTCTCGAAAAGAAACAAATGTACTTTAATCAATTAGATCCAAGTAAAGCAATGTAAATATATCCTTGTATATCTTTGGATTATTATAATTTGTCCTGTACACACAAGCACACACACATTAATATATATATATGGTATATTAAATTGCTGCCATGGCGACAAAGTGTAGAACAAGTTGATCACGTTTGCTCTCTTCAGACTTTCTGTGTTTTTCCTCCCACTCGTTCCTCCTTTTCTGTATCAATGTCATTATTATGTTAGTGGTCATTGTGATGATCATCATCATTATTTTCATCATGTGCATCATCATCAACTTTATTTTTACTCCCGTCATCATCATCGACATCATTAGCATATCCATAATCTCCTTCATTATCATCACCAATGTCATTACATTCACATTTTGGCATCACGAAGCCCAAAGCTAAAAAACAAGAGGAGGAGAATTCAGTGAAGAGAGGAGGTAGAAAATGAAAAATGATAACTAAGTACAGAAGGAGAAGAAGAGGGAGGAAGGGGGGAGGGGGGGGCTGATAAAGAAATCAACACTTTCTGTTGTGAATTAATCTCCAAAGAAAAGTTTCCATTGTCACAGCCCAGCTCAAAGACTCTGAGACAAGACGAGCTGACAGTTTAGGAAAAGTAATTTATTAGCTCACCAGTCCATAGCAGGGCCAACATACAGAGACAACCAGTCATTCTCTCTTTCCAACGTTGTCTCATTAAATGGTTCGTCAGATATCTATTCACGGGAATTCCAAAGCAAAATGCCGCAGATCCCTTTCTTCTTAGATGAAATTATTATTTTATGCATGTTTCTGCATTCAAAAGCATTTCGATGATATTTATAGCGACAAATGTGGGTTTTATTTTCACTATTTTCATTTCAGTGATTCTATACAATATTTGGTTTGTTAGTTATTATTTCACTTTACACAAAAAGACCTGAGCTGGACTGGGAATCCTGTGTTTTTGTTTGCTACAATATTGCGAGTGTCTTTATTTTGCTACTGATGCAAAGTTTATTAGGTTCTTATAATGTGCTTTTGAAAATAAAGTCAAGCTTAACCTTCTGAAATCTTAAAAGCAATTATTCCTACATTAAATCATTTTTTAAGATTACGAGATAGAGAAATATTGAATGTGTTTGCATATGTCACCTTTTTGACCAAAATGCTTTAAGTTTTCCAGCTTATTTTCGCTGCTCAGCAAATATCAATATGTTAATACAGGTGTCCTTTCTCCGGGGGCTGCTGAGGAGAACTCTGTGACATCGAGTTACACCGAGTCAGCCTCAGCAACTGATGAATATTCATGTTTTATTATCTCTTTTATACTCATTCTGCTCCCTCCCTCCCTCCCTCCCTCCCTTTCTCCCTCCCTCTTTCTCATCCTCCTCTTTTTCTCAGGGCAATGTGACCTTTTCTTGTGCTGAGCCAGTTTCAGTCGCCGTGACGTTCACCGACTCCCAAAGCTTCCTGCAGTTGCCCGGACTGACGTCGTGGTCGTCGGGTGTGGTCGCTGTGGCTCTGCAGTTCAGGACGTGGAATAAGGCAGGGCTGCTCCTGACCTTTGACCTCCCGCACCTGGAGACCACAGTCTGGTTGTACCTGAGCGAGACCAGACTCCGCCTACAGATTAGTAAAGTGGGCAGGGCCACACTGGAGCTCAGTGCAGGTAGGTTCCACTGTGACTCTGCATCTGTTTACCACGTTCTTCAGGTCAGTGACAGAGATCTAATAATATGCTTCAAAAACCTTCACCAAATTTAACAAAGTTTCCTTCCAAATGTGAAAGTTTGATGTTCTGGAAAGTTCCTTTTTACCAGGAGTGGAAATAATACTAAGTGAGGTATCTCCAGAAGTACATCATGAGGTCTGAGACCCCTGCAGTAGAGAACTGTCTGTGAACTTGTTGTCTGAACCTACTGGCAAGGACAGTAAAATATTGATGGATGTTTTACAAACCCACTGACATAAGTAGGATTTTTACCGGAGTTCACTTTTCTTTTCAGGACTCTTCACATGGTTCACTTTACCAACTCGAGTCTCAATGCAAAGAAAACACTTCATCTGTGGCTTTATCTCTACCTACCATTAATCAGTAATTTAAACACTGTATGTGTGTGTGTTCAGGTTCAGGTCTGAATGATGGTCAGTGGCACTCGGTGGAGATGATCTCCAGAGAAGATTGTCTGAGCATCACGGTGGACAAAGACGAAGGAGCCACGGCTCACACCAGCGTCCCACTTCCTCTCACCGCGGCAACTCAACTCTTCTTCGGTGGTAAGGCGGTGTTATTACTTCCAATGTCTGTGCTGTTTCAAAATGTTTTCTTGTTGGTATCCATATTTAGCTGTGTCAATGGGAAAACTGCTCACATGGACATTTAGGACTGGTTGAAATTCACATTTGTAATAATCATCATCTCCAGATCTCTGTTGGATGTTTAGTGTCCCGCAGAGAGGGATGATGTCGTAAAGCTGCTTCTCTCCCCCCCCCCTCCCCCGCCTCCTTTCTCGTCTCTTCTCGACTCAATCTTCGCCTCCTCCTCCTCTTTTTCTTTGATGTTTCCTCCCTCTGAATGATCTTTCTCCTCTTCCTTCCTTTCTGCTCCTTTTTTCAATCATTTCTCTCGCTCAAATCACCTTTCGATTTCTTCTCCTCCATTCATGATCAAAACATTATGTAGATGCCTGTAGTTCCTTACCAACTCTTAAAGTCTCTCCTTAAAAAGTTCCACCATAGTTGAAATTTGCTAAATATGATCATCTTACTTGAAATATGCTACACTGCATGCTTTACCCCCCCCTCCCAGGGGTGTGAACTGAGCGCTAGATGGGCGGAGGACTGTAATTAGAGCAGCGCAGAGCCCGGAGCTGGAGCTGCTGCTGTATTTGGACGCAGAACGCCTCCGACCAGGATCAAGCCCGAACGCCATGAGTCACTGATGGATAAGACATGGTTTTTAAATGACAGCCACCTCAGGTCTGTCTTTACCAAGCACCCGAATTAGAAATATGGAAAATCGGGAATCTGTGTCGAGGCTTATCACAAATAAAATAATAATATTCTTCTGGGGAGAAAAAGAGATTAACGAGTAGCTTCTGCCTTGACAGTGGAATAACGAGACCCCGTACCTACATTGAATCTGTATGTTGAGGAAAGACCATTTTCTCCTCTGGAGTGGAACCACGTTGCTGCTAGATGCAGGTTTCAGATGACAGAGAAGATATCTGACTACAGCTGGGAGCTTTTCAAGGGACTTTGGGGGCCCCCAGGACAAAGGGGCCTGTGGGGTACATATCATTTTAGAAAAAATAACCTTATTCCCCCGCCAGGTGTCATGTATATACTGCAACTTTGAGGCTTTGAGATGCTTACGGGGGTTTGCTGGAAGAAATGCAAAGCATGGCACCTGTTACGGAGATAAAGATGGATGAAGCACCTCCACTTCTTGGTGTTGTATAACAATGAAGTCAAAGTATGTGTGCTGGCCTCTTGCACTGCACAGTCGTGGTTGTGGTGTGGTGTCGTGGTATAGAGGTCCTCAATCCATATCAGCTGTCAATCATGACGTTTTCTATAGCATCAAATATCTTATTACAACAAGGTTTTGCAGAAAATATTATCACTCACATCGTTGTGACGTAATACAGAAACCATATTTGAGAAAAACATTTGAACATGTACTATGACTTTATAGTTTGTTCCATGTCCCATCTACTAACATGGAGGAGGTCGGTTTTATGATTCGGGAACCCAGCCTCCATTTGTCTAGACTTTCTGTGAGCTGTTTGTCGATATATCTTTCTAGTCTAAAGTGTGTCGTGATGGGATTAGTGTAAACAAGATACCAGCTGCTTGTTTGGTGAACGCCGTGAATAGAAGCTGTCAGTTACACTTCCTGTTGTCCTACACAATGGGTGTGACTCAGTCTTTGTCGGCATTCATTTCCAACTCGTGTCTGAGGTGAGAGCTCTGCTGTTCACAGCCTGGTCGTCAGGACGGATTTCACACTGGTATTTACATCGCTCACTTTTAACACGTATAATTAACGTGAGTTTTAAACTTACACTTGGCGCCTTTCAAAGTTGGCTTCAATGAACTATTCAACACTCAGTATAGAGGGTTTTCAGCTGCATGTTTTGAACGTGTTGGTTTATGTTAAGACTTAAAGGGAGAGTAATAGTCTCCATATTTGAGTATTCATGTTATTTTATGCCTCCATCAATCATTAAAACATTACAGTAATTCGAGACCCACTGGGGCTTCTGGAGGGAAATGGTGTTTTACTTGTTTTTTATCTTGGAAAGAAAAGTTAATTTAATTTCCAGCTTATCTCGAATGCTGCGGCAGCTCATTAATCTTAATCTTCACCATCACCTCCTTAGTACAGCAGACGTCTTCTCTTCACACACTTATCACACCCTTCTTCAAAAGAGTTATTATACAAGTACCCAGAACTCGGTTTAACTGAACTAAATAAAAGGAAAAACAATATTCACAGCTGCAGGAGAACAAATCTCTACGGAGCACTGTGTGTATCACTAACCGGTGTTTATCCACCAATAAAAGGTGTCATCTCCATGTTGCTTGAATCAAGCACATTTTGTATATTTCCATATGGCCTTTCTGAGCTCAAAAAGGTTACATTTTCGATAGTAAATGGTACAAAGAAAACAGTGAATCGACAAATACAAAGTTGAGTCCAACCTCTGATCTGATCTGAGTGTCCCGTGTGTGTCTCCTCAGGTTGTCCTGCTCAGCCGAACCGTCGGGGGTGCACAAACCCTTTCACCACGTTTCAGGGCTGCATGCGTCTCCTGGCTCTGGACGACCAAACTGTGGACCTGATCAGAGTGCAGCAAAGACTTCTGGGAAACTACAGCCACTTGCAGATCGACGTGTGCGGCATCATCGACAGGTCAGTCTCCAAAAATATAACTTTTAACCCACACATCATGTACACTTGTAGGAAGAAGTTGATGATTTGTTTTCATTTCACTCCTGGTTTGAAGCAAATGCGATTCAATCAGTGGAGGCTGCAGACAGAGAGAAGAGCGGCTCACGTTCCTTTCCTCACAAGCCAGAAAACAGGTCTCCTCATCCTCCTGCTCTGTAACGAGTGTGTGTTTAAAGTGAAGCTGCAGCTTCAGGAGGCGTCTCACAGGAGATGGAGCTGCACAGGCTGGTGCTAATGAGGATTTTAATTCAATTTGTGCTGGTTTCATACATTTTTTTTTATTTTATGTGTTGTTTTACAGCAAAAGCCCTTTGAGGAGCTGTTTGGTTAATTGTTCTGAAGTTTCTATTCAGCAGTAAAAATCCCTTTGTGCTGCTCCGATGTTGAATTGCTCCGTTTTTCAGGTTTGAATTATGTGTGAAGGCATTTGAAATGGATGAGAACTAAGAACTTGTGTCCCTGAAATCGTCAAGTACGTGAGGGATAACTCACAGACAGAAGGAGTTACCCAGAGGTCATTGCAGTGTGACGGGGGTAAACAAAACGAATGTGGGCATAATGATAAACAAACAAGCACGGAAGGAGAAACCAACCCTGACGCTGACATCACAAGATTTTAAAAAGTGAACTTGTCTGATTCTTCCAGGTTCATTGGAAATCCGTTGAGTAGATTTTGTATAATTCTGCTGACAATCAAACCAATGGACGGGGGAATTAAAATACATATCAACCAACAGATCAAAATAATAACTGAGGTGATTGAAAGGTGAAGGCAATACTCGACTTTGACCTTCAGTTAAGATCAAAGGGAAACTGTGATATCAGAGGATGCAGGCTGACAAGCTGCTGACGGAGGCGATTTACTTAAGGATGCTTTGAAATTTCCTAATAATCCGCACTCCAGCACACGGTTATGTAACGGGGTGTAAAGCACTTGTTTACGACACGGAATAAAAAAGATCAAGTTGGAAAAATCTCTCCCTGAGGCACAAGTGCCAGGCTTTGAAATCAAGGATTTGAAAATAGAACAGTCGCCACCTAATAATTTAAAACTCTCATTCTTACCCACTTCACACCACAGCTTCCCCACATCTGCATTCTGCGAGAGCACAAAACACTTGATGAGCGGATTCATTAGCAGCGAGAAGGACGTGGATTCGATGATGTCAAAGATCAAATATAGGAAGTAGATTCTTACCGAGTTAAATAGCAAGTTAGACGACCACCAAATACTGTGACGCTGCAGACGTGCACGAGAGTTTTTTCTTTCAAATCTGAGCAAACCCACAATAAAATGTTTGAAACTTTTCAGAATGCACTTTCTTTAGAGGAGTTAAATCCGAAAATATCACTGCGTTTGTGTTGGCCACAGCCCGAAAATCTGACAGGTGAAAGGTGTAAGTGTTGTTCAAACGCTTTGTCTGAATCACACTGACGCCTTCAGACCCACGAAGTCTGTGAACTCACCACCTGCCTCACACTGACACCTCACAGTGTGTGTGTGTGTGTCTGTGTGTGTGTGTGTGTGTGTGTGTGTGTGTGTGTTGAAGTGAGATAGATGAAGCTGTCAAAAGGCCGTAACTCTGACCTCTTTGCTCCTGTCAGGCTCCTGACAGCTTAATAAAAACAACCTGTCAATGCTCACGCGCCCGCCCACAAATAAGAAGACACACAGGTCACAGGGAGGTTCTCGTCTTCTTGTTGTGTCTGACTGTCTGTGTGTCACTGTGTGTCTGTCAGACGCTGATCTTACCACGCACACATATGCACACACACACACCTTCACAAGCTCTCTATGTGTCTCAGTTCGGGGGACCTATCCTTCGGAGGCTCCATTTGAAGACACAGCAGACAGTGTCGGCATTAATCAAGGTGAAAATGCTGGGAAAATTAACTGTTTAATTGACATTACTCGACTAAATTGTACAAATTTTAAATAACACGTATTTTCTGAACTTTTAATCAAGCTAAGAACTTTCTCGTCCGCTGCTCTGTTGCTAGGCGACGGCTGTAATGGTGGGACAAGCTGGTGATGCATTCAAAAGACGGGACCGTTTTGATTCAGCAGACATGAAGGATGCAGCCCCTGAGCTGAGACATCATTGTGTGTGTGTGTGTGTGTGTGTGTGTGTGTGTGTGTGTGTTTTATCTTTGATCAGAGCAGGCGAAAGCATTAGAAAGCCCACCTTCCTCTCTGGCTCTCTCTCTCTCTGCAGGACATCCCGCTCTACCTGTCCGGTTATAGAGAGCAGGCGTGAGGAGCGGCGCTGTGTTGGTTTAGCCAGAGGCGCTAATAGAAACCAGGAGATTGGATGCGAGCCCTGTGAGCCCTGTGATCCACGTTACATTATAGGACAGCACTGGAAACTTTTTAGATAAGCTGCAAAGTCTCTTTTCCCAGTTAATCCCGGAGCCCTGTGATCTGAGCTGGGCTGCAGCACACTGTCACATTGCATTGCAAATCGTTAATCAGGCTCGGAGCCCTCTGGAGATGTATAGAGGACAAAGTGTTTCGAAACTGGGGAACTTTCAGGGCCCTGGAAAGATTTATAGTAGATGAAGTGATAAGAGCCAGAGATCAGCTCACAGTTTGACCCGGGCTTGTGTTTGTGATTCCTTTTTGTAATTCTGGCTGCCAGTGCTCCTGGATGAGGCTGTGTGTGGCAGCCGGCTGCCGGCAGCAAACTGGATACTGAGAAAATAACAGAGAACTCCTCCACTGCTCCTGGAAAGAGTTTCCTGCTGCGGCTGCAGACGAGTCCTGCCAAGAAAAGTTTCCCCAAACTTTAGCAGACTTCAGCGAGGGGAAGAACAAAGTGGATTTTTTGGGGGGAAACAAAACTCCTGCAAAGTGGGTGCATGCACAGACGTTTGTCTCCTCGAACAGTGCAGATAAAGGAGTAGATCAAAAAAGAGCTGTTCTCTCATTCTGCAGCCTGGTGGGAGAACTTGTGAAAGTAAACTGTGTTTCACCTGCTGAGGAAATCTAGTTCGGATGAGTTTTATAAAAATATAAATCATCAAACCATTTTGAATCAAATTTTTGTGGGAAGGAGGAGGTAGAGATGGAGGAGGATAAGAAAGGCAGAAGTATCATTTACCTCACCATCTGATAACAAGCATTTTGTTCACGATATCAACTCAATAAGTTATAAGGTCTCCATTTATATGAACTGGCTCATTTCCAGCTACACTGAGTGATTCTGCAGATTCTCTCACACTCCTCTGACCTCATTTGAACTGGTTCACTTTCCAAACTTCGCTGCTGCTCTCCTCCTCTCCTCTCATCCATCTTTCCTTTCGTTCCCCTTCAGCCATTAGTTTCACCTCCTCATCACCACCTCCTCTCTCTCCGCGTCCTTCACCAACTTGATTCCTCTGTCCTACTCTACCTCCTTTCCCTTACTCCTTTGGATACTCTGCTTCACCTGATTGTGATTTTGTCTTTCTAACTTTGTGATATAGGTTTTTATTCCTTTTATTTACTGTGTATTTAACCAGGAAGGTCCCATTGAGATACATCTTGTCTTCTGCCAGGGAGTCCTGGTCAAGATGAGCAGCATCGAAAAGGCAGCTTTTCTAGTCTTATCTAACACTCAAAACCCTTTACAGTTCAAGTTGCATTCATACATTGGTGCAGTCCATCTATATTCTATCACTCACCATCCATACATTTGGAATGCAGACTGTACCCGTAGGTAGCTGGGGATTGAACCTCCGACCTTCTAGGTTGGTGGACGCCCGACAAATTCAAAACAACTGCCACTATGTTTGAGTGAGTGAGTAAACTAAGAAATAAACTAATGCATTTTTTGCTATAAAGAGGTTCTGTGAATAATTCCCACACCTTGTTATAAATTCACCTTGCAGCATCTATTAATATCTGTCACTGTTTTACACAATTTAATCTAAATAGGTCCAAGTTTATAAAAGAGCCTTTAGTAATTAACTTGATAGATATTAGTTTTAGTATTAGTCTGTGTTCCTGAGTTGCAGTTAAAACTTTTTTGTTCCTTCACCCTTTGTACTCCTGCTCTGTTCAGTTCTTCATGGAAATACCATTAAACTGTGACTTTAAATTGACTGATTGAATGAGTTTGAATTGTGCATTTATGTGCAACTTCATAGATTTGTAAAAAAAAGTTTCCCTTATTGGATTTTCGATCCGGTGTTAATGCATCGCTCCTGTGTTTTCTCCTGTACATTCTGCTTCTCCAAATACAAATTATGTCACAGCTGATTGAACTGCACTTGGTCCCAGTTTAATATGCACTAAATTAAACTGTTTTGCATTGGACTCTTAGTCATTATAGGTTTCCCAGCCACAAATGTCTCGCCTCTAATTGCACCACAAATAAAGCAGCATGTTTTTAATCGGCTCCTAAACTTATGGCAAGTAGATTTCTTTCATTAAAAAACATACTGCAGTTCTGAACACTGTTCCAGCTTCAAACTCTCATTTAATATGCAATCGATTTGTGAGATCTTCCTCATCCTGTCATATTAAGTTCTTTCATCAATAAATCTGAGAAAAATGTGGATGTTTCAAACCTAGAAACAAAGAATTAAACTGGTCAGAACTGAAACTTTTTGTTGTTGTTTTGAATCGGCTTTTTATTCAGGTGCCTCCTACACACCTGCTCCTCAGAGGAGCCGGGGCCTTTTCATTTTTCATTTTCCTCACACGTCTCTGTCTCTGTCTCTCAGGTGTTCTCCCAGTCACTGTGAACATGGAGGCAGATGCACTCAGTCCTGGAGCAGCTTCCACTGCAACTGCTCCACCAGCGGCTACAGTGGAGCCACCTGCCACAGCTGTAAGCAACTAGATCCACTGAAACATCTGGATGCTTTTATTACGCTGATATAGACAGAGCCAAATAGAAGCTGCTTCGGAGTTGAAGCGGTCGAGGCTTTTTAATTGTAGGTCGATGCTAAAACGCTCCATATACCCAAGAGGAGTCAGGTGATGGAGAATTATCTGTAGTGCCTTGCCCAAGGACACTTTGGCATGCAGAGTGGAGGAGACCGGCTTCAAACCACAGACCTCCTGTTTGTGGACAAACTGCTGAGCACAACAAACACATCATCTCAAAAAGCCAGAAAGGAAAAATTATTACATTTGCTGAACCAATGTTTCTGGACACAACTCAGTTTTTCTCTTAAACTTTAGCGACACATCAGATATTTTCCTTCGAACTGCAAATTCAAGTTTAACACATCTCAAGAACAAACTTAGCTTTAAAAAGACGGTTATTAACTCAAAGTTGCACACGACCTGCTGGCATGTGGAGACTTGTGGGGGAGTTTGCAACACATTTTAAAAACCACTGCTTCTTATGAAAGAGAGAGCCTGGCTGGTATAAGACATGAGGTGTCACCCTCTCCGCTGAGACGGAGCTGAGGAGAGAACAAAGGGGGGGGGCATCCTGCTGCAGATGAAAGCTGTAATTTCCTCCCACTTCTCACTTCAAACAGCTCACATCAGCAGCGGTGTCAGGGGGAAACTCTGCCAGCATCTGTCTCCACTTGTTTGGTGTTTTGATTTTAGAGGTTTGAGGTTTTTCTTCAGGTTCATGAGAAGAATCGCAAAAAGAAGAAATTAGGAATTGATACAAAAACGCATCAGTGTTGCAGAGAGTCATCCATTTTACTGGGTTCCTTATGAAGAACTCTGGGCTTCAGTGATGCTTCCTCATAATGAGCCAACGCAAACACTAACGGGGAACTAGATTCATTTTGTAAGTTAATTTTGAATAAACTTGCATGAAGTCTGCTATAAAGGTCATTCTGTCATCTTAGATAAAAGATAAAGAGAGACGGATGTAAACAGGAAGTAGAAAATGTGTGTGTGTGCGTGTGTGTGTGCGTTTGTGTGTAGTCTACACAGAGGGTTTTACACAACTAGTTTGCACCTATTTTAGTTCCCCAGTCGTCTCATTGATGTATGACTGTAAGTTTTTGATCTGTGCCTGTTTTATTTATTTACCTCTTGACGCTCTTTCATTGTTTCTATGATATTTTTCTACACATACTTTGATTAATAATGTATTTTCCTTTGGAATTTCACAGTATTCAAACACGCTTTAGAGACGAGCAGCGATCATTTGGGTCGAGTGTTTTGTTTTTATTTATTATTTCAGGGCAAAATTCACTGGCATTAATAATTTCATCTTTTAGTCATTCAAAAATGCATCGTGCATCTGAACATAACACAGGCAGTAATCCGTAAGAAAACTGTCTAGGTTTATGTGGACATTATTTCAGACAGTTAATGATTGAAAATGTTCAAATATTGCGTAAATTCGCAAATGATAACGCGACAAAATCTTCTCATTAGTTTGGAAAAGGATTTATATTTTGACTCCAGTTCTATGAAATCTTTTCTGCATTAAAATCTTTTGAAATCTACTTTGTGACAAAGCTGCTGTTGATTCGGTAGAAAGTTATTAAGTTATATTTGAGATTCTTTCATTGTGTTTCCCCCCCAGCGACTTATGAGCAGTCGTGTGAGGCGTACAAACACAGAGGCAACACATCGGGACAATATTACATTGACGTTGACGGCAGTGGACCAATCAAACCCCAGCTCGTCTACTGCAACATGACAGGTAGCACAAACACACACACACTTACACACACAGTTACCAGTACATCTCAGTTCAACCGCGTAAACCCAGCTCCTCTGAATTCAATCTATCTCCCTCCATGTCTGCATCTTCCTCGTCTTCTCACCAGAGGACAGGGCGTGGATGGTGATCCAGCACAACAACACTGAGCTGAGCCGAGTTCACTCGTCTCCAGAGAGAAACCAATATTCAGCGCACTTCGATTACTACGATTCGGAGGAGGGGCAGCTTCTCGCCATCATCGGCCAATCGGAGCACTGCGAGCAGGAGCTGTCATACCACTGCAGGAAGTCCCGCCTCCTCAACACACCGGGTAGGTTGTTTTCAAGCCCAGACATGAAAACCACCTGTAGAGGGCGCTGCTGCTGAGTAAAAGTTACACAGTGTTGCTTTAAGTTGCTGAGATGATTGTGGGTGAGAGTCACATATTCAGGTCAAGCACTGTTGTGTTTATTTACTGAAGGTGGAGGAGATTGTGTAGTTAAAAGTAAACGGTCATCAGAGAACAGGTTCAGCTCAGGATCTATATCTGACAGAGGAGTGGAGAGTTGTGGGGTGAACTTCTGATTTAGTTTGTTTTGAAAGTAACCTAAACATCAGTTACTTTGTCTATTGTGCGTTTTCTCTCCGCCTAATCCCGCTGCAGCTGCTGAAACTTTCTCTCAGCTTCTAATAACTTTACTGCTCAAAATAAAAAATCACAAGTTGCATTATTTTACGACTTTGCTCCTCTGATGCTCTTCTTTCGTGGCAAAACAGAATCTTAAATCCGAAATGTTCCTTTCTTCTTCCTGCCAGTAAATAAGGCTCTTAGGTTTCAAAGCATGTCAGCTGCCAGCACTTTGTTCACCTCCTTATTGTTCACCTCCTTTTGAGGCAGAGAGGTGTAGAGAGAGCCGCTGCCCATTATCTGTCCTGTTTCATCAGGGAAACAGCAGCGATACATGATCAAGGCCGGGCAGCGAGACTCTGAGGAGCCGCTGAAGGGCTGGAACAGAGCAGGGTGGGTTTGTGTTCAAATCCAATGGAGCTTTTTTAGATGGATGGAAGGAGGAAGATGAAGAGGATCGTTCTATAGATCTTATTTTATATATCAGCCAAGCATGGACTTAAACAAACACATCCACAAACGTGTGTGCGATGAAAATTAATGAGTGACGCTTTTAGACATTTTCATTCATCAGTCACTGTTTCCTCACAGGATGTATTGTCTTACCTCTGTTGTATCATTCATGTGGAATGATTAATATGTTTGTGTGTCTGTGTGTGTGTGTGTATTTCAGAGGGTTCTCCGTTCAGCTGGTGGGTGGGAGGTCCGGGTGCAGGTCAGATCCAGACGTACTGGGCTGGAGCTCAGCCGGGAAGTCGTCAGTGTGCCTGTGGTCTGCAGGACGCCTGCCTGGATTCACACCACTACTGCAACTGTGACGCTGACTCCGACCAGTGGTACGTCCCCTCATGTCTAGATAGTTTTGATCCAGATTCTGCAACATACCGAGGGAAATGATGGCACATGGGGCGGTCCGCTCCTGTTTGACAGAGCTGGGCCACAAGTCGGACAAATCAATGCGTGTCAACCAAAGAAGCCGAGGAATTAGTTGTATGCTAATTGGTCCATATTCACCATTTACCACATCAGCCACTTCAGGTTCACATCCAGATCTCACCTTGCTGCATGTTCACCAAATGAGACCGACCCTTTGTTTTGGGATATTTGATCCATATTTGCTATTTTACAAGTGGCCACTTTGGGATAAGATTCATTCTGTCCAGAAGACCAGAAGTCCTGCATTAAGGTCAAGATAAGTTAATTGGTTGCAGCAGCTTTAAAATATTCATATTTCAACGTGTCTTGGCGCAGATATAACACTGAAACGGTAGCATGTTGTTTCAGAGGCTGTAATCATGACTCATCAAAACCATTCAGCGTTTTTTCCCATCACATCCCAGTTTACCGGACTGAATGGAGCCACAGGACGTCCACCACAAATCCCCAAATATTTACAGATCCTTCTCTCTTCGTGTTTCATCCTCTCCTGTATTCAAATCCTTTCATCCTCGCTGTGAGCAATTCTCTATTTAGGTCGCCTTCCACAATCCTGTGACCAATTATACAGCTAGAGCCATTTCTCCCCGTACTGTAACCAATCCTGCCACCGTCTGCATCGCCAAAGGTCTGACTCTCCATTATCTCCCTGCCTCCATCTGACTCTATTTTTATTCTCCTGGTGTCGTTCTCACAGATTCACGGCGGCTTTCTGCGCCGACAGTCCCAGATTTATTTCTTGTTAAAGAATTTGCAGAAACAAAAGCTGCTGGAAGGTGAAACGTGGCAGAGCCGAGCGTGTTGGTGCAGATCAGTCGTTCAGCCGACGTTCCTTCAGAACAGACACGACGAGTCGAGACCAGACTCCTCGTCTGAACACTTTGTTGTTTGGGTTCAGCTGTGGGCTCGAGTGTTTCACCCGTTCTGTGTGCGTGATGACTCAGCTCGCTGGAGTCTATGCCCTCTTCTTCACCTCTGTCTTCATCTTCACTTTGTTCTACAGCTTCCTCTCTCCTCCGTCCTTTTTATAATCAACCTGTTCTTCTTTTCCTCCACCCTGTCTTCCTCCACATCCTTCGTCATCACCTAATCCCTCGACACCTAATCTCTTTTGTTTTCTCTCCTCCTCTTCCTCTTGTCTTAATCAATCTCCATCTTCCTCCTCTTCTTTTTCCTCTCATCATCCCACTTCCTCTAATTTTCCCCCCTTTTTCTTTCTTCTTCACCTCTTTCTTCTATATGTCAATCTCCTTTTCCTCCTCTCTCCTCTTCCTGCCATCTTTGCTCATCACCCCCCTTCCTCACTCTTGACTTTTTCCTCTTCTTTCCTCCTCCTACTTTTCATCTCTACTCTTTGATCTCCTTCTTCGTCACCTAATTTGTTTCCCCTCCTCCTCCTCCTCCTCCTCCTCCTCCTCCTCCTCCTCCTCCTCCTCTTCCTCCTCCTCCTCTACTTCCAGGGCCAACGACTCAGGCCTCCTCACCCATAAGGAGTCTCTTCCGGTGAGGTCTCTGGTGCTGGGAGACGTCCAGCGTCCCGGGTCGGAGGCCGCCTACAGGGTGGGGCCACTCCGTTGTCATGGAGACAGTGAGTCCATTTCAGAAACATCTTCAACCTCTTAGCAGTACTGGAGAAGTTTTATGTTTGTTTTTTATTGGTTTACAGTAAAAGAAAAATGTTGCTCAATATCGTATAGGCGACTTTTCAATAATTAAATATTAAAAACTCTCTATATAAGCAATTAGTCCTCTGTTAATGTCTCTGTGGTCTGTAAATGAGACGTAATTAAGGATTTAATAGAGATATTAAAAACAAAGCAGAAATACGTCCAATCAAAGAAGCAGTTTAATGGAATAAATATATCTGCTAATTATGAAATCAATAGTTGAAGTACGACTCAATTTATGCTTTTTAACAACAACGTATGATGAGAAGATATATAATGAACTCATCGAAGTGATAATTGCCTCTGATTTCATTCTTCTGTTTAACGAGCATATAAAAACATTATAAATATATAAACTTCTCACAAAGTAAATCAACACAAATGAGACGACGCAGCTGGGGTTGTGCCTTTGTTCTTTTTTCTAATTAACTGAACAGCTGGTTCATTTGTTTACGACGTGATTTTCATTATCCAGCCATCACAACGAGCTGTGTTTTAATAAGCTTTGTTCAGAAAGTGATATATCACACAACACAAAACAAAGAGTGATTTGTTTTTCCTTCTTGTTTGATTTGCAGGGAACTTCTGGAACGCTGCGTTCTTCGATAAGGAGACGTCCTACCTGCACTTCCCCACCTTCCACGGCGAGCTGAACGCCGACATCTCCTTCCTGTTTAAAACCACGTCCTCCTCCGGGGTCTTCCTGGAGAACCTGGGCATCAAGGACTTCATCCGCATCGAACTCAGATGTGAGTGTGAACATAGGATGACTCTCATAATCAGGTTTCTGGATTTGTTCTACCCTCTAGGGAACCTTTAACCTTCTGGGGTTGAAGGACACCTCCGCTTTTTCAAATAAATATTTCCTGATCTTTCCTTTAATATCCGAGCGATAACACAACCCACAGACGTGGTTCGGACATTGCAGGAATCCTGTTGTTTGTGTCAGGGTGGATGATTATTGGGTCAGTCCGATATTAGCCTCTGAGCCCATCGGCTATCGTCTGATGATGAATTCCCCTCTGGGGGCAACAGCCAATAATTTGTAGACAGTGATATCGAGGCGTGACTCCTTCTGCCCGCTGTTCAAAGTCCACTGTTCCAGTCAGATGTTTCTCCACAGGAGCAGAGACATCACCAACGTCAATCTCTGACCTCAACCAAGTAATTCTGATCATAACCAGTCTATTCCCTGACTCAAAACCAACTCTAATCTTGTACTGTGTCCATATCAGGATCATTTTCTAAGAATCAGTAACGTCCGCCTGATATATGTATTGAATTTGGAGGAGAATTAAGGTGGGTGGGGGTTTCAAGGTGTGATGAGCAGGAAGTCCAGATTTAAAGATGGTTCCATTAATGCCACACTCTTAACAGAGAATCGTGTGGTCTAAGGTGCATTGTCTTTCTAACGTCTGCATATCCCCTCACACAGAGACATGTTGTAACATTAGGATGAAATGTTGTCCCTCCTATAGGTGTCTCTAACACTGCTGGTGTTATGACACTTCTGTTGAGGACTCTGTATCGTCGCTTGACTGGAGCGAAGTTCCAGAGAGCGAGCTGCTTTATTTAAGCTTATTCATCTGGTCTTTCTCATCTGAGAGCTCCAGGGCGTGCAGCTTTTTCCCTCCACTGCCTGTGAGGGATTGTGTTTTCTCCATCACACACCCGTCACATGTCTCTTGACTATATTCATCTCTAAATGATGGAGCTGGGCACAGGGTGGTGAAGGATGACGAGACCCTATGTGGCCCCTCCAGCTCACCTCTCCTTGTAATAAATTCAGGTTTTTTTACCATGTAATCTGTGAAGAGGTTAATGACTAAAAGCTTAAATTAGGTATTGGGCCATTAAACAGCATGTCTAGCAGCCCTCAGTTTGTAAATCTGCACGTGCACTTAAAAAGCCTTTACAATCTGTCCAGTAGATTGTCTCCGCCAGACGCAGAGACACAACAGCAGCCATGTGATCTTATGAGGCAACTGAGACTGTCCACAAGATATCTACTAAAAGTGTTCATTGTTTTAAATGCAAACATTACTACACACTCACTATTTGGCCACTAGAGAGAAAGTTAGACCTGAGGTGAACAGCAACAGGAATAAAAGTTGCTTGTGTGTGTCGATGATGTGAAAGAAGAATGTGCAGCGGGCACACACACACACACACACACACACACACACACACACACACACACACACTAACACACATATGTTGCAGTCTTTCTTTCCTGCCCTGCTCTGGTCTCTGAATCATCTGAGATCTTTGTCCATCTGTCTGTCCATCCTGCAAACAGCTGGGCAGGTGGGGGGGGGAGGAGTCTCTTCACACTTCACACATCATAAGATGATGATGAAAGGACACAATGGGTTTATTGAAATATGGCGTCAATGAAGAAATGTGCTTTTTCTTTAAATGTTCAGGCTGAAGAAAAACACATTGATATTGATTAACGTTTACAAAATGATATGTTATTATGTAATCCCCTGCATTGCTCACAGAAATAACTCATCAGGCAGAGTCTTCATACATCTGTTGTCTCAAACTGGAATTCGCACACATCACTGGGAACAGATCAGAAAACATGACAGAGAGTAAACATGATTATCTCAAAGTATCAGGTCAGGTTTGTTATTCTGTCAGTTGGAATTCAACAGGAACAAGTCAAGCTCTCTCTGCTGGTGTGACAGTGACACCAAGTCGACTGTCACACCAGCGCCACCCCTTTCTATCTCATTATCTCCATCTTCTCCCCCTACAGCCTCCTCCGAGGTCGTCTTCTCCTTCGACGTTGGCAACGGTCCACTGGAGGTGCGGGTGGAGACGAGCGTCCCGCTGCACGACGACCGGTGGCACCGCGTGCGAGCCGAGCGGAACGTGAAGGAGGCGTGGCTTCGGGTCGACGGGTTCCCGGCCGCCACGCAGGAGGCCCCCACCGACGGGCACATCCACCTGCAGCTGAACAGTCAGTTGTTCATAGGTGAGGGGCAGGAGTGTGGAGCTGTGTGTGTGTGTGTGTCCAAGCGCCTCGGAATGTCCAGTAGTCAGGGCTGGTTTAAGATTATAGTGGAAATAAAGATTCATGGCGTTGGACGATTCATTTCCACTTGAAGTGAACATGTCCCGGATACGGGCGTCGCCATTTTTTTAAACGTTTGATCCCATTAACCCATTTACTAACATGGAGTACATCCTCCTATCAACATCTATTCAGACTCACTCACTTCACTCCAGCTCTTCCGCGCCTCATCCGTCAAACTTTACTTGAGCAGATTGAAAATCCAACTTTTGTTATGAGGCTTTATCCTTCTGCAAACAAACGGACGTCTGTTCATTTGCAAAAAACACACATTTTTGAAGAGGAAAAACAGACAAATAATAATGGTAGTGGAGAGATGGAGGTGGGCATTCATTGGTTAATAATCCTTCCTGGATGGCTTAAAGGAAGTGTTGTCCTTATATGGGCAGGACTGTCCTGGATGGTATTTGCTGGCGATGCAGAGGGATTTAAGTGTGCCCATAAAAATATGATGGGATTTTTGAAGTAGACCGCAGTGAGGGGGGGTTGTTTGTGTTTGCAAAAAAATGTATTTATACCAAAGCCATATGCTCGTGGATTCCTCAAAACTTGTTTTAGGGAATGAGTAGTCATAGGCTCCAGAAAATCTGTTAATTAACCATAAAGTTGCCTCAGGTTCAATTCTATGACAGGATTCTGGTTCATATTAATTTATAGCTATTGGAGAGCATTGATTTATCATGCAAAACGTGACACACATCCCTGTACAACCTAATAACACCAGAGAAATTATTTAATTCACTGCACCGCTAAAAAGCTCCTGGCAACTTTCCTGGACTTTATTCTTGTGTGTTACTCGATGCATCATTGACTTTGTGAATCAATCAATGCAACAACTTTTTGTGGGTCTCTGGTACGACATTCGATTCAATGAGTGGATTTCTAAGCATTTTTAAAAAGTATAAGTGAATTTCAACCACATTTTGATCTGGTGTCACTACACCCCCGCTCATAATGTGTTGTGTGTGTTTGATAGTTGTGTCTGCAGAAGCAGACTAGAGTCTCACAGAGGTTCGTGGTTTTGTTGTATGATGAGCTGCTGTTTTTCCAGACTCAAGCTGTGAGAGTAATACCCGGCCACTTCCAGTCTGCCAGAACAAAAACAACTTCCAATGCGTGGATACAGAATAAGATCTCGCAGCGTAATCAGAATTGTCATTTTTAGAGTCTGAACCCTGTGAGCAGGTGTGAGGTGGCTGTAATAGAGGGTTAGAAGTCAGGTGAGTGGAGGGAGAGATTCTCACTCTGGTCTGGATGAACATCAGACACCACATGGTTCATCAGCCACCACACACTTAGTCCTTCAGCAGCCGGCAGAGACACAGACTGCAGTGGCAACGTGTGACTGACAAATCAGACTATACTGCAGAGTATACAAACAATTACAGATTTACAGTCGTGCAGAGACACAATGGGGATTTGTTTAGAGGCAGGTAAATATGGTTTGATTCTGTGAGTTACTTTTGGAGCTACTCTTTCTCCTTTAGTGTAAACTAGACATATCATTTAGATCAGTAAAGTGACTTAGGATTAGACGAAATTATTATTTAATCAGCCAGGAATATAAAATTTGAGGCAAAATTCACAAAACAAAGGCAAAGACCAAACCACGATCAGAATCAAATCTGACAGGCAAAGAATATAATGCAAAAATTCTGACAATCTGGCAGAGATCAAGTGGGAACTTAATGGTACATGATGTATACAGTATAAATACTGTGGAGCAGGAGTGTTTGAAAGAGGTTTGGGGGCATCGGGGCAGGAGGGACCCCAACCCCCATAGAAACACACCATTCCAATATTTAAACGCTTCTTACTATTTATTATCAAAAATATAAACAACGGCCATAGTGTGAAAACAGATAAATAGTAGTAAAGTTGAAGGGAAATAAAGCTTTTAGTAGAAAGTGTCATGGGCCTTATTCTGGGTTCTCTGACCATCTTGATGTTGCAGTCTCCTGTTTATAGCTTTTTAAGCAGGATCTCACAAAGGAAACGTTACCAACCCTTACTACTAACCATTGTTTATCTGTGTCAGTGTCATCTGGCTTCACTGATTGTGAACAGAGCCTCTGAGTGAACGTTCTGTGTTCCTGTTGACAGGCGGCACCGCGTCCAGACAGAAAGGATTCCGCGGCTGCATCCGCTCCCTGCAGCTGAACGGCGTCACCCTGGACCTGGAAGAGAGGGCGAGGATCACCCCCGGGGTCCGGCCCGGCTGCCCGGGGCACTGCAGCAGCTACGGCTCGCTCTGCCAGAACCGGGGTCGCTGTGTGGAGAAGACCGACGGTTTCTCCTGTGACTGCAGCCCGTCCGCCTTCACTGGAGCCTTCTGCCATGAAGGTACCGCGGCCTCTTCTGCTACGTGATGCATTTCACTGTCTGTGTGTTCAGTCCAGAGTTTCTCCAAATTAAGAAGAGGAGGATTCATTGTGAGTCTGATATGCCAGTCACAGGCAGAGGTGCATTAGTCAGACTCTCTCAGGGGGACAACTAACAACACACCCACTGTAATGGTGCAGAATCGCTGCTTCCAGACAAGCCCTGAACTAAAGATATTCTCCTGAATATTCTGGAGGGGCTGTGTGTGAGAACCCAAATGTCTGGGTCTTTCATCCAGGACAGAACTCCACAACTTGTCCTGCTTGCCCTCTACTAGCATGTCAATGTCTGAGGGATTCAATTTGAGGATACAGACATTAGTAATTTCTTGAAAATTCACAGCGAGCCAGAAGGCGTGTCTAGGACCTTTATAATAAATGTATGAGTAGAACTTTATTTTCCAACATGGCTCACCAGTGCAACGTAAAATCAGACAAACAGATGGAAGGATTTAACATTTGAATAGGAGTTCAATGTCTGTGGGTTGAAGCCGGTCTCCAGGTGCGGTATACTAAAACAATTTGGCTGAATTAGAACATCAGGTCCTGCCTCCTGCTCGCTCTACCCGGACTCCATCCCTCGCCTGAATGTACCGGAACCTGTTCCTGTTGTTGTTCCTCATAGGTGAAAGCCAAACTAGAGAAAATGTCAGAGTCAGAAAAACTCATTCAGAAGGAGAGTTTGTAAAAGGAGCATCTGGAGCTTCTGCAAATGACAAAATTACGATTTTCCAAAGTGTCCGTTTGTCTCGTAGAACCGTTCCAAAGTGGATCAGTGATATTGTACAAGCACGATATGGAAAGTGCAGCTGGAGAGAGGGAAGCACTGTGTCCTTTCTTACTTTGCCAGAACAAATCTGGTGAGCTTCTGGTGCGTTTTAGGAAACTCCAGGGTGGTTAGCGAGAGGTTCCAGGACATGAATAGAGAATAAAAAGCAGCTGGACATATTTGGTTCACTGTTTAATGTGGAACCAGCTGCTGTGTCTGACATCCTCCGACGCAAAATCGATGAGCTGCAGAGCGACAACAACTTCCCTCTGCTCCACTTCTCTGTGTCCTGAAGATGTTCCCACCCTGAGGAGACAGGCACTCGACTTTTCATCAGTTCAGGACGTTTCCTTCTTCCATGTTTCTTTATTTAGGGGGGGTTGTTTGTTGGCAACATGCTGAGTGAACAACTGTCGTGCACGAACAGTCCCAGAGGATCCACTGTTTCAGGAACACTCACCAACAGTCACGCCACCAAACTCACTGACTTCCCATTTCTCTGCACACGACACCACACTTTGTTTCATGTGAGCATTAACTGAAGCTCCTGGTCTGTACCTGTCTGATGAAGCATGACCGGCTAATCAAATTACTGCATGTGTTCCTAATAAAGTGTCTTTTAGTGATAGTACGACGAGTTTTAAACAAACCACTCAGACAAGACGAGGGAATTACTTTCACGTAGATCCACCAGATTAAACTAATCTCTTTTGTTCTCCAGTCTAAAGACATCACAGAGTTAAAGGGACATATTGAGACTGTGGATGTGGGCTATGCAAATCTAGTTTGATTGATGCTATTACGCAGCAGATGAAAAGAAAGTGAAATATAATCGTCATAGCTGTTTCCCAGTCGTCCTCTCATAAAAAAAGATTTGTACACAACTAATCAGCAGAAACAAATTGAAAAGAATTGTAATATCACCCAGTTTTCTCTCAACATGTCAAATCGAAAAAAGATGCATATCTGATATCTATCAATGCAATTAGGTGCAGTTGTATTGAATTTAAGGAAACACAGTACAGAGAGACGTTCTTGGTCCCTGATCGTATCTAAAGCAGAGTTGTTGCCTGAACTCACAGGATTGAAGATTAAAACCAAATGATTCCATTTTCTCTTTCCTGACTGAATCTCAAACTTTCCACCTTCCAGAGGTTTCTGCCAGCTTCACGTCCTCCATGTCCATCACCTACGTCCTCAAGGAGCCCCACAGGATGAGCAGCAGCAGCAGCAGCATCGCTCTGTCTCCGTCTCCGTCTCCGTCTTCGTCCATCTTCTCTGACGAGACGCTGAGAGGAGAAAACATCTCTCTGAGCTTCAGGACCCTTCAGAGTCCGGCTCTGCTGCTCTACGTCCACTCCTTCCACAAAGAATACTTGGCGCTGCTCATCAACGAACACGGTGAGAACACACCAATTTCATTCTGCAGCTCTTGTTCTTATCTCATCATCCCTGCACAGTAGAGTTCCCTCTCCTCGTCCCTCTGGAATCAATGTCTCATGCTCTGTCGAATTCTTTTCAGCATATTCCGGCCGTGTTCTTGCCATTGTGACTATTAATTGTGTTCACGTTTGAATCACTGCTTTCACTGTAGAGCTTCACATAGCTCCAGGTGGCAGGGAGCGACTCCAGCACTCTGTGGTTGCGTAACAGGATTAGCAGTTATCCAGTGTGGGCAACTTGTAAATAGACTGTAGCTGAATAATGGCTTATTTATAAGGAGAGTTGAGGGAAATTTCATTTGTAGGTTTTACCAAAAATCTGTCTTTTCAAAATAAAGCCTGATTAGATAGAACAGTTCTCGTAACATGCAAAGATCCACAGACAAGAGATTTTGTGGAATGAGTTAAGAGTAAAATCTTGAATTTAACTGTTTTAATGATGGAGGAGCAGCTCAGGGACGGCAGGTTTTGAGTAACCAATGAATTCATCATCAGGTATCTGCTCTCTCTCGCTGAAGTATCTAATTAAATCCCAGAGAGAGGTTCCACTCGGTCGCCTCAACAAGGCTTTTCTCATGTTTCTCTCTTTTTGCTGCTGCAGTAACAAAAGCCTCAGCTGCTGCACACAGACTCATTTCAGTATCTCAGTACCTCGCTGGGCCTGAACCCCCCTCTGCCTTCTCCACCACTGCTTTTATCTTCATCCAGATCAGATCTTTTCATAGATATAAAGTCAATTATTAATTCCAAAAGCTATTAATTATTATCTTATCGGTTTTCCTATCATTTCTGCTCATGTGTAAAATCTGCAGATTCAAGTTATCTCAGCTGTGGCATTTGTGAAGTTTAACACAGTTTTATTCATAGAGATAAAATATCCTTCCAAGATATGTTAAATGGATTTTAGCTTTTTCATTTGGTAGCTGGTATTTCAGTAACGCTCACATATCTGTAAGAAATCGTATTCGTTCTGTGAAGAAATAATGTGTCAAATGGATTCGCTCCGATTAGATCAGATCGATATTCAGCTTGCATTGGTGGAAAATAGGAATGCATGACTTTTGTGGTAGTTGTGTTTCCGCTGTGTGGCTTTTATAGTTGTGTTGTCACTTTTGCATTCCTGTTGTGTTAATGCACTTGTGTGTGAAGTCTCAGTCACCGTAGTTTACAGCATTTTACGTTTACAAGTTATTTGTAAAACATATTTTAAATGTGAAGGAAACATGCTTTCATTGGCTCTGTGTGTGTAAAACCAATTAGTCCACAGGGACAAATAAAGCTCGATCTACTCGACCTCACAGTATAATAACAGTGTAATAGATGTTAAATAATAGAACTGCTCCCCAGGTTTACGACTGCTCACGAGCGTGGACATTTTGAAACAAAGCTCTTGACTTTGTGCTTGTTGTCGTCTGGTGAAGATGAGCTGGAGCTGAGGTACAAGCTGCACGGCAGCAGAGAGGTGGAGGTGTTGGGCAGCAGAGTTGTGAACCTGGCTGACGGACGTCTGCACACAGTGACCATCAGGAGACTGGCAGAGGCTGTGTCCGTGCAGGTGAACGCACACAACAGATGATTCACACTGTGTCACACAAATCAGCACAAGCAGGGACATTTTCAGAAACTATGACAAAAAGAGTGAGAGTAAATGTTTCAGCTTTTCAGGTGACATTGTCAAATAAAGCCTCTGTTCATTCAAAACTAAATACTTGAGACTAAGAAAGGAATCTATTGGGAGTTGATTCTCATTGGCACTATTAACTGAACATGTGTGTTCCCACCACAAGTGGTCACAGGAAACACATCCAGTACCAGCTGTGATCAAAGCATCTCACAGGTTCATTGATTTTGTTGATTTGAGGCTGAATCCTTTTTTTTAAATCTATGCATTGAAGACAAGATTCTGTTTAAATAAAGATCTCAACAGTTTGTCTTTGTCAGTCTTTGCTGTCCACCTTCTAACCTCCAACATTTACAGATATGAAATATGCCCTTCTTTCAGATTGACCAGAACGCCCGGGAGGATTTCAACTTGTCGTCTGACGTGGAATTCAACAGCATCAGGTCTCTCATTCTGGGCCGAGTCCGGGGTAAGAGAGGCTCTCAGCACTGAGACGGACTCATTTGAATGAGAGGACGGAGATGTTTGGCCTCATGTGACGAACTAGAGCTTCTGGAGCGTTTCTGATGTTTAATGCTCGTCACGTTGAGTGGACCGGGGGCCGGGGTGCAGTCAGTGCCACAGCTGGGCTGCCTTTAAAAACAACTTCATATCCATATTCAGTTTTTCACAGAACTTTACAGTGGAGAAGGACTAAAGGCGGAGGCAACCACTTAAGTCGCAGTTATGAGGCATTAGGTGCATTTACAGCTGTGATTTGTTTCTTTCACTAATGCAGGAGTTCAGGCAGCGAAGTAAATGTCGGTGAACTTTTATCTGTGTTACGGAAGCGGTGAGTAATACAGTCTTTATATGAGTCTGTGTGGCTGAGCGCGGCTCCGGGCTGCTGCAATGGTAATAACTGGAGAAAAGCTCCTTCACTTTGTATGGTAATGAGGAGAGATTGAAAAGAACAAAATTACTCAGAAGATTGAAGTCAGCACCCGGCGATTCGGCATAACAACCGATGAGTCTCAGCCGCAGAGCGCGGGGTCAATCTAAACCAGGAAGTCAGACGGTGAGGTTCACCCTTCGTCTGCAGTGAGGAACACGAGGCTTCACTCAGCTTCTGTTTAAACAGGGAGGAACGTGTGGGGACTGCATTTTCATATCTGGAGATTTATTCTCAACTAACCGTCAAGTCCCAGTTCCCTTAAATTCTGCAGGAAAGCCGTCATGTTCAATCACACATCGTTCCACATCCATCAAAGATCAGTAGAAACTGTTGATTTCCTTCTGATTTCTTGCCTTCACAGCTTCACTTTGGTTATAGTAACAGGTTTGTCGCTCTATTTGCAACCTTCCAAAACAATCCTATCCACTGTGAAACCACATTTAAACTCAGATTTGGATCTGCACCACATTGCAAACACTCATCGATATCAGGCCCTAAATGTGCTGGAGTGTTTACTTCTTAACCCATGGAATCGTCCCCGGGAAATCCTAAAATGTCACAATTAGCACAATCGTCATTCTGTCTTGGTCCATGTCCCATCCTTCCATCAAGTTTAGTGGAAAACCAGTCAGTGTTTTCTTGAGTAATCCTGCTGACAAACAAACAGACCAACAGGCAGAGGTGAAACCTTAACAGAGGTTAATATGTGGGGCTGAGATTCGGTTAGGGTATCAAATGAGTTTCTCCATTAAAAACTGAAATCTGAGAGAGGAGCAGAGATGTGATGATGATACATCTCACAGGATTCACTGTAGATAACAAACGTTGAGGCTTAGATTTATCTCTCAGTATCATATTTCACCAGCTGATACCCCAAATCCTGTGATGCTAGACACTTGCTTTAATTATTTCCCCACAGTAACTGTAACTAAAATTGTATTTGTACAACACCAACCACCAACATACATCATCTCATGGTTCTCGACATTCTGTGGTCAGGTCAAGTTATTTTAGAGAAACACAACAGTTCCCTCAACGAACTGCACTGTAGAGAGAAAAACTTTGAACAGGAGGAAAACATGGAGCAGACCCAGAGTCAGTGGGCGTCGGCTTCCAGCTTCTGTTGATTCCTTCATTCAGTTTGTGATGTAGCAGAGAGCAGCAGAGGACTTCAGATGGATGCACACAACTGGAGTTCCATTCAGGGAACTGGATGGAACTCACTGAGACTATTGTCATCTTTCATTATATTTCATTCACCGTTACACAAGTGTGATAAGTTCTTCCCTCCTGGTGAAGAAGAGAAATGAACAACTGAGCTTCTGCTTCCACTACAATCAAGAAGGTTGCATCTTTCTCACTTTCTGTCTCTTGCACTACGTCAGTTGAAAGTTGAGTTCTGCTGTGCAAGAGAAGTGTTGGGCTGTTGTGTGACCGGGAGGAGACCGTCTCTGTGTGTATCGATTTTGTTGACTCCACGGTGTATGTGTGTTTTCGCTGTAGCACTCTGTCCCTGCCCACTCGTCTCACTGCCGGCTGTGTTTGGCCTTTTGGCTTCTGGATTCTTTAGCGTTACTCTTGTCGTCAAGTTTTGACCATGAAAAATAACAAAATGTCTCCTGCTCTCCGCCGTGCACATGGGAGAAACGAACATAAATGGCTGCTGGGGCTGTTTGCTCCGGTGAGGCCCCGCGCTGCTCGTTTATTGATGACCCGGGTCGTGTTCGTATGTGACCCGGCCTTCCCCCTCGGAGCCTCTGGATCCAGGCAGTCGGGTCCGAATCGGAGAGGCTGCAAGATAGTTGATATTCTGTCACTCCCTGGCAGCCCTGTCATCCATCAGCCTAACTAATGGACCAGGAGAGAACGGAGAGACTGAGACGGGGGAGAGAGAGGGAGGAGAGGAGTGCAGAGAGGTGGATGTAAGGGGCAGCAGCCGGGAGGAGGTGGACAGTTCTTCAGTTCTTAGATACAAGGCCGGTGGTGTCAGGGTTTGACTGTTGTGGTGAAGTCACAGACGTTTTTTGAGGAGGTTTAATAACAATGACAGACATTTTGCAACATTACCCCATTTTATTGTTATAATTCAATATGATCTTATTGGCTAAATTATTCTCTAATGGACCTTTCTTCAAAACGAAGTACTTTTACTTTGAGTAATTTGGGTTTTATATGTTCATACTTTTTCACCTTTACTTGGATAAATCATTTACACCCGGTTGTGTTGTTGGTTTTAATTAAGTAAAATAATTAACTCTAACCACTGTACCCTGCATGACGGGTGAAGCAAATTAGTTTTTCATTCAAATTAAAAACTCTGCTTTGATTTATTATAAAAGTGAAACGTGGAGATAAAAGAAATAAAGAGCCACAGCTCTAACCTCTGTTCTGTTTGTGTCCCGTCTCAATCTTGTAGCTTATTTACTCACACATGTCATGAGATGTTTAATTCAAAGTGAAGTTACTTCCTGCTGCCCAGAGAATCACATTCAATCTCAAACTCAATCTGAACCCGATGCTCCACCCAGCTGATGAACAGACACCGTGTCTCTGTGGTGATAACTCCGGTGACTGACGGTGATGGGATCTGTTGTCACACTGTTCTTAAGGAATAAGTGTAGTTCACACTGACATTAACAGTCCCTGAGGGTTTGATTCAGCACAGTTAGTGATGCTGTGAGGTCCGCTGGGTTAGTGCATGTACACAAGAACCTTTTAACCTTGTATACCAGTGCAGGATCAACAATCCGTGTACAACCAAACTACTTCCTCCACTAACATGTATCACTTCTCTGTCCACAGAGTCTGATGAGCTGGACGCGGAGCTGGCGGAGCTGGGCGCCCTCGGCTTCACCGGCTGTCTGTCAGCTGTTCGCTTCAACTCCATCAGTCCCCTGAAAGACGCCCTGCTGCATCCTGACGGGGACGTAGTCATCACCGGTCCCCTGGTCCAGTCCAGCTGTGGATCCTCCTCTCCAGCCAAGTCCTACACGGCAGAAACCACACACTCCCTGTCAGGTACGAGGAGCCCAGTCACCATGATGGACCCCGCTCCTTTCACTCATCTATCATGTATTTGATATTATTCTTAGCGACGTTCACTTCACTTTTTTATTGGCTCGTTAAACATCTTCCTCGATAAGCAGCGAAAGTGATGGAACGACGGAGGATGAGATTAGTCAGACCATCTCTTTCAACAAGTCTGTGCTGACTGATGGTTCCCACAGCGACTCCACCTTCCTCCTCATCCGTCCTTTCACTCCTCCTCCTCCTCCTCCTCCTCCTCCTCCTCCTCCTCATCTTTCTTCTCTCTTCTACGCCTCAGTGCTGGTGAACACCTGTAACCAGAGGCATCATGTCTCTGCTCTGTATGTCCCACTCTGACCCAACATCTCAGAAACACTGTGGGGGAGCTTCCTCAAATTTGACAGAAACGTTTGAACTCAAGGGACAACAGGGTTTGTTAGAAAAGTCAAAGGGCATGATAAAGAAAAAACCTTCTTTCTCCTTCTCAAGATAGCAATTTTTTAGGGCATTGCTCAATAATTAATAATTATTCATCGTATTTATCAAGTTTTCTAAGTCTGTGGTTCAGACAGACATTGTCTTCAACTTGTCAGAGGCCAGCAAACAGAGGGAAGCGATTTTATCCCCTACTTGATTTCTCCGTCTACTATATTTATTTAGTTTTATGTGACTTCTTGCTTTTCACCTTTTCTTGTCTCTCTCTCTCTCTCTTCCTCACAGATCAACCTGGTTCAGTGGATCCAGGTCAACCTCTAGTCAACGCCATCAGGAGTGACTCGGCTCTAATTGGAGGTGAGGCTTTAATTTTAATTGGAGGTGGGGGGAGAGAGGTGAGAGAGAGAGGAGAGAGAGAGGAGAGAGAGAGAGGGAGAGGGAGAGGACGGGGGGGAGGGGGAGAGGGAGAGGTGAGAGAGAGAGGAGAGAGAGAGGAGAGAGGGAGAGGGAGGGAGAGAGGGAGAGAGGGAGAGGACGGCGGGAGGGGGAGGGAGAGGGAGACCACAAACATAGTCATAATTGATTAATAGTAATTGATTAACATAGATTTAGGGATTCAATCCCACGACTAATGAAACATATGATGGAAAATGTGCACACACACACAAACAAACACACACACACACACAGTGAGGAAGTTTAATACAAACTTGTTTCTTCAGCTTTCACTCACAAGCAAAAATCGACCTTAATATCGACTGATGTGAACATTTTCTTTCAAATAACTCATTTTCCCAGAACCTACATTTGTGGCATAATTAACAAAGGCTGCATCCGCAACTTATCAGCACTTTTGCTGTGAAGAGAGTAAAGTTTGGAAGCTAATGGAAAAGACGTGAGGTGTCTTGGGGAATCAGTTATTGCACTGACTGTTTGTCGTGAGCTATTTCAGATTGAGATGGAAATGTCAGCAGAGACAAAACCCACATCGTCTGGGAATAACACACAAACAGACGTCAGTGCCGAGCTGCAGCGTTTAGACTGTAACACACACTGCAATAATTAACGCACAAAAATAGTCTGGTTCAATCTTCAGATGTTTAATTTAACATGCAAATGACTTTTCAATAAAGAGGTTTAAACTTTAACATCAAACTAAATTAAACAGGGTCTGATCTGTGATACTGTTCGAAAAGTTACCGTCTTTCTTTTAATGCTTAATGGTGTTTTTTGTGCAATGGATTCTCAGTTCATACAGTTTTATGAGTTATTAATGTTATAGTTAAGAATAACTGCTTGGTTGATATTAAAGGTTTTTCATCATTTCTGTTTCATTCATCCACGTTTTCCTAGAGTTTTTAGAATTTTTGCGGAGAAGCAGCGTTACAAGGATGATGTTTAATTCATCTGCTGCTGCAGCGATAAGGATAATTTGTAGAGACAAAAAGGAGACCTTTGACATTATGTTTGCCCTGTGGTCAAAGGTCAAAGGTCACAGTGACCTTACTGAACAATGTTTTTGTCTTGTGAATCCAATATCAGGAACCCAGGGTTTTCCTACAAATTTGCTCCAAACAATTGGAAGAAGAACTGTTGGTTCATGTTCTTTTGAATGTAGAAAGTTTCATTAGTTAGTTTCGAAACCCTTTTTTGCCTCCTGAACATCTGGAGAACTTCTGGAGAGAATCCTCTCAGATGTGGCACAAGTGTTCACTTACACTTTCAATGATTCGATTTAATTTCATGCTGTTATTAGAAATTAACCAAAATGTCTTCTGGACCTAAAACACCTACAAAAAGTGCCAGACGACAAAAGTCTGCAGGAACTCTCACTCAGACCTTCACATACACAACTTCCTCCGGTGGAAACTCTCAAAGCAGCTCATGTCTGAATCTTTGTGTTTTCTCAGGGGTGATCGCCGTGGTGATATTTGTCGCCGTGTCTGCGTTGGCGATCGTGATCCGATTCATCTGCAGCAGGAAAGAGACGTATCGAAACCAGGAAGTCAAAGCGGCTCAGCCGGACGACGGGCAGGAGTTCCCCTTCAGCAGCCCGGCGGACTCTCAGGGCGCCGCCAGTGAAAACCAGAAGGAGTACTTCATTTAGAAGCAGCCCTGACCTCCCACTGACCCCCAGAGCCTCTCAGTCACTGGAACCAGTGCATGGAGACGATGGGAAGTCAGAATCCACGACCTCATTCATTCCCCTTCACTTTGTACATATTGTACACAAACTGGAAAAGTGTTAAAAGTGGATTTTGAGTCATTGGTGGATGTAAATATTTACAAATATTTAAAAGTGCAAATGTTGATTTGTCGATGATCTGTCATCCATACTGTAATGTTACAAATTATTTATTGAAAGGGAAAAATTGGCAGAATAGATTTGACGATGAAAACACAACTTTGCTCCAGTCGAACTTGACTTGTTTGGACTTGATTAATAAGCAGAACTTTTTTTCTACGAGGAAGATGTGAAGCTCCGGTGAAATCTGAGATGTGGGAGACATGTGTGTGAAGTCGGGAGGAGACGGATTCGGCTGAGTGGACGTTGGACATGTGTCAGAAGCACAGAGGCCCAGGATCAGCTCAGATCCATCATTTCAACACCTGCTGTATATATGAATTACAAAAATAAAAAGTCACTCTTTAAAACTTTACTTTGTCTTTGAGTCGGTTCAGAAGCTTTTTTAAGTGACTGAGCAAAATGTTTTTACGATGAGCTTACACAGATTTGTCTTCTTCTGAGCACCACTTGCCGAGAGGAGCCGACGCCACGGGAGCTTCCAGCAGCTCGGGCTGTAAAGCATCGACTGTCACCCCGTTCCGCTCGGCAGACGTTTAATGTCTTTCCACCGAAGCACTAATCTGTGTTTTTCTGACAGGTGGAATAAGAGATAATCACAATAGGAAATTGGAAGAATTGAAAAAAGGAGCTGACGGCGAGATATAAACGGTGCAATGAAAGCCAGCCACCCAGATATTAATGTCGGGTGTTTGTTCTTCAGTGTCTCCGCAGTGCGTTCGCATCGTGGGTGGGAGTTAAAGGACGGAGCAGGAGAGAGCAGTGGAAGATGCAGATCTCCATCTCAGTGTGGTGTCGCGCATCGTGATATTACCTCGTTACAGACGAATTTAAGTATTTGTTCTGCGTGTCTCTCACTCACGATGATGATTTACGGTTCAGGAGAGAATCTTAACCTGAATATCTGCTGTCTGGTAAATTCCTGTGGTGCACATATAGAAATGCGTTTTCATTTATTTTCCTGCGTAGTTAACTGGAGAAAAACTGTGCATGAAAAAAAGAGACAGTGCCACATAACAGACTGTGACAGAATATGCACAACAATGTCATCATGAATATCTGACTCTTTTAATTTTCAGGCATCACTGACACCTTTCATTTTGAGAATAAAGTGTTTGGAATAATATCAAATTAAATATGTAGAAGATTTATTTATTTTTTTTAATATTTTTTTTTGGTTGGGGGGGGGCGCGGTTAGGAGTAAAGACGGAATAGAAATGTATGCATAAAGTTGAAGAGTGAGCTTCCCCCATCAAATCCAGTGCAAAGACGTACGCATCAAATATCCGTTATATCCATTTGTGTGGTTTCTAACCAAATCATCTGCAAAGGACATTTTTATGGAAACATTCAAATGTGCTAATGTTTAAAATGAGCTTAAAACGTTCACTTGACTTCATCAACTCCAGGCCCAGTACTGCAATACTTAACTTTGAATACATCAAATGAACGTCCTCATGGTCATTTCTCCCTGGTTCAGTTTGATCTGGACAGAAACCGCCTCTTTCAGATTAAATTTCACTCTCTTGGTCTGAGGAACCTTTCACTCCTGTTATTTTGGACTTAACTGAAACATCTCAAAGTCGGCAGCAAACAAGGAAGATGTGAAAGTAATACTGGGAATTCCTCCCAGTATTACCTCTATTCACAACTCAAATGTAACCTGTCTGTCTAGTGGTTTATCTGTAACTGCTGGCTTTATAATAAACCTGCATGTACAGTGTGAGGACTCAAATCCTCTCACACAGAGAAAAGAAGGATTATTAGTGCAGCAGAAAATCCGTACAAGCCGAGCTGAGGTCTTTTGTTTCCCTGTTAAATGAAGCTGAAACACAGCAACCCTTTCCCTCTCTGGAGCAAATTAAATTTACATAAATTTACATCACAGATTGTTGTTCCTACATAAAGTTTTCTGGGGGAGCTTCCTGTTTTTTATTTCTCTACAGGACATTATTGATACTTGTTAATATGCTTCTCTCTGCAGAGCCAAGGAGCAAAAGACTGAAACAGAAACTTCCAGGAGATGGAAACGTCAAAGTCTTTTTTTGTGATGATGAAATTCGTTGCCACTTTGCAAAGCTGGAAGTTAAAGATTTCATGATTCGTAGAAACAGCTCTGAAATAAATGCAGATTTAATTTTGTAGACGGTGACACTGTAAACAAGCTGAGTTCAACAACTGTGCACAAACTTTTCTTGCACCGAGCGCGACACTCCACAGAAATACATATATCTCATCTGAGTGAGAATAAATCTCATCAGCAGTAAAACATTACTACCGTAATTTATTGACAACAATAACTTGTGAGCAGAAGCAAACCCACTGCAGCGTTTTGTGAATTCATCATCAGAGCTCTTTTATAACCCTGGAAATTTAAAACTCGGCAACTCGGCAATGAAAAAGAGACGAACACATGAGCAGAGCATTTAAACCAATGGAACAACCTGTTATATTATATAGTTTAGTGAAGTCTAGTGAACTCATTTGATTTGAAAGAAGGAAAAACAATGTTAAAAATATAATAAATATTGAATATAATATCAAAAGCAATGATTTTCTCCGGATATTTAGCGTTTAAGTGGTTTGAATGTTCACGATGGAGAGAATCTGAGCTTTCCTGAGGGTTTGTCTTTTGCAATCCACATGTACGCCGTCATTTATGAATAATCATTTAGGATCAGAATCACTCCACGCTCGCACGATTCAAAAATTACCCAGATACCATCAGGATTTCTGCTCATCTGCAATGTAACCTGTGAGCTCAAGCTTTGCCACGGCTCACTGCGGCCGTAATTGAATTTAAGTGGCTGCTCACTGGAGGTTGGTGTGAAGAGTTAAGAGTAAACGTGCACACGGCCGAATGGAGAGAGTTGATTAATGCACAGATGAAACAGCAGCGGTGGGAGAAGGTGGAGCGGGCGGCGAGTCCACTGCGGCTTCCTGAAGGAGGGGCCGGATAATTACCAGCGGCCTGGTAAGGGGGGATTTATTTTTCATTAAGAGCCATGAATTTTTCCTGGAAATGTCAAAACAAATAGAAACCAAAGTGTAATTGGTTCTTTCTTGGTTCATCTCATTCTTTCAATAGATTTGCTCTATTATAAAAGTACAGTTTGGCGCAAGGTGCGTTAGGTCTGAAATCCACAGCAAAAGTAAAAAACTTCTCAACTTACATGAAGGCAAACTTTATGTTGAAGAAAACCTGAGAGAGGAAGTTTCTCTGCACATCAGAGATCTTGGTGGAAACAAGACACAGGACTCTTGGTTGGGATTCTGTCCCGTACCGACTCTGTAGAACCTGGATCTCTGAACCCACTTCCATCGACTGGCAGACAGAGCTGTGGTAACCAGGCGTCTAACCAGGATCAACTTTGTCTTGTCAGCCCACAAGTAAAGGCGACCTGGCAGAGTCTCTGAACACCTCGAGTTGTGTTGATATTCTACATGAGAGCAGTCGGAGTCGGTTCCTCTGATCGCTCACTGCTCCACTTCTACTCTCAGCATGTCGACCGGACCTCAGGTCTCACCTCTCTGACCTCCAGGTGCCTCCACAGATGAAGCCACGTGTTTGATAACAATGAAATCAGGTTGTTTTTCAGCAAAGAGTTGAGAGAGTTTCACCTCAGCACATGCTCCTCTATTGTGAAGCCTGAAGGATGTTGACAGCTCATCAGGGACTGCAGCAGCCAAGGACACGTTGACAAGTCGTGACCGAGAATCTTTGTTTGTTTATCAGCTGAAACGTCTCATGTGCAGCTCCTGCATTTGTTGTTGTGGGTTGTGTTGCAGTATTTCTGCACTTTGACCCCTGAAAAAAAAATATATTATCCAAATCGCACCTGTGTGTGAATATGAACGACAAAGTTAATTTGACCTTGAATTTCTCAACATCCCAGATTGAAATGTTGAAACTCCACGAATGAAACTAAATTGTACAAGTATGTGCATTGTCATACTATGTATTTATATACTTACACATATGTATGTTATATTGAAGGAAGAACACAGCTGCAGTCATTAGGTCGTCTTGATTAAAATGTCTCCCGAGTTCACGATTTCTTATTTTCAACACGTTAAATAAACCAGGATCTTTTGAAATGGCCACAACCAATACGAATGGGACACTTACTCACATCAAAATGAATGGGAGGTGTTCACAGTGTTTGGAGAAGGACACTGAACTCACGCTGACCGTGTGCAGACCGTCAGAGGACAGAACTTCATGAGCTACGTCCCTGCGGATCTGTGGCCTTGCTGAATGTGATTTGTTCTTTTCATCTCCAGTCTCCAGGTTTTTAAACAGTTTGTTCTCCTCAAGGCTTCACTCGAGTCCAAGGACGGTTTAATGTGAACATTCACTCCAGGAGAAAAGGTTGGAGCGTTTCTGCAAAGTTCTTATAGATTAAAGTTATACGAGGGTGAGTGATATTTCTTCAAGTTTGTACTTTTAACTTTAAATCATGTTATATCTGCCAGGGTCTTTGTGTGGTCGGTTTGTTGCCACCTGGAGTCACAGCTGGAGAAGCAGCCCCCCCCCGAGGTGGAGGCTGAAGAAAACCGTTTCATTTCCACCATCAGGCAGATTGAACATGTCGGCACAATGGATTCTGCTCCTTCTCTCTGTTTGTGCGTACCAAGGTCACATTTGTGTGTTTGTAGAATTGTTCCAGTGGATAATTACCTGATCAGCAGCACACACACACTGTGGCATTGTTGTGTTGTTAGTTGCACGAAGCCACGACAAATGAGTGTAGTAATTCAGGCAACAAAAGCGACACTTGCTTTGTAAACTGACCATGTTGTCTTTTTTATTATTATTATTTCTCATTCATATTTGAAGTCAAACTGAAATTCAAACCTTTTTTAATTAAGACTTTTCTCTGTCTCACGAGTAAGAACTTTAATTAAATTCATTAGCTTCTCCGTGGGTGATGGATTCTGGGCGGCAGTAATTTCACTGGTGTTTTATCTGTGTGTGCCGGCGTTAAGAGAAAGTTCAGGGGCTCATATGAACTCACTTATGATGAGTTATGTTCTTCACTTATTTCTCAGTATCCAGTTGATTCAGTGAATGTGACGTGAGTGAGAAACTACTAAACTTACAGCAATATTAAATTGCTGTAACTTTAATCTGGTGAACAAATTCATTCGTTGTTTTCGAGTTAGGTTAAACTAACTTTCTTTAACGGCCACAACTTAAAAACAAGTTGACAAATTAAGTAACAAGTCTTAAGTGAAATGAACAAATAGAAACTGTAACTTGAGACCAATTTATATATTTACTTACCTTTTCGTGGAAATCGATTTTGCTATATTTTTTTGCCTTCATTAAAAAGTTAAAACTTTCAGGATTAGGAGAAAACTACTTGACAGATTCTCACGAAACCTGGTGGAAGGATGCCGCATGTTTAAAGGACTGATATTTATGAGCGTGTCAAAGTTGATAGAAACCTCCATATTGGTTTGGATTGAGTGTGTTCTCCTCTTCAGTATCTGCGATCATGGAATCAGATTTTTGCAGCACACTCTCCAGACCCGCCCGTCGCTCTGTGACCCACACAGAATCTGATTAGTAGGCATATCTGGATTCAAATGACTTAGACAGTGTTTGTGCTCGTCTGCTCTGGCAGCATCCTGCCTGTCGTGCTGCGCGTCAAATTCCCTCAACTCCTCCGTGTAATTATTCCGACTCTGCTCCCTGTAATACATCAGTAATGCTGCATATGGCCCAAGGTCAGAGGGAGAGAGGCCAGGGAGCCAGAGCCGGTTTCCAAGGCTTTGAACTCTCTGAGACACTGACACATTTCAGCAAATCTTTAAAAAACAATCCTGGTTTCTGTCACACTTTGGAGAATTGAGATAAATATATGTTTTTATTCTGATGTGAACCAATAAACAAGAGACTCAATCACACAAATCACTGATGCACAGAGACAGAGTGGGAGACGAATGTCAAACACTTGGATTTCTGACTTTTTCACCTATTTTTTCCTAAAGTAAATTATCATGAATGTTTTAACAGGTGTCACCAGCTGATAAGAGAATTTGGAAGACTCCTAATCCCCTTTCATTCACGTTTTATTGTTGTGCTGATTGGGGGCTTAGTGCATTGATGCAATTAACCCATGAGTTATTCTGCTTTGCGCTTCTTTTCATTTCCAACTAAATACCCAATCATTCAGCCTCTTTCCATCTCCAAATCCAGATTGATTCTTATTTGTGTGACTCTCCGCTCGCCACAGATTTGTCTGCCTCGCCCCTTTGCCTTCAGAGACGTTCATAAAGCCACCAGAGATCTCTGCTGCGCCCACCTTGAACTTGAAAGGAAAGTTGTTTTCGCTCTCGGCTCCGTGTTCAGCCACGGTTCAGTTGAATGCACGTACAAAACAACGGAGCTTGTAACCGCCGCCTCCGACACCTCCCTCTGCGGCGTTGTGGCGTCGCCGCAGTTTAGATTTGTTGTTTTGCAGCGGCAGCCTCCAGGGCTTCAACCTGAGTGGGCACAGCTCAGTGCTCCTCTGGGCGTTCAGAGCTCTATGAACAGCTTGATCAGGATGTCAGCGTTGTTTGTGAGAGTTCTGCAGCTCCAGGTGCAGTGAGTGGATTCCTTTCATTCAAGCATTGTTCGCGCAAGGAGGTTCCCGGTTCGAATCCTGGTTTGGCCAAGGCTCGTTCTGAAAGGAGTTTGCATGTTGCTCAGTGTCTGGGTCAGTTTTCTCCAAGTACTCTGACTTGTTCACAAAGTGTAAACACATGCTTTAGGATATTTGAAGACTTTAAATTGACCATAGGTGTGAATATCCAGTGTGAACCCCGCCTCTCACCTGATGTCAGGAGGGACGGGCTCCAGTTCCACCCTCATAGGATAAGAGGTATACAGATAAGATGTTGTTTAAAGAACAAGATGAATCACAAACTCAAAATCATTACAAAGCTCAAAGTATTTCAATATATTTCTTCACTTTGTTGCACTCGCCATGTTTGTTCAGGAGAAGTCGAAAGATGTTACAGTTATTTATGATGCATTGATTTTTATTGTCTATACAAAAATTGTAAATCACCCAAGAACAGACACCGTTCGATCTCTATAAACTGACCAGTTATACTCATGCAAACATCAGACTTCACAGTACAAACCCAACATCTGCTGTTTAAAGATGGAGAAGGAATAGAGGACTGACGTGTAACCATTTGTCTGTCGCTCTCAGTTTATGACATCATCAATCACAAATGGTTCCAGGTTGACTGTCATTCATAAAATTGGGATTACATGCACAGACATTCATCAGGGCCGTCAGATGAGACAGGGAAGTCCGTCTCGACATCTCTCCAATCACCTGTATCTACATCCTGAACAACGGCCAGCTGTGATTGGTCGGAGTCCAACATCGATTCTCGGCCAAGTCACTGGAAGAATCTATGACTTCATTATTTAACCTGACACGGCGGCCATCTGAAAAGACAAAGGTCCTGTGCTGCACGAGCATTAGACGAAGGAGGAGAGAGATGCTGGGTACAGGAGCTGTGATCTGAGTCAACACAACAACACTGTGCACCGTGAAAAATGAAGCAGCATATTTAAATCTAAAGGCAGAACAGTGACGCAGCTACACAACATTGCACATCTCATCGTGTCGCTGCACAGTTCATGGTCAACAGATCTCTGAGGCTGAGATTTCATGTTCTGCAGATAATGCCTCACCATCTGTTTCATGCTTCAGGGATATTTACGTTCTCATTTCTGAACAGAGAGACTCAAACCAACACTCTGCACTCGTCCACGCCTCCCAGAGCCGGGCAGAGAAAATGGACGGTTTGGTTTAGTTGAATTCAAGCTCATTCGATGGACTCATCATATTTAACCGAGCAGCTTCTCCTGGGAGCAGGTTGTGGACGAAATCAAAACTGATCAGAGTAACCCTCTGCTCCGGTACGAATTGGGTTGGTGCCACATATTAAACAGGATTTCTGGACTCGGGGGCGCCCCCTGGGAAATAAGACCTGTCATTGCCTATATTAAACGCACGTTTCAGGCTCTTTCAGTTATGTTGGTTAAACATTTGGGATTTCACTGGACCCTGGAGGAGCCTTTCAGCCCTTTGCTCAAGTATTAAACTGAAACGATTTAATTTGTACCCTCCCCACCATGCACACCAGCCCAATAAACCCCTCAAAGCTTCGTGAACTGCTCTGCATGTGGTCAAGTTTCAAGAAAAGCAAATACTCTACCGAAGAAGAAGGATTTAATTCCTCTGAGCTTCTGTTGGAGGTAACAAATGAAAAGCATCAGAGGGTCGATGCATGACCTGCAATAAGAAAATCATTTGGAAGCCAAAGGGACCGATAATCTCTCCGTAACTTTTGGAGAATTGTTGGAAAATGTATTTTTTACGTGGCATATCTTTGTTGACCAATCGGCTCCGATAACTTTTGTCCAATAATAAAAAGAAGAAATGTGATTATCGTCTAAACAAAGTGATTTTTTTGTGACTCACTTCGCCTCCAGGTCATAACGATAATTGGACAAATTTGGAAAAATTGAAATGTGCAGCTGCTAACGACTTTTCATGAGAGGGATACTCTGTGATTGATTAAAGATGGAACTCAATCCCAGATCAAAAGCATGTCGAAGGACCATTAACTGTCATTTGTGGGCGTAATGTGATGATGAATACACCCTTTGTTGTTGTTGTTGTGTTGATGGTTGTGTTTCACGTTGCAAATGAAGTTGCTGCTTCGATCCGAGACGTGTGTGTGACGATTCAGTATCATTAGTGCATCAATCAGTGTCAAGGCAGCTCTGGACAAATCTGGTTTTCTAATTCTCTTAAATCATTTGTACAAAACACATCAGTGCTTTTTGCACGATCTCTATTTGGTCCCACATCGATAATAATCCCATCTTTCATCCTGAGACCTTTTTAATTTCCCTCTGCCCCCTCATCTCTATTCTTCCATCATCTTTATTGTCTTTCCTGCCGCCTACTCCTCTTCCACATAAAGCAGAAAGCGGAAATATGAGCAGATATTCAAGCAATGCAATCGTTACCAAATGTTTTCTTTCATTACCCGGTGAATTGGCATCAGGACTGTCAATAATCAGACGATAAGAAACAAGAGGCCTCTGCAGTTCACAGATCCCTCCCACACCCCGCTCAGGAATCCCGTGTAATTACAACATGGAACAATCATCGTCTGTCATAATTATGTAAAAAGCATGTAAATGACTGCACTGCTCTAATGGTTACATATTCATATATTCATTGTGCGCCGAACCCGGTAAGAGATTGGTAATGTGAAACGTTTCATCGGATAAATCATTTGCGGAGCTGTCAAACTATCAAACTTGATCAAGCTCTCAGCATCGGCCTCATGCTGTCGTGTCCCCGAAGGAAACAGCAACTGGCTTCGGCCCAACTCCGATTCAGCGAGTCCTCTTCAGCTAAAACAGCCGATTACAATCTACTGCTGATTGTACTTCTTCACATTTTAAAGGACAAACCCTGAACTGTGCCAGATGTAGCATAAATAGAAAGGCTGATTGAATTCTCCTCACGTTCCCACACAAGGAAGGAAACAAGTGGAAATCCAATTTTTTTTCAAACAGTGCAAACTAAACAGCAGTTGTCTCACTCTTTAGGAAGTCAAATCACCAAAAGGAGAAAATCTGCATAATAAGCGAGAGCTCTGAGACAGAACGCCGGCTCTTCCCCCCTCGTGGGGCCTCCGGGGGAGAGGGACTGGGGATGGGAAGCTGCAGCCGACGAGGTGGAGAGGAGACTTCTCCTCCTCACAGGCTCTTTGAGACCTTCCCTCATATCAAGCCCTCTTTCTTTGCCGCGTGTCAAAGAGAATCTAAATCGATCGGGTTGAGGCAGTTGCATGAATCCTCCGTCTGGAGCGGTAGTTACTGTTGGCGAGGTATCACACCATCGACTCCTATCTCAGCGAGAGCTCGTTGAGAAGTTTAGAGTTTGACGAGTGGAGCAGCTCGAGGTCTTTACTGAACAAACAGTGTTCACACAAAGTGGAAAACATCAAAACAGAAGCCCTGACATTAAAAAACATGACTCATGTGAAATATTGGACCAGTATACGAAACTTTGTGACCGGTATAGTTTGTCAAAAGCGCAACAAAAAAAACTGAATATGTTAGCAAAGGGAGAAGGTGGTGACGCCTCATCAGTCTCTCTGGCCAAATAGGTGAAAGGGTAATTGTAATAACTTACATAAAACCTTTTTAGTCACTAAAGTAGTTTTCACAATTATCTCTCATGTACATGTTACTTTAAACAACTTTCTACATTTGTAAAATACCTTTTAATAATATGGAAGAAAAAAGAGGGAGCTTGGAGAGCAGGACTCATAGCTTCTTAGCATGTTAAAGAAATTAAAATACATACTTTTTATTTAATTAAGATTCACACATAATTGTCTGAGATGGTGAATTTTTCCCCCCCAACTCTTCTTATTCATTGATGTCAAATCCAATTCAGACGGATAATGAATCTGACCACGTCCCTTGTTCCTCCATCTTTATGGCTCTTGTTTGTATGAAAGGTTAATGAACCTGAATCCCACAACAAAGAGCTTTAACTTCATCCTCCCTCAGTCTTTTAACTTCCTCCATGAACCTTGACAGACCTTCTCCCACTTTGCAGTCACCTGACCCAACATTGTTCTCAAACCTCTGCTGAGCATGGATATTGAACAGATGCCAAGTTGCCATCTGCAGGTTTGCATGTTGACTCAGAGTCTATTAAACCTCCCTTCTCCCTGCTGAGCCTCTGCTTCGTGGCTGTAATGCACGGGAGACGCTCTGAGCTTTTGTTTTTTGCTGGTGCCCTGATTGCACCTTCTGGCCTGGGGCACAGTTGACCCTGATTTGCAAGTAAACAGATCACAGCCAAATTCTAAATGTGACCAACGGAGACACATATTTGTATCTTAGTGGAAACAAAGTGTAAAATCAAACCTGAATTTGAGAGCGGACTTAAGATGAAAGTGAAATAAATAAAGGATGCAGCTGCACCACACGATAAAACAACCAAAATCAGTGCCACCTCCTTGTGTTTCAGATTGAAAGGATTCCCCAAACCCGCATGATGCTACGCTGGGATTAAAAACTATAGAAACATCCCCTCTCACACCCGTCCATCCCAGTAAACCAGCATCTTTAGTGTGACCTTACCATGAACCTGTTATCAGACCACACAGCCCGTCTGGTATCATTCCTCATGTCCCGTCCAATTCTGAAGCTCCTTCACTTGTCCTCATCTCCTGCTTCTTCTTCTCAAGCAGCTTCAGCTTCTGTCACAAAGAGACTTTGGTGGAATTAAATAAAAAATAGCTCAATCAGGGCTCATCACCCTTACGTCGGCTACAAACATGCACATGAACTGAAGGATGAACTGATTTAACAATGAGCCGATCTAAGATGAGCATCCACCTATGAGCCAATCAATACGATGGATTCATGTCATATAAAATTCTTCACAGCCTTTTCTTATTAACAAAGAGAAATCAAAACTTATCGGATCAAACGAAAACAATGGAACACCACAAGTTTAGCAAAATTGATAATTGGTTGAGTTGAACCTTGGAAGCTGAACCTGCCGTTGCAGCTTTAGAGCTCCTGGTTCACGGCACACAGCGGAAACTCGGCTTCCAGTTCGATGGCAGCTTTAATGACAGCAGGAGGCTCAGTCTGGGGCATGAAATGAAACACTGGGATGGGCCCCAGCAGGTTTCCACTGGCAGCGCCCCCTGTTGTGATATCAGTCAACTCTTCAATTGTGAAATGAGCTGGAGTCCACAGGTGAACAATGATCAAAACAGAAGTCCTGGTGTGAGGCGCTGCTGTGGGATTTGTTTGAAGAAAAGAGAATCAACACCAGAAAGTTTTACTGGTTTGATTATTGGTGTTGGAGTAAGATTTGCATGAGCCATTAGAAAGAACCAGTAAAACTTTCTAAACCAGGGGTCTTCAACGTTTTTCAGGCCAAGGCCCCCAAACTGGTGGAGAGATGGAGCAGGGACCCCCTGCTATATATATTGTTTAAAATTGTGTTTTATATTAAACTGGGCCTAGTACCATGTATAAACATAGCTACCCTGTTATTATGCATTCAATACTAAGCTATTCAAATATAACCCATTTATAAACATACATCTTTCATTCAACACTGAGCTTTTAAAGTAATTCACAGCTTCATGTTTTTATTTTAAACATACATGTAGAAGAGACAGGGAACCCTCAAGCCATCTATGGATGCCACACATACTCCCACATTAGTGAGATGTCGGACCCTGATTGGTAGAACACAACTTATCTAACCTTGGACGGATGGAGGTTGTCAGACAGAGGTTTAAATCAGCCTCTCAATATGTTGGATACATGTTAATGTGTATTTGAAGACATTTAAATTTGTGGGAAAAAATTGGGTACAAAAAAAATGAAAAATTATAAAAAATATAAAAAATTGTCTAATCAACCAAGCATTTCGCGACCCCCCTGCAGTACCTCCGCGGACCCCCTAGGGGTCGCGGACCCCCTGTTGAAGACCTCTGTTCTAAACCATTAATTCAGAGGCTATTAAGTTATACAGATGATCCCTCAGTCCGACCGCCACTTCCCTGACGCTGTGTCCAATCAGTTTTATTTAAATAGAATAAAAATGGTTTGTTAGAGATATCAGCACATCAAGGTTTGAAAAAGGAAATTATCTCTCTCTGGCTTCCCAAGAAAGGGATATTCTATATTTATGTATTTCATAAAGACTTTTGTAAATTACATTATTAGCCTATATCAACATTCAGGTATAAAAACATCTGACATGCTAATATTAAATATAAACAGTTGAAGATTAGCTTGTATTTAAAGTTGTGTTTTAATGCATGTATTTTATAATCATGATTTGTAGGCTACACAGTCTTGTGAAGATTCTGTACAGTAATTACTGCAAAGCTGTTTACTAGGGGGATAATCATTTATGACATAACAAGGCTATCTGGCTGGACTGCCGGGCTTGTACCGGATGAATCCTGGGAGCTGCTCTTGAGACGGCAGGTGCTTGTGGTCCCCTCTCCAAGAAACAGGTGTTTGCCATTTTGAGAAAGTCCAGTGACAGTCCCTGTTCACCTTTCCTCCCTCCGGAGACGTTAGAGCCTTCAGTGATCATCGGCTGACAGTTCACGACCCGCTCTGCCAGAGGTGGTCTTCTGATTGATTGGCCTGGAGGGCATCTGAGCATCGCAGCTAATTGTGATTAATGTCTCCGTGTCGGCTGGATCACAAACTGCAGATGCGTGAAATTAACTTTAATTACTCAGCTTGTACAGTTCAGTTGTTTATGTTTTGTTTCGCTCTGATGGAAAAGTGCACGAGCTGAATCCATCAACTGTTGCTAAGCGGCTCCGGGGCTGAATTTAGATGCACTATGTGAATTATGTATCTGGTCAGTAGTTTGTTCGATTGGGATAAATAATTCATTTCAGATCGGCATTGAATATTTGATGTTACCTGACTGTTGAGGGAGAGTCGGCCTCTCTTGAAAGTGGATCTACACCAAGTTCATGGTTCTGTTGGAAACAGATGTTTAAAGGAACCGCTCCAAAAGGTTCAAATGCCTTTTGTGTTTCCTTTTTGTTCTTGTGAAGATGTTTTAGTTTTCCACTAAATAACCCCACACCGGACAGATGGCCTACCTGATGCCAACATGATAAATACTCTTTTAAAGCCGCATTAAACTGCATCACTTCATGGTGAATTGCTCAAAGTTGGTATATATCACTGTTAATGGAGACATAGGATCCTTTGCATTATTCATGAGCTCTTCACAGATTCAAAATAAGTTATCTGCTCTCTTCCTGTCTCACTGCCGGTTTCTGCTGCATGTTCAGCAGCTCACGGTGTGACTGAGGGCGACGACCCCATGAGAGTGAGCCAGGATACAGCTGGTTTATTTTAATATTTTCTGACAAGTTGTGGTCTAAATACTTAAACAACTGTTTGTTTAAGGTATAGAATTATTAAATGTAAGCAAGAGCATGTTTAATATGTGTAATTGTTATTTTGGTATGATATAGTGACAGTTATTTACATGAGAATTTGTCCCAGTGGAGAGAGGAAGCAGAGGAATAAGGCTGGAACACCTCATGGGCTTTGAGGAGAAAGTTGTGAAGAAAGATAAATAAAAGAGGCAACTAAAAGGAATCATCCAGAGCACAAACCTCAGTCGAGGACCAACAACGGTGTAATCCTGCAAAGACACAGACAAACAACCAACAGCGAGGAAAACCTAAGAAACATCTTGAAATAAGATGAAAGGTTGAGAAATTGGCTGCAATCTAAATCAATAAAGAAAGCAACTCGTGAAACTACTCAGCATAACGACTCATCACGTTTCCGTCAGGGTATGATCACTGTGGGATGTTTAATTCCTAAATCACGTTAAGTTCCCGGCTTCTGCATCGAAGCTCCTGTTTGTGAATTTCCACCTGATTTATATACAGCAGGTTAAAAAGCCCAGATATAAATTCACTTGTCTAAGAAGTGCATGTGGTGTCAGGCATAAAATGGAGTTTCTTTCCCGACTGGTACAGCGGATTCTAACGCTGACTGTGACCAACATTAATCATCACCTTGCTCATAACTTCCCACCAGGGTTTTGCATAGCTCTGCATTCTCACAACTTTGCCTCCTTGATGCTTTTCAGCCTCCAGAATGGATGCTTTCCACTGCCTGGCTTTATATAAACATATTGCAGGATGTTATGGTGCACGCTTTATGGATGGAGAGGTGCATTGTGGGGAGGGGGACGTGAGCTTTGTTTACCATGGTGTTGGACGCACTGGGAGCAGAGACCCGTGGACAAACATGCAGCAGTAACAAAGGTAATTTCCAGTGTGAAGAACACGCTTCCCTCGGTTAATGTTTTGGAATAAACGCTTCAAGGCAGCAGTGTGGACCATTTGTGAAGTTAATCTGTGGATTTATGGTCTGTTACTGGAGTTGAAGGCCTTCTCTTGAATGGTTATTGTTGTGCTACATCAGGTGGAGATAGTGTCAGCTATACTGTGTTTTTCATTGGCTGCTTGGATCATAGTGTATGAGCTATGTATGGGAGGTTTGCTTTAATTTTGAGTGTACATGAATAAATATCAAGGTGAAAATGCTGAGGTTATAAGTGAATATTTGATTGGATTGTGTATCAGCGGATATCGGTATTTCCAACTTGCTAAATAGATGAATTAACATAATATATCCTTATTCAATAACAGGAAAGCTTCCTACAAAGCATATTTCCTGCTGTAGTCTAATTGTATAGAAACTTACAGAAGCCAGGTTTGAATATGTACATTATTGAAAGTTTCATAAGGGAAACATCATTAATCTCGTGTTAATATTTCCTCACAGGACCATGGTAATTACCAGAACTTTACAAGATAATTCAATATTTCTCACTCATTTAGTTTGACTCACAAACAGTCGGTGCACAAAGTCACACTGTGACATTTTCTTGACCTTTAAGTTTTCTCAACCTTTATATTTTCTAAAAGTGAAGCAGGGCAGCGATCGCTCTATACCTGCTTCAGAAATCTGCACATTTACACTGAAACTGTAATTATATTAATATAGACTCTGAAAGGAATGTTAACACCATCCAACAGCCCCCTTTTCCTTTTCACACACTCTCATTAATAATTGGATTAATATTATCTTTCAACATTCATACATTTAATCACAGGGAAGGGCGAGAATTATGTTTAAATATTTGTCCGAATAGGTGATCAAATCTAAAAAGTGGAAATGATCCAAACAGAAGGAAGTTGTATTCAGACCTTGAACCCGGTCCCTGTGTTTTAAGTGGACATGACTTATTGGAGTGTCCACTTGTCCTCAGTTCGCCCTCTTGCTTCAGAGCCGCGTTAGAACAGATAAGCGTTGACCCCTGAACACACAGATAAACTGTCAGTGTGGGCCGGCTGATTAAACAGTGCTTTGCCCACAAGCCTCTGATAAGCCTGAGAGCAGGAGAGTTCAGGAGCAGAACCGACTAAGGAGCTCACACATTATCATAATGGTCAACAAATCCTTTGACTTTATCTTACTTCTCGGTCGTTGATATTTGATTTGTCCTTTATTGAATTGAAATGAGTCTCGCTGAGTTTCAAGCAAGTTCAGGTCCAGAGGATAAGACGGCCAGCAGCAGCTGAGTTTCATTCGAAATGGGATGTATGGCTCTAAACGTGGCATTTTTAAAGAGTAGAAACAAGTCAGGGTCATATATGCATCAGCACCAAGAGGATTGAGGGTTTATCAATATTATCAATATATCACCTATATTCTCATCTGTAGTTCTCTAACAGAGGACAGCGTCTGTTTTTAAAAAGTGGGAAAATCTTAAAGCATTCTGGGAGAAAGAGAGCATCTGGCTCACGACTCTCCAGGCTCTCAATTAATCCTGCACACCCACACACAGGGACACACACACAGTGACACACACAGCAAGACACAGAGACACACACAGAGACACACACAGAGACACACACACTGAGGAGTTTGGTTTTGACCTCCCAGGGAGTAATTAGAGTTGGGCCTGGTTCGGCTCGGAGCCCTCCTCACCACTCACCATCACACAGTGACCGTCAGAGCACAGCGCTGCGCTTGCATTGTTGTAAAAATGAGTCACCAAAAATGATTTAAAGGGAACTGTGTGGCATGAGATCCAAACAGGGGAGCTGGGGATATAAGGTCAGCTCATACTCCGAGACGGCCACAACTTTTCCCCTCCAGTCCTCAGATAAATGTCAAGCTCCCTCCTCAGCAGGGCAGAGCTCAGGAGGTGAAACAAGGGACTGTGCACGGTGACGAAACCCCCCCTGAAAAGACTCGTTAGCGTTGAGGTCTGATACAGGTTCCTCTGGAGTTCATTAGAGCTGCTCTGCAGGGACTCAGCTCACGGTTTTACAATAAGGTCAGTGCTTATATTGAGAAATCCAGTCTTTTTGGTCCAATGGGAGGAAGATCTGACCCAACCTTGTTAGCCATGACCCACCCTGAGCTCTACATGACAGCCTGGGCTTCAAGAGACGACCGCTACACCACAAACTGAGTCTCTGATATTGGGGGGATATTAGTAGACTAAAGGAATCAGCCCCTGAATCGACTGCTTTTGACTTTGTAAGATAAATAGACGTAGAATCCGAATCTGGAAAGTGAAGCCAACGCAGAAGTGCCTGAAACCTGTATTCTCTCAAATGGCCAGCAGAGGGCGACTCCACTGGTTGCATAAAATCTGTTTCTATGAGAAAATTACTGTACTACAATGGATTGATATGATTGACAGCTCATACTGTTCAATGGGTGCAGGTATCAGGTAGTGATAATAATGAGCCCTTTGCAACTTACTCCTCTTGGGACCTCAGCCAATTTATATAGTATCCACAACGTACACGTATTTATTGCATTAAGGAGACAAACACAAAAACAAAATGGAAATACTTCAAGTGTCTTTACAGAGAGTCAATACGACTCACGGCTCTCAGCTCAAACGCCGATACCCTGAGCAGAACTTAGTGTAAATTTATGCTTGCTTAACAACCTTGCTTGTTTTTCTCAAAGAAGCAAGAAACCAGACTAATTATCTCTCCACTGTAATAACACGTCCAATTAGAGGGTCTTCTTTCTGAGGCAGTTTGACCTTCTGACAAGGTTCTGATGGATTTCACACACAGTGGCAGTGCAAACACCTTCTATTGTCTTTGAGTGTCCAAACAGGAAGTCATCTTTTAAATGTCTAGGTGCGTGTTTACTACCACGACACAAAGTCAGATAGTTTCTAACTCCGTGACGCAGAGAATAAACAATTTAATGATTCAACTTTGCCAAAGTTTCACATCTACTCGTTAAAATGATCTTATTCTGCAGGACACACTCAGCCGTGTCTCGAGAACCCTTCATCATATCGCTTTCACACTTGGCAGGTATATTGTTGAGGGCCAATGGAAGTGCAGTGCGCAGTTTATAGAGATTTTGGACTATGAAACTTTGAATATCAACATATGTGACGGGCTCCTTCAGGACAATAGATTCTCCAGGTCGGAGTTGTCGGTACTTTACGCTGAACTTTGAATGAACAGGTGAACATCTCTCTGTGCAGCAGCTGTGATGCAGCTTCATGCTCCTCTGGACTCGAGTCAAGCAGTTGGTATTTATTTGCGGCGGCTAAATTACAGCAGGTCACGTTTAGAGTTTCAGAAAGAAAGCAGCAACCAACAGGCCAAACAAACAACCCAGTTCCAAACAGGCTCTGTACTGGTCTTTGTAGAAATCCCATAATGGTTAAGTTCAGATATTGACATGGAAACAGATTTCACTTCTCCTACAATTTACTGTCGAGTCTTGGACTCTAACTTGGGATGCACCATGTATGTTGACAAGTCTTCAAGCCCCACACTTGCAGATTTGTACATTTAGACCAGGTTTAATAGAAGATAACTTGTTGATCGCCATTATCCAGATCCCATGTTTAATCAAGATCGTAATGGAACCAAACAGCAGAGCAATAACTCCTTAAAGAGACATAATCTGCAATTAGTGGTTCCATTTTTACTTCCTTCCAATAATTACTTCCTATCATTCAAATGACTCCTCTGACCGCATTTAATGGAGTGGAAGAGACTGAGATTTAATACGTGTTCCTTGTGAACCTGCGTTTGTCGGGTCATCTTTGTTTCTTTGTCTGTGTGTTGCAGAGAGCAGCTTGGGCCGAGGAGAGAGAGGAAGCTTTCCTGTGCCTCTCTGACAGCTTCTACTCACAGCTCCAGTCGGAGCTCCCAGATCTCGCCTGCAGCAGTTGCCTTTGAACACAATGCCAACTCCTATTCTCTGACGGGAGCCTTCTTTACCACGTTGTACGGGGACAGGTCCTAACTGTGAGAGGATGGAAATAGGGTTTGTTTGTAGAACAAGAGGACAATGGGCTCAGATACAATTGGAGGTGAACCTTTGTCCAGCAAAAAGAAAAAAGGCAGTGGTGGAAAAACACTTCTGGGACTTAACTCAGCACATTCACAGCAATTTATATTCACATACATTTCCTACATGAAAAATAGGTATATATAGAGTCAATCTTGTATTTTCTAAGTATAATGTACAGCACAACAAATATTAAGTTGTATAATGTGGTGGAAGCTTCCAATAATGATGGACATTGATTTTGATTATACCTGATATTTCATGCTCATATATAACTATTCAAGTTGTGATGATTAAACATCAATACCTATTAATTATTAATATTAATATTCAAGTGAATTTATAAAAATAAATCTGGAATAATATGTATAGCCTTATAATTCAGGTTGAATACAACCTGTTACTCCAGTTAAGATAAAACTTTACTGTTATATTAAATATATTATGAATAAGATATAAGGGCTTTAATGATGTATGGAATATACCTGCAGAATGTGGGATTGACAGAAAAAGTCTGAAGTGCTTCACACAGACAGATGACTGGGAACAGAAGGCTCTTAAAAGAAAAGGAAAGTTAAAAAGTTATATAAATTATGGCTTTAGCGTCAGTGTATACCCCCAAAAAGATTTTTACACTCATCCCACATTCATGAGAGAACATGGCCACTAATCAGCTTCCAGTGACATACATGGAAATGTATGTGAATTATTCACATGTTGTTTCTAAGCTTCTATCATTATAGAAGACTGCAGAGCCTTCCAACCTGATGCAGCTCACATGCTCTGCACCTCTTCCTGCTTCATAAATCCTGTTTCCTCACAATGTGTGTGGACGGACCAGATCGCTGCCCGACATAAGCACCAGAACAAACGTGTACTAGACCCTGTTGTTGAGGCATCAATATTCCTGCAGCTAACTTAATGTGTGGTTCCTCCAAACAGCAGCGACGTCTCTCCACCTGTATCATACCCACCAAATAACTGTGTTTGACTCCTTCTGGGGAGACATGTTGAATTCATGAGCTTGTTGCTGTGAAACCGTCGAGCGAAAGTTTTCCACCTGAAACATTTCCAATGAATGTCAATGAGCGAGTTGCCGTGGAGAGGGAGCAGCCAGAGCGCTCCAGGCGGCGGAGGACTGCGGCGCCATGGCAGGTGGTGTGTGCGTTTTCCCAATGTACAGAATATCATATTCAACGCTACAGAGCGACCGACACAGCATCACAATCCTGTGACCCCTCAGTACTCTCAGTTCATTTCCATGCATCAGAATATCTGACTCTGGTCAACGCTATCGTGAAAGCTCCTCGGACATGACGGCTCTTTCCGCTCTTTTTGTGTTGTCTTGTGTCGTTTTAATGAGGAGGCGAGATGAGCCGGGAGCCGGCCGACAGATTGACAGGTTTTCATTAGATTGTTTTGTTAGGGGTTCTATAATTAATCCTTCTGAGACCACCACTGACTTTCCCACTGACCGGTGGAGAAGTGAATAAGTATCTGAGCTGAATGCAGATACAACACATACGCTGCGTTGTAGCCCCCCCCACCCCCACCCCCCCCAACTCGGAGAGACGGTGCAGATACATGGACGTGACGCCGTGCATCATTAACCAAACCTTAACCAACAGGTGACATGTCAGAAAATCACCAATTAAAATATTGTGCCAAATGATATTTGTAGTTTTTAAAGAGCCCGAACAACATCCTGCCAGATTAGAACATTTTAATATGACCTAAACCTAAAATGACATAAATTATCAATTCAAATGTTTTATTGGACATATATTTCCCATCCACTAACATGGAGGAGGCATGGTTTATGATTTATGCTGCAGTCGGGCCACCAGGGTGTGATAAAAAAATAAATAATAATCAAGACACTTATTTACAATATCTAGTTACTTGCTCAACTCTCTACTGTTGAGATCTGTTAGCGGGAAATAGAAACACTGAATGGGACCTGTTTTTTCTTTCTTCTTTCCTCTCTGACTATTTGTTTTCCCCGTGTCGGCCCATTCGTCTGCTCTTGTGGGGGAAGATGTTTGATGTGTCTCATTCTGCTGACGCTCTCTGAGGCATCTTTTCTCTCTTGTTTTATTTTTAGAAACATTTCAAGGGGAAAACAGAAGAGTTTTGAAGTTTTATACTCTTTATCAGTTCCGAGGGGACGAGCGATACCTTCTATCAGAGCTCAGAGAGTTCGGGAGATGCTCAGATCAAATAAACCCGTGCAGGTTGCCCTCACCGGGAACCTGCGTGTGTGTTGTGGGTTGGTTTATTCGGACGTTCTGTGAGAGTCATCGAGGAAGAACCAGTGGTGTTCTACTTACACTCTGAGGTCAACTTCATCCTGTCCTTGATTTTTGGGGCTTGAATCTCAAAAAGGGACATAAACAGCAAAACAGCCCTTTTCTCCCATGTCTGTGTTTCCGTGTTTCAATTCTTCTGACTCAAGACCAAAGAGGCCGTTGTTCAGACACAATAAGTGCTGAGACTGTGGCTGTGAAATAAGGAGGAAGAGACGGAGCCTCGTTAGGAGCATTTCAGAGCCATCTGCCCGTCAGAGTGATTTCCTCTGACGACCAGAAGAGACTGAAGAGCAAAGTGATAAAGACACAGACGAGAAGGAGCAGAAGACAGACAGTGAGTTGCCGTGACTGTTCAGAAACATACATGTAAACACCCAGAGAGACAGAAGCTGGAGAGAAACCGATCGACTCAGGCAGCAGCCATCAAATGGGCTCATTTGTCAGAAGGACAGAGAAACTCAAAATGGTTTCTTTGGATGACGACGACAATATTCTCCCCCGTCTGTGCCTCAGTGCAGAAGAAAACACATTATGATAAATGGAGCATCAGTTTGAGGACAGAGAAAAACACAAACATTGACATCTTGATATATTTTTACTATTGTGATGGAGTGTGTGGAAAGACGAGGACAAACATCTGATCGTCACAGACGGGAAAGGACAGACCTCTCTATCCAAACCCCGGCAGAACACCTCCCCAATCAAGTCTCTTCAAAGTAAAACTAAAGTTAAACAAAGGCTTTGAGAGAATGGAAACCACATTTTGAATTTTGTCCCCTTTCCACATTCTCTTCTTTGTCGATTAGTTCTTCATGTACGACTTTTCTTTTTCTCGTAGGATATGTACATATATTTGATCGCGGTGAATCCTCCTGAGCTCAGTGTATTTCTAGTGTATTTTCATATTGTAGTATATAATAAAGATCTCCTTCATCCTTGTCTTCGGGACTCCTCTTCTTCTTCATCTTAAATATTCAGTGTCAGTGAATCATCCCGAGTGGCTCCCCTCCTCACCTCACAGCTCTTTGTGCCTCTCGTTGATAAGTGTTGACTAATGTGAGCTAAACCCAGCGTCTGCACGGGAGATAATACGCACACATCATTCTGTTCCTCTGCTCGGTCGGTGCATCGGAAAACTGGATCCTGTGGCCACGGGTCCATTGTTATTCTGAAAATGAAACCCATTGAAGGTGAGGCTGTGTAATAGCAGAGTAATGCAGTAGCTGTGTGATCTATGAGCTTCCTTGTGTGGGAGGGAGGCTGAAGAAAGAGCAAAATAATACAGTGGGACCTTGGGAGGAAATCACTTCTGTCCGATGCATCACTCGGCCATTCTTCTTACTGTAATTACACTGATCCTTGGAATCCCAGCTTGTCTGGAATCTGACCCGACATTAAGCACGGAGATCCTGAAGGAGTCTCCATTAGGGGAGAGAGAATAAATGATTCACATCTTAATATCTCCGGCTAAAAAGTCTGCTGGAGATCTCTGACAGATATTGTGTTATATGAGTAATAAGTTATCACCGCCCGTTCAGCTGCAGCGGCTCGGCCCTCGAACCATCAGGACTCACTGTGGGACATAAAGTCAGAGAGGCATGTTATTGTAATTCCACAGCTTCCATTTATGTTTCATTAAACAGCTTTATAATATACGGTCCGGACCAACGATGGATGGAGGGATATGAAGAGCATCAATAATAATGTGTGTGTGTGTGTGTGTGTGGTCTGTAGTCAACCCAGGGCAGCCTAACACACTCACACTATACCCACAGTCTAACGCTTCCTCCCCTCTGACTCTGGCGATCAGCTTTGCATGAAGATTACATCCCCCTACATGGATTCTCAGTACGTGGCGTTCCCAGGCACACCGCGCTGCTCTTAACCCGGTGGGAACGCCAGGAGCCAGATGGGCTGAAGCGTGTTGAAATGCAGTTAAGTCCACCGGAGGGTTCATTACACCGAGAAGACGAGCAGAGAGGAGACAGACGCTAGAGAGTAGTCAGACACTTCTACCAGCACCACGTCTGAACGAACCCACGTTTACCAGAACTCTACTGGTTAATAAGTAAGAACAAACTGAAATAAAAACAAACTTAAAGCTGAAGAAACCCAAAACAGAGAGCTGTTCTGTGAGTGAGTGAGCAGAGCGGTGTGTGAAGGGGAGGAGCGCTGTGACGCTGTGTGAGGATTTTCATTCAGTCCGAGCACAGATATTGACTCGTAGAACTCGTATAATACTCGTGATCGGCAAAAGTGCTTTATCCGTACCGGATACTCGTTTCAGCCGAGTATCCGGCTCATCTCTAGTTAACGATTTACAGGTAGAATGGCTGTCCTCAATCTAAGAGATGCTCTAATAATGTAATAATAATAATAAAGTTAATGTTCTCCATTTACAATTGTGTATGAGTAGCTATTTAAATCAGAAATATGCTTATAGTGGCTGTGGGTGAGCTAAGGTAATATTCCCTAATGCACCTTGACGTAGGTTTCCACCTGCCAATAAACTGTACCCAGGGTATTATGATCCTGTATCCTGCTCACTATTTCCAACTGCCAATTGTTAATGAGTGTTAATAAGTTAATATGTGTCTTATAGCAACCTCAGTTTTGTCAGTTTTCCCCTCAACTACCTAACTCTGCCCTTGCACACCCAGAAGCTAATGTTATTCTGACGTTCTTGACAAACCGTGTACTCCATGCTAATTGGTCACAAGTAGAAGGAGAATGTCATATAGTGATTGTTTATAGTGATTTAATGACTGTTGATGGCATTTGTACTGTTCTCACTGTACTGTAATAAGCCGTAAGATGCAAGCTTTTTGCTTTGAAGTTTATCATTGCATGCCCATTCACAAGCAAATAATGGTCAAAGGCATTATATTAGGCGCTTTTTATTGCCTTTGATTGTTAGGAAGAAGAGCAAGGGAAGATAGAGAGACAAGGGGAGGATATTCAGCTAATGGTAACAAGTCAGATTCAATGATCAATACTACATCAAGATCTCAGACATAGCTCGTCCGTTTGGTTTTAATAGATCGGCATAATGGAGCTTAAAGTGATGTTGTTTTGTTTGTTGATGTTTTGTTTGTTCGCTTTTACAGTATTCGGGATTATCCAACAGGCAAATCACATTTCACTGAAGAAAAAATTGTCGATAAGGAACAGATGGAATGAAAAGAACATCAGCGTTACAATCCAAAATGTCACTGCAAAAATTGCAAAACTGGAGGAAAAATTGGGACTCCTACAAGAATTGTTTGTAATGAACAGATTGAATGAAGAGAAGAACATTGATAAAATGGCAGAACTCGAAGCAGGCATCAGAATCCTACAGGCATTTCGAGTTTTCCTAATACCCAAGATACCAGAAATAGTGATTCCTCCACGTTGCAATCCAGGCTGGCAGGAGCATGCCTCACGCTGCTATTCTGTAACCAACATCATAAGGAATTGGAAAGATGCTCGTGAGGATTGCCAAAGGCAGGGGGGTGACCTTGCAGTTGTTCAGGATATGGAGGACCAGAAATTCTTGACCAACCTGACTTATCAATATAAACAGAATGATCTTTCTGGCGAGGTTTTCCATGCAGCCTGGATCGGATTGGAAGACAAGAAGACTGAGAACAGTTTTGTGTGGGTCAACAACAAAACACTCAAATCAAGTGTCACTTTCTGGTCAGAAAGGGAGCCAAACAACTTTATTGCCTTTTGGGACAAAGAAAAACATGGACAAGACTGTGTTGGCATTGTACCACCCAAGGACATGGGAGCGGAAGACTGGTTATTCAACTGGGATGATGTAACTTGTGTTGGTGGCCGGCACTATGTGTGTGAAACTAAGGCTGTTGTCTCATGATCCAGTCCCAATAGATATTGAGAAGGCCAAATTGAGAAAGACAAGTCGCTGAATCAACTACCATGGGCTCAATGACATCATGTCCGGCCTCCTGCTGCTCCACCTAAACACCACCCACCCTTATGTCTAAAGGGAGAAAGTCCGGTCCAAGTTCTCTAAAAGGTTCCTCCGGAGGTCACGTCTGAAAACGGCTTGTATCTGTTGTTGTTGGATGAGTGAGCTGAAAAACCTGAGTCTTGAGAATCAAAGGCTCCAGATTCACAAGCACATTGTTTCGTGGTTGGACGACAAAAAACAAACCAAGGTCATTCAATCGCTGCAAAACACAGGAGGTGGGTTTTTATTTCAGTCGTGTGCCACCAAGAGAGCTGACTCCAGAGAATAGAAATGTCAGGGTGCATCGACGTCCTTGACTAAACTCCATTCGAACTGTCTTATTTCCGACAGGCTGACCAGCTGCCATGACAAACAAAAGACAGAAACAAGCTTTGAAACTCCGGCTGGATTAAAAAAGAAAAGTCCCCAGAGAGTCACTTTGCTTTATTTCCTTTTGATTCTGTGTTTTTAAATTAAATCCCAACAGGAAGACTGCTTCAATCAATACGTGTGCTCTTTTTACGACGTGGTCTCATGGAATGATCTGTCACCAACGACCACTGCTCTTGTCTTTATCTATTAATTATGCTGGTTCCAGTATGTCAGAACCGATCTGCTTAACATCCAGAGTGTCAGGCTAACACTTCCCCTGGTGAAGGGTAATTAACATTCTTCTCTCATCTTATCCTTAATTATCTTCCAATTATCAAAGCAGTCCAAGTGAATCCCTACAGGGATCATACACCTACATGTATTCAGAGAACACGTGGTTTCCAGACACCTGAACATGACAGCGAAATCAAAAACTAATTCGGTTTTATTTCCCTGGTAAATATTGAGCTAGCCCAGTGCAGTTTCTGTCTAAAGAAATTTATCAAGGTGTTCCAGAGATGTCGTGTTCACAAAGCAAAAAGTGTCCTTTGTGTGTTCACAGTGACCTTTGACCTCCAAACTGTTAGCAGCTCATCCATGAGTCCAAGTGAATGTTTGTACCAAATTTAAAGTGATTCCCTCATGGTGTTCTTGAGATATCGCGTTCACAACAATGGGACAGAGGAACAACCTGGAGACATGAAGAAACATAAAAAGTCAAACACTGACATGAAGCATAAGAAATTATGAGTTTTCCTTGTTTAACATTCAACCAAAACCACCTGTTTCCAAAGTGTCCTGCATTTGTGCCTCCGACCATCTGCTGACATTTATTCTAGTTGACATTATTATGATGAAACAGGAGAGAAATGCACAATGGAAAGTTAAGAAAACTAGTTAAGTTTATTTTATTTATTTTCAACTTAATTCTGAGGAGAACAACTTTTTGCCAAATAATTAATAAATCGAAACTAATTAAAATAACGCACAGTAGAGCACCGAGGCCGAACCAACAGTTCAGTTAAATCAAGCCTATGCCTATACTCTACAACCATAAGTTGATTATTCCAGGTGAACAGGGAGTTTTGCTGAGTTGTTCACATTAAGTTTGTCTGGACTTTTCCTCAGCTGCAGCCCCCAGCTCCTCCAGGGGGAACCTGATCCCTCCAGGGCCCGAGATGAGCTGTACTTCCTCTTACAGGCTCGGGGTCTTACCCGAGGGTCTCCTGCCCGCCGGATGTTCCTGGAATCACCTTGGCTGTTGAACCAAGCTTCCTACACGTATCCGAGCTCCCTGTGCATCCCACTCATTTCAGAACTCTTTTATCAACGTTCAGCACCAGATGTCAGTCAGGACCGAACGCCCCGGACCTCAGGTGTGGAGGCTGGGGTGTAAATCAAAAGCTTTGCCTTCAGGCTCGGCTGCTTCTCCTCCATCACGGTCCTGTAGCAGCCTGCAGCCACAGCTACACACAGCTCACACCTCTTCTAATACTCAACTGCAAATAACACCAGGGGCGTCTCTGCAAGGCAAGCAAGCTCTCCCTGGGGCCCCGAGCTGAGAGGGGGCCCCTGAGAACAGTTGATTACATTAGTCCACAGCAACAACCCTTTTGTGAGACTCCCCCTTATCTTTTGTCCTTGGAACAATTGAATGGTCTAAAGAGGTCTCATATTTTAACTTTACTCTCTTGGGATTAGGATTTTACTTTCATAATATTATGATATATTACAACTTTATTCTCATCACATTAAAAAATGTATTCTTGCAATATTATTCACTTTATTTTTAATTGTTTTATGATTTTATTCTCAAATTAGAGTGTTACTGTCAAAGTAATACAATTTACTCTCACAATATAAAATGTTTAATAAACAATATTTGGCTTTAATGCCCAACAACAGACGTCTCTCACACAAAGGGCCAGTGTTGGGACACGTTCAGGTGGAAGTGTCCGGCCTCCTGACATATTGGGACATTTGAGATTTGGGTGATTAGGCCAAAGAGGATTCATTGAGTGTTGGTGTTTGTTAGCTTCACCCGTTGGACTTTTCTCTTTTCTTCTTCTGTCGTGCAAAACAGGTAAGTGCCAGGAGAGCAGTGTGGTGACCATTTGGCATCTTTTTAGTTTTTCCTTCAACAACATTTTGCAGGTGAAAATCAGGGGGCCCCTCGGGGGCCTCCACTCGGCCGCCCGGTTCAGGAATCAATCCATCATGTTTAGAACAAACACCACTGAGATCTGTCAGCCCAGTTTTATTTATCCCAAATGACTCGCCTATCTCACGGATGGTTGACTTTAAGAGCGACCAGCTTCAGGGTTCACAGCGCAGCTCAAAGGCAGCACGGCTTTCAATAAACATCTGCTTTGTTTTCCTCTTAAATATGCAACTTGTTTCTTGCTCGCAGCGTGTGGTGGAGCTCACACTGAGCTGATCAGAGAACCAGTGAGAGGCAGAGAGAGAAAGGGAAAGCGTGTGGGAAAAGCTGCTGCTAAGAAATCCCTTCACATCTTATTACAAGCCACTTTAGCTCTCGCACTTGGAATTCATGCCGGTCTCCGTGCTCCTTTTAACGCCTCTGCAGTTATCAAATCATTAATTAGGCTTATGTCAAATCTACCAAGGGAGCCCTGTGAGGGAGAGAGACCCGACTGCAGGCATCACCAGCCGTCTGCTTCCAAAATGCTAGTGTCGCAGGCGATCAGTCCTGATAGGCCGGCTGTCCAGGCAGACACAAAACTGTATTTGTGTCTGCAGCACATAGACTCTAAACAGACTGCATCAGAGAGCCTCCTGATATCAAAGACCATGAGAGTCCTCCATGAAATGTGACTGAATGAGATTAGAGTGTAAGTGTATTAAAATAATTACATTAACTAAAGAAATGCACATATTTACCATAACTTGCACAAAGGGTGACCTCATGACAGCCAATCTCAGAAACTTTTTAATCCACTATAATATTATATATAAATAAAGATATATGACACGTCTCTGTTTCCTCCCACTGTGCAAAGGTGAAGCCAAATATCCTGAGTAAGTTTGATGCCATCTTGAACTTTTTATGGCATTAAAAAATAACTGATTAAAACCACCTAACATCAGTGCAATAAGAAGAACCTAAAATAAGAGACAACATATTTAGTTTGATCTACTTCCCCTCTGCTAACATGGAGGAGGTGTTTTTTTCCCACCTACTCTGCTGGCTGCCACCAGGGGGCCATCCAGATGTTTCTGGGAAACGTTCACGTCTATTTGTAAACAAAATCGAATAAAGTTACTGTAGCAGCTGCAAGTAACTGGAGAGCAAAGAAAGCAGGTGGGGTTTATGAGCTATGTGGCAGCCAGCCACCAGGGGGACATCCAGATTATTTGTCTTCACTTTCATTGAGCTGTCATGTCTTTATTTACACTCTGAACCAGATGTGTCAGCCCTCGTACAGACAATGAACCATTTTGAATTAGCTAAGAACATGGTTTTTACCCCCAATTGTAATCTTACAATAACACGATTATTGAGTCTTCATCTATATACGTATCATCTCTCACACATTACTAACATGGCTTTTACACTTTGTGTTTGCTGAGGGCGAAAATCTGTCCCTGCAGTTTTTAAATCATCTGCATCAATTAAACAGCCGCGGCTTGTTCAGCCAGGATTCAATAGCAACTCACTGAGCATTCACCTGCTGCTCAGAAGGTCCCATTTCCCCCGAGAGGTGAGGTCGTTGTTCCAAATTCACATGTGTTCATGTGTTTTGGAGCAAAAATAAATAGACGCTGTAAAGAATATGTGATGTATTTATGTGTTTTAACATCCTGACACCTTTTTCCAGCATTAACCTTTTTGCATTAACAACAAAAAGCAAAGAGAAATGATCAGGTGGGACAGAAGTATAAATATCTTTTACCTTAATCATAATATTCATATTGTAATGTTTAAAAAGTATGATGTAATAGGTGCTTGTGAGAGATGCTCATTCAGTTTACAAGTGACATGAGTAACATTTAACAAGTCCACATTAGAAGCATAAGTGACGACGTCAGCAACTCTTGCACCCACATGAATCTTTACCATCAGCAACACATTGTTCCGATTATTCCCACACGATCACACGAACGCACAATACGCGCAGATGCACAGTATTTATGTGCAGCAGTTCTGTAACGCCACTGAGGTTTTGAGTGAGAGTGACTGTCTAGTTTCTCTACTTGAATGTGACAGGAGCCGTTAGCACATCATTGAGATTCAGTGGAGGTTTATATCGGAACTGGCATTGGGCACATTTCATGGTCTGAATCTTTTAAATTCCATTTCCTTTCCGGCTAATGGAGGAGACTGCAGGAGACTGCTCAGACAACGATCTCATCTCGGTACAGTGTGTGTGTGTGTGTGTGTGTGTGTAGGTGGGGGGGGGGCAATTTGTGTGTGTGTGTGTATGTGTGTGTGTGTGTTTTAATCTTTTCCATTTCTGAATATCTTTGAACACTCAAAAAGGGCCAAATGAGAATAAAGTGGCTCCTCGACAAGCCTGTGGTTGATGTATTTCAGGCTTTAATCTGAAACCTGAAGTGACTTGTTTCATCTTCTATTTATGGAATTATTTACACAATACTGACACTGCACTGCTGAACTCTTCAGGTTTCCAGGAATCACACGAGTTGACGGACATGTGGGGACCTTCTGATAATTATGAAGTGACTGAAGTCAATTTCTCATCATGCTGTGGATATAATGCTCCCAGTGGATATAATGCTCCCAGTGGAGCATTATATCCACTGGGAGCCTGCGGGAGATGACATGAACTCTGCTGTGGATATCACATGTGTGTAAAACTTCAAGATAATAAGTATAAATACTTTAATACATGGATTCAGATCAAGTTCTGTGAGTTCTTTATGCACAACATGATTTTGGAAATACTGATTTGTCAGTATTTATATGACGTGTAATAACATATTCATTGGTATTTTTGTTTGATGAACTGAATAAACACAATCACCTTAAAACTAAAATCTTTTCACAGAGACACCAGAAGCTCTGTTTGATATGATCACATCTGTCTGATTGTGCCACCTTCTGGTCACAGCCTGAACAGCAACACTACAACCACGAAATAAACTGTTTTCATGAAGTACAGGACGAGACGTGAAACTGCAATATTTGTACATTAGATTTATATTTTATTTTATAGTCTATTTTGAGATTTAGTATTATTCGATTTTTATACATCAAAAAACTTGGTCAAAGTTTGTCTGTTTTATAAAATATTAGGTTAGACCTTCTTTGAGAAAATACAGTTTTTCAATTAAATCAGTGGAATTATAAGAAATGTGGATTTTTAAAAGATGGTAAATGTTATGGGCAATGTTTTATATTCCTATGTGTGAATTTACAGGAAATAGAAATTAATAATCCCCCAAATCAATTGCAATACATTATTTGTACCCTGGTCCTGGTTAGTGAAGACGAGTCTGAATTTCCCACGGGATTAATAAAGTATCCATCCGTCTATCCATCCAAGTGTACAAATGCAGCCATCTTGCTTTGAGGACGCCAGGTCTCCAGAGTCTGGGGGAAACTTTTTTGTTGGGTCCATGTTCTCTCCGCTAACATGGAGGAGGCAGGATGTAACTGTTCATATTAGACTGAATTTATACATGTGTTTTATTATATGTTACATGTTTTTTTCAATATGAATTTATTTTCCTCCATTCAGCCAAAGATTCCCTTCTTCTTCGCTGTGGAGGAGAAACAAACATATAATCACCTACAAAGCATCATCATCATCATCATCATCATCATCATCATCATCATCATCATCATCATCATCATCATCATCATCATCATCATCATCATCATCATCATCATCATCATCATCATCATCATCATCTTACCTTTCTCAGTCACAGTGTACATTGCCTCCATGCCACCTTTAATGTGATCAGTGACGTGACAGTGGAGAAGCCAAGTGCCAGGAAACTGAGGACGCATCTTCACCGTCTGCAGGTGAGAGAGATGAGAACGTGATCCACTGGTCCAGAGTTTCACACATAGTTCAACAAACTGTCGTTCTTATAAATCAACAACTTTTTTCAGATATCTTCCTTTTTACTATATATTGTGTAATATTTATTCGTTTGTATCGTATAGCCACGAGAAGTGTTTTTATATTTGTGTGCAGAACAAATTAAATGTTTTCGCCTTATAACATAATATTTAATGAAATTCTATCTGCCCGTCTTTGGAGACACACGATTGTGCACTAGATACAAAATGAGCACCTGTATTTCTCTTAGTTAAAGTGGATTTGTTTCAAAACAAAGTATTTTCTGTTGTGTATTTCTTGCTGGTTTGCTCTCTGCAGCAGTTTGTGTTATCATACCTGTCAGTTTTGTTAGATTTGTTAGTTCCTGCAAACACTGATCCCCTTAAACTCATTTGTTGATGTTAAAATGCAACAAAGACAAAAGGAGTTTTAACAGAAAGTCGGTCTGGTCATGAGGTTCTTACCTGGAATGTTGCTGGAAACAGATCGAACACATCCGTGTTGTGAGAACCTCCGCTGAGCTGCAGAGAGGAGGCGAATGTGTCATCGTGTTTGTAAACTGTGATTCTGCTGGCGTGTGTTGTGTTTTTCCTCACCTTATATTGCACACTGTGTCCGTGCCAGTGTGCTGTGTGTATGTCCACCTCACTGCCCATTCCTATCAGGTACCAGTACACCTTATCCCCCACCTCCATGGTCAGACCATTCAGGTTACCGTACATGAGGCCATTAATGGCTGCAAGAAAACACACACATAGAAAGTTGTATATTTTTTCCCCTGTCAGAATAACGTGTTTGATTTAACCTGATCATTTTCATCTCACCGTGCATCTTGTTGCTCTCAATGAAAGTTTCATCGTCCTTTAAATTTGGGCGAGGGCTTCTGATGTGGGTCCTGATGTTCTCATCCAGATACCTGCAGAAGGAAAGTCTTCATCAAGTACAATTCAAGAACAGATGTGTTTGTTCCTGGAAGAAGTCAGATACTGCACATTCATCCTCTTCCCCTCATCCTCCTTCTTTCATCCCTACCCTCATCCATTCATCCTCCTTCTTTCATCCCTACCCTCATCCATTCATCCTCCTTCTTTCATCCCTACCCTCATCCATTCATCCTCTTCCCCTCATCCATTCATCCTCCTTCTTTCATCCCTACCCTCATCCATTCATCCTCTTCCCCTCATCCACTCATCCTCCTTCTTTCATCCCTACCCTCATCCATTCATCCTCTTCCCCTCATCCATTCATCCTCCTTCTTTCATCCCTACCCTCATCCATTTATCCTCTTCCCCTCATCCATTCATCCTCCTTCTTTCATCCCTACCCTCATACATTCATCCTCTTCCCCTCATCCATTCATCCTCCTTCTTTCATCCCTACCCTAATCCATTCATTTAAACTCACCAACTTTCATTCTCATCAAAAATCAGGAAAAGCAGAGCGAACTCTTCCACTTCTTTCTTTAGTCCCAGACTCCTGGAGGCAGATTGATGAAATAACACGTCAACATTTCACTGTAATTATGAAGCTTAATAACACAACCCAGTGTAAACATATAATATATTACTGCTTCACAATGCAGAAAATCTCACCTAGTCCAGCTACGGCGACAAATCACCAGCGAACCAATCAGGCCGCTGTACATGTCCTTGAGAACAGGGAAAAAACATGTGTTGCTGTGTTAATGCCTGTGTCTGTCTGTGTGTGCGTGTGTGTGTGTTTGTGTAACTTACCTTGACAACATCCACAGTGGAGTAGTATGCTGACACAGAACAATCCTCCTGCTGTAAGGTCGGGCCTGTGTTCTTTGTAACGTACCAGGTGTAGGTATGAGTCTCACCTGGGAAAACACAACCATTCAAAAAACACAAGTTAACCAGGGTTTCAGAATCAGGTCTTGTTGTTAGGCTGCAAACATTAAAAAGTCGAAACACGCCCCCCCGACATCAGCAGAAGGGAGTGAGTCAGGAAAACATTTGCAATCCACATCGTTCCAAGAGATTTAAGATGATTGGACTTTGTCTTGTCGAGCTCACACAGACAAAGATGGTTTATATAGATATCATAATCATCATAACCATTCAATCAATATGCACATGTCAGCAGCAGCGATCCATTAGATTACAAAGGAAAAACAAGCATTTTGATGAAACCGGCTTCCTGTCAGCTGCTCTCCTGCCTGTGTGCACCTGGTGGGGTGGGGTGGACCTCAGGGACGTCTGTCTTGACTCCACTGGCGTGAATAGAATAAGGTCTGGACGCCATGTTCTTGAAAACCACATTCACCTTGTCCCCAACATCAGCGTGAATCATCGGACCTGAGAGGAGGAGAAAGAACCAGATCAGGCTCCATGATGTCTAACGTCTTTAAAATGTGAGTTAATACTTTAACTGCACTGTGTTTACGACAGATCAAGAGAGTTCTGTTCGCTCTCCCACCCTTGAGAGCCTACCCATAATTCCCAGGTGTTCCATATCGGCCGGTCTCTCCACCTGCTTGGTGAATTTGCTGTTGGTGAACTGGCGGTACACCACCTTCTTGTAACTGGAGCCGATGAATCCCCCCTGCTTGTCCAGGAAGACAGGAGCCGGACTGCAGGGGGACAGGAATCATTTCATTCAAAAAATCACTCACACAGTCAAGAACTGTTTTTAGTGACTGGAACAGGACAGAAATTGTCGGGGCGGTCTTGTCTATACCTGTCTTGACCTCGGAACATCTCGGCATCCCAGGTGCGGTTGGGAGCGTAGTCCCAGTCTATTTCCATGGCGGCGACGTAGTATGTTTTCGAGTGGAGCATGATCTCGCCCTGACGCTGTAGGAAGCTGCACTTGGTCACTGTGTAGTTGGCTCTCATGCCACCTTGATAATGCATCACTGTCGGAGACACCACTTCAAACTGACCTGAAGCACACATTACACGTACAAAGCTTAATGTTAAAACCCAAATGTTGATCATGTAGAAGTTAGTGTGTCTTTCCTCTCACAGTCAAACTGATTTGTGTTATTCACTGATCAGAAGTCGTATCGTCCTCGCTCGGCCACGCACGTACAGGTGCAAATCAACCGCGGTGCAGTGGTTAAAACAATTTAATTGTGTTTTTGCGTGCTGTTGTGCGTCTGTGGCGACCAATTCGTGTTTCTGTTCGGTTTGCACTTTGTCAAATTACGAGCATGAAGACGTTTTCTGGACTTGTTCAGGCTTTTCGTGATGGTTAAAGGGAGACATGATACCTCCAGGAATCGATATCATAAGAATACGTGTTAAAGAAGTTGTTCTAGGGCGTTAATTGACTGGGTGGAGCCAGAGGGAGCCGTGTACCCATGCTGTCCGGCACCATCGTGACCGTGTGCGAGATGTGAGGGAAAACGCTGATGGTGTCTCGTCTGTTCTGGCGATAGATGAAGCGGTTTCCCTGGAAGTGAAGGCTGTTGATGTCCGTCTCTGAGCCGAGTCCCGACAGGTGCCACGTGACTTTGTCCCCCTTGCACATGGTCAGGCCGGGCAGGTTCCTGTACACAAACCCATTGATGGCTAAAAAAGCAGAGCACAGAAAAAAAAACATCTGTTCAAAATCTGCCACGATAGAACGACAACTCCTCCAGCCAGGAAATAAACAGATACAGAGACATTTCAGATCTTTACAGGTAATAATCAAGCTGCCGTGTGATCAGTGTGTGTCTCCTACACACCGTGCATCTTGTTGCTCTCCATGAAGCCCTCATCCTCCTTGTTCACAGTGCTGGCAGCAGTGGTGAAGGTCTTGATGTTGTCGTCCAGGTACCAGCTCAGGTTCTCGTCGAACACAGTGGCCATGAGGTGGAACTCCTTATCAAAGTTTTTCTACATGAGGAGAAGAGGAAACGTGTCAAACTGTGGTTTCATTATGACTCATTAACCTGTTTACTATTCTGCAAAGCAAAAATAAAGATCTTAATATCGGCTATAGACTAGACCACCGATAAATTGAAGGGGCTGAAATATAGTCTCATGGTTGTTGCTTCTCTGGTTTGAAAAAAAAGTGGACAGAGTCAAGCATGATGTCAAATTTGAAACAAACCGACTGTGAACTACCACCTCGTTATAAACTGCACAAAATCTGAAAGGGTCATTTCCTAAGACTAAACGTTCTTCTGCTCATGCTGTCATTCAAACAGGAAACACACACTTATTTATCATGGAGGAACTCTGCCTCTGTCCTCACCTGTATCCCTTTCTTCAGTGTTCCCTGTCCACAGATGAGGAGGGGTCCCACCAGTCCAGAGTTGGTGTCTTTAACAGGGTCCACTGCAGAGTAGTAGAGGTACGTGAGACAGTCGGCCTCCCCACTCACCGGACCAGCACCGACCGGCACCGTCCACTCGTAGGTGTGCACCGTCCCAGGTTTGACCAGAGCCGCTGGTAGAGGATCCACTACTCCTGAAAACCCCACAGGAGGAGAACTATTAGAATGAAAAGGGATCTCTGTAGGTAATAGTGAGAATTCAAGATTTGAACCCACTTGGTTCCCTCTTCAGCTCTCGTATTTTCTTGGCTGTGTGAGACTCTGAGGAAAAGACGGATGAGGGACACATGAAAACAGATGAAGGAACTCTCTAGTGATAGGACATCTCATGCACCGATAACCAAGTGTGCACATGCATGTATTCACCTTCAGGTTCATTGAAATAGAGCGTCCCATCCTGCTCCACGTGGTACTGAACACCATGCGCCTGTATGGAGTACGGTCGGCTGGCTTTGTTCTTGAACACCACATTGATGGTGTCCCGCTCCTCAGCTCGCAGCACCGGACCTGCAGGCGTGGACGGACACAGAGAGGAAGTGGAAACTTAGGACAGAGTCCCTCAACAGGACATTGAGCTGGGAGACATCTAAGACATGGGACTGCAAATGAAAAGACTCCCAGGAATATGTATTAAGTTGTTTTGAAACAGGAAGCAAAGTTCCACACAGCAGAATAAAAATAAGATCCTCACATCACGCGCCACCTGAATAAAAACCTGGATTACCCAGAATTCCAAGGTGTTTCTCCTCCGGGCTGCGTAGCATCTTTGTGAGGAAGGTGTTGTCAGTGTATTCCACGTAGTGAACCTTCTTGTAGCGGCTTCCGATGCGGTTTGGACCTCTGGTTACAAAACTGTCTGCCTCACTGCACACACACACAAACACACAGACGTCAGAGAAACCAGTGTGTGTGTGTGTGTGTGTGTGTGTGTGTGTGTGTGTTTGTTAGTAACCAACCCGTCAGTGGGCGTTGCAGGAGCATAGTCCCAGACCTCCTCTTCAGCAGCGATGAAGAACTGTCTGAGTTCCCCATGAGGCCGGGGCTTATGGACGTTGGGGAAACACTTCTTGATTTCAAATATCGCCTGCATTCCAGCTTCATGACAACGACAACACAAAACCAGTTTTAGCCTCCACACAGTGGTGGGACACATTTCTTTTCCTGGGCGACCTCGGGTGTGTGAGCTCACCCATCAGGTGGTCGTTGACCGTGCACGTCAGCAGCCAGTGCCCGGGGTTATCTGCCACCATCTGAGCCATGGAGCTGGTGCCTGGGAACAGACTGATGGTGTCTGTGTGGTGGTTCTGAGTGGTCAGGATCTGTCCGTGGAAATGGACTGAGTGCATGTCCACCTGTTGAGCAGGTAAGACAATTAACTCACCATACCTTAGCTTGAGGACCAGAAATTTGAATACCCCTATATTCTCCTTTTTAAACTTTAGTGTGGATAGTGTTCTTCCCCTTTGCAGAAACTGGTTTTTACCCAAGTTAAGAGTTACAACCCAAAAAGAAGTCAGATATTCTGGTTAATAGTTATTATGGGATAGTTACCTCGTTCCCTAAACCAAACAAATGCCAGTGGATCGTGTTGCCTTGACACATGCTCAGTCCGGGCAGGTTACCATACAGAAAGCCGTTTATACCTGCAACATGCACACTCAGGGTTACTTGTGTGTTTTTGTGTGTCTCTGTCTGTGTGTGTGTGTGGATGTGATTCTGCCCCTCACCATGCATCTTGTTGCTTTCTATGAAATCCTCGTCCTCCTTCAGGTTGGTGGCTGGACTGGTGACGTACCTTCTGATGTTTTCGTCCAGGTACCAGCTGAAGTTCTCGTCCGACACCATGAACAGCAGAGCGTACAGGTAGTCGCCGGACATGTCGCCATGTAAGTCCAGGGTTCCTGGAGAGAGGAAATAGGTTACCAAGTACATAATGCAGTACCAATTTAAGGTACTTGTATTTTCATTTTATGTTTTGTGTTTTCACAATAAGCCAGAAATTGCACTTTCTAATCCACTTCTTATAGTTCATTTAATTGCTGTCAATACTACTTGATCAACCTGAATTCAGTAGAGTGCATACTTCCAACAGTCACATTTAAGTTCACCATATCAACTCGTGAACATCAGTCACACAAGTTGATCATCAAGAGTCATAGTTTATTATTCTCCAGATCCCCACAACAGTTTGAAAGGTTTTCCATGACACCTTCAACTTTTCTGTTTAGTTATGTTTGTGCAAACGTACTTACAAACAAATGCACATGGGTAAAAACAATGGGTATTTGAAGGACTAGAAGGTTCCAGTACCCCTTTTACAGATAACGAGTGGTCCTATGAGTCCTGAGTTGATGTCCTTCGGAGCGCTGACATGAGAGTGGTAGAATCTGGACAGACAGTTGCTGTCCTCATGAGTCGGGCTGTGGGCTTCCGGGAGGGTCCACTCGTAGGACATGGCTGCACCAGGAGCCACAGCGTCGTCCCGCTTCAGCTCTGGATCTGTGCCATCTGGGTAGAGGGCTCCTGAGGAGACAAACACAACCACAGTCACACAGGTGTGTCAGTGAGTCCCGTCTGCCCCTCTGCTGGGGTCCAAGCCTCACCCTCATTGCCCTTGCTGTAGTTCAGTCCATGTGGGTGGATGCTGTAAGGTCTGGACGCGGCGTTCTTCAGGTGGACCGTCACTGTGTCTCCCTCCTCGGCCATCAGCAGGGGTCCCAGGTAGCCCAGCCAGTCCGGCTTTACCACCTCTATCCTGTAGGTGGCGTCGCTGTAGTGCTTGTAAACAGCCTTCTTATAGGTGGGGCCGATCCGCTGGGGGCCTCGCTTTAGGAAAACAGAGGCTTCTCTACACAGAGAGAGAGAGAGAGAGAGAGAGAGAGAGAGAGAGAGAGAGAGAGAGAGAGAGAGAGAGAGAGAGAGAGAGAGAGAGAGAGAGAGAGAGATTTACTTATTATTATTCTGTAAATTACAGTTAAAATATTAAGGAGATCGATTCAAAATATATTTTTTCACAGCATACATTATGATTTTTCATCATAACAAAAGTCACTGGGAAAGAGAACACCCAGCAAAAAAAATATCAGGACTATGAAACTATTTTTCCTTATTTACGCCTGTGCTTTTGATACGCTGTCAAAAGAAGGCAACGGTTAGAAAGGCCCGTTATTTCAAAACCTATAAATAAAAATACATTATACAAGAGAACAACTAAATGAGAGGTTCCACTTCTGAAAAGAAACTAATTTAGAATTTGACAATAGACACAAACCAATCAACACAAATATTTGAAATGATTGTTAATGGCAAAGACTTCAGGTTATGTCCCATGTGTTTTTTACATTAAATCAATAAATGTACAGTTTTATACAGAAAACGCATCCATATGTATATTAATCGTCTTCAAGGTTCACAGATATTGTCCTGTGGGGACATTTGTACAGACAACAGTCTCAAAACAAACCTAATCCATATATCCATTATCTATATGGATTATTCTTTAAGGGACGTGGCTGAGGTCAATCCCAGCTGACTTTGGGTGAGAAGTGATCTACACCCTGGACAGGTCACCAGTGCTTTGAAGGGCTGACATAGAGTCAAATTACCCGAACCCCCGTCTGCATGAACAACTCCACCACCAAATAACATAAAGCATAAATAAAAATAAAAAAAATAATGGGTTAATGGTCAAAGTTAAGGCCAATGACATCAGGGCCAAATGAATCCCTGTCTCTGTTTGTCCTGCATGTTGACAAAGTGTGTACAGACCAGACAGTAACAGAACGAGGGGGGACGAGGGTTCAGACAGGTGCGCACGCGGCCCTGTCCGTTTTACCACCAGGTCAGAGAATTGGCAGCTGTACCAGTTTGGACACGTGGGGGTGGAGATTATTTCTGTCTGTGTGACTTTAAATGCCAATAAAATCAGTGAGGGGTTTTCTGTATTAGAAAACAGACTGTATATACAGAAACTTCTCTATCAGACATGGAGCCGGGAAAGGAACCACAGGTTTGACTCGCTCTACCCCCTGTTCGCCTCAAGAGGACACTGTTGCTTTGATTTCTCTTGATGACAGTAAATATTGCCACTGTTGTATTCTGTAGGCCTGATTTTGTTTGTGATCGAAGGGCTGTGATTCAACACAACGATTGTCTACTTACTCGTCCTGGTCCAGGGTGCGGTTCTGAATGATGTTCATCCCGCTCGGGGCATAGTTCCACGACACCTCCTCGATCCGGAGGAAGTACTCTCTCCTCAGGCCGGACACGCCTGCTGCTCCACAACACAACAACAACCAGCTCCACGCCGCCAACCTGTGCATGCTGATGGTTTAAAGTGTTGGCACCAGCGATAAGCAAATCCAGAAGTTAAACTGCCGGGGGTGTGAGGATGATGAAGAGGAAGACAGTCGACTGACGGCAGCTCGGTCTGTCTCAGAGACCTGAACTCTGGGGGGGTGTTTATACTCCCTCAGCTGGGAAAGATCCAAGGGAACAGGGGTCACTGACCATCAGAGATACTGTCACAAATTTCCCGTATTTTGACAGCAGTTGGTTTCAGAGGAGGGTTTGATGCAACCTTTGATCGACAGTTTGAACTTGTGTAAGAGTCAGACTCCATCCAATCTGTTATCAAAACTGAGGGGCTGCAGCCAATCCCCTGCAGACATGTAATTTTCTTTGCTTCTGTAAACACACATGTCGGGTGAAGTCCTGGAGCGAAACTCTTTCCACGTTTGATCCAGGTGAAGACGACACTCAGGCCTGACACAATTATGTCACCTGAATAAGTTGTTCAATTGTTCTAACATCAGACTTTCACATATCTATCGCTCAAGGTATCTAAAGACACTTAATACTGCGGCGAAGAGTAACCGAGCAGGTCACCGTTTCATGGCCGTCTGGCTGCAGGATTACTAAAAAGCTACTGGAGCTATTAACAATAGATGTTTGAAGTCTAACAGGTGGACCCAGGAATTCTTCAGATAGATAGGGAGTTAGCCTTGGCGGAGCTATTCACGCCCCCGAGCTCCGTTCTAGTTTATCAATAATTTAAGGTTTGTATTTCATTTTTATTTATCCTTTTCCCTGGAACATGACACGTTGGGGTTCGTCTCCCAGGGTCAGAGGTCGTATTTACTCACCTTGTGTCCTGATCAATAACAGGGCAACTGGGGAAATTCCAGGACACAAATTCTACTGCAGGAACTGATTGCGACACACAAACTGGGTCACACAACAAACACACACACAATGTATGCGATCGATCCTTCCTGAGTAAGCTGATTACGTTCTTTCTCTCCACCGTATTCAAACACCAGATTTATAAATGGAAACATTGTTTTTTATTATTCAAGGCAGCACATAGAAACATACATTATAAAAATATGTCACTAAAATATATATAAAAGGTGTTAACACTTAACTAGGATCTGAAGGAAATAGAGACAATTTACAACACAATACTGTGAAACTGAGAACAAATGCACACACGCACACATACCCACACATACCCACACACACACATCTGCTTGTAACACATAATCCAACAGAAAAGGACAATTCACTGCACTTCATGATGGAGCTTCTTTTGGTACGACTAAAGTTGTCACGCTACAGGCTGTGTTGCGTGACAATTACACAAATAACTCTGTGCGGCCTATTGTCCTGTGAACTACATTAGCTTGTTATCAATTTTTTTACTGTAATTATCAATGACACACCAAATGTTTTTGTATTATTTGCATACAGGCTTCTTAAATTGACATTCACCGCCCCTAGAAAATGAAGCGTCCTGCTTTTCCTGTGGAGTAGACAGAACACACACACACACACACACACACGCACAAACACTCACACACACACATACACACACACAAACATTGACATTGACTGCAAACTGATCTTGCCACTTTAACCACTGCAAACTTGGAAATGATCCCACACAGCTGACATGGTTGGCAGACGTCCAGACGACAAAGCGTGTGTGAATGTGTCTAAACAGTGTGTTGTGTTGTACTCATACACACACACACACACAGTGCTGTAGGCGATCAGGCTATTTTAATGTTAACGTGCACAACTAGTAAGTCTGTGCAGGTGAGAGTGTGTGTGTGTGTCTGTCTACATGTTCAGACTGTACTCCTGCTTGTAGCAGCAGGGCCGGCACACGGCGTTGACCAGGCCGCTGCCGAGCTGCAGGAGACAGATGATGAACTCCAGCGAAGCCAAACCCAGGAGAATACACAGCAGAGCCACGTTCCACTCCACGATCTGCATCGGCTGGAGACACTTGGACCAGGTCTCCGGCTGCAGCAGATACCTGGATCACACATAGAGAGAGAGAGAGAGAGAGAGAGAGAAAGAGAGAGAGAGAGAGAGAGAGGGGAGAGGGAGAAGTGAGGCTGGAACCCAGATCCACAGATTTTTATATCACTTTTCTTTAACATCCCAGATAATGATGCATAAAGAATGATTGTGTGTGCAAGTTGGTGCCAATCAAAACATAAAACATCTGGATTTTAACGAGAATCTCTGCTCAACCCATAAGACAAATAGGTGTTTATGTGCTGGACAGAAATGCTCTGCTTGCTTTGTTATTTCAATCATCAGATAAAAGCATTTTCCACTCGTTCCTATCAACTTCCTGATATGATGTTGAGATCAATGGTGGAACCTTATGAATCATTTGTCAGGTACTTTTGCTCTTGTTAATCATCTGTTATTGTTAATTTATTACAGGTTAATATGAATTATTATGACAGCATGCTCCTACCTGCCGCCCTGGTCTGCAAACGGGTAGGTCCACCCGTACGAGGTGAAGCACTGCGGCCCCTGCAGCAGGGCGAACCCGGACATGACGAAGCAGTAGCCGGAGCCCGCGAGGCCGACGACAGCTGCCAGCACGGAGCCGCACATCTTCAGGGGAACACACAGACACACACACTGAGGACACGCACGTGTTTGGATATTTGTGCAACCGTCTTTTTACAAAGATGCAGCTGTTTCATTTCTCAGATATTAACAGTTGCTACACCCACACACACACACACACACACACACACACACACACAACACACACACACACACACACAGACACACACACACCATACACACACACACACACACACTGTTTGATTTGCATATATGGTTTTATGTGTGTTTGGATTGTTGATTCTCTGCTGCACAACAAGGTTTCCTTTTGTAGGAAATATAATAACTGAACGAAAGTAAAGACACACACACTGCAGTTGTGGGTGTGAGTTAAGATGAATTTGTTACACAACAATGGGACCCTTGTTTAGTTATCATAGCTGGATTATCAAATATGGATTAGAATCAGCATTCCACCCCCAGAAAGACGCAGTGTGGTTTCATGTCGAGTGGATATTTTTCCCAAGTAGCAGGTTATTCCAAAACAGATAATAAGATAAAAATAAATAAATAATTGTTTAATGAGAAACAGGAATAGAGAGCAGCTTGTCGTAGTGTGTCTCACTGCACACACCCTTCATACTTGTACAAGGTCCTTGACCGAGAAAAACCTCTGGGGAATTGTACCACCTGTATATGTAGAGCAGAACACATTAGATTGATAAGAATCTCACCATTAAACTCTCATTCCAGCAGCAGCTACATTTCCCCAGTGTGATGAAGACAACAGCCGGAAACAGCATCTGCAAACACACACAAAGGGCAGTGTTTCACTACACTCTCACTTCTCGTGCATCGTGGATGACATGATGTAAGCAGCGAGAAAATAAATAACAATCAGTAGCAGGTTGGAACTGTGTCTTTTGTTAGTCGAGGACAGATACACAACCTTTCAAAGGACCTGAGTTCAACTCAACTTTATTTGCACAGACCCAAAACCCAACGTACATTATCTCAAGGGATTTGACACGGTCAGGTTCAGATCTGGTTCCCACAATGAGCAGCGGCAGAGAGAAAAACAAAAAGAACTGTCTTTGGTTTGAGTTGGGCTGAGAGGAGAGAAATAGGGGAGAGAGGGGGAGAGAGAAGAGGGGGTGTGCAGGGATAGCTTTGTTGAAATCCAGGACCCACAGGATCGTATCATCCACATCATCATCATCATCTTCATCTGTGTATCAGGGTCAATTTACTTTAAATATTATAATTATTATTTTACACTCAGCAGATTGATTTGTCAGATCAGACTCGTTGGTCTTTTCTTGATCAGCTGAACTCAGGCTCAGTTGTGCCTTGTGGACCAAAATCATTCTGACCAACATGTTAATTGCTGTTGTGAATTTTCATATATTTAGACATATAATACTCATAATCAGAGTTTTAATTTGGGTTATTAAATGAAAAATAAAATTCCTTGAAGACCGATATAACAAAAACTGGAAAAGCATTATCTCTCCTTTAAATGTAAAAAAAACAAATTGAGATTTTCCCATTATGCTTATTGTTGCAAACATCTAGTTTATATTTATCTGTCTGTAAGAGAAATTGTTTGTTTTTTATACTGATTATATATGATTGTTTTATATTCCCACAAATCAGTGAAGAAAGGTAAACACTAGTTATTGTAATATATTATTTGCTATTTTCTGTGCATCGTATTAGTGGGACTTAATTATTTTGTTAACTTTAACTTTTAGATTGGTGTTCCTGGTTCAGCCTTATAGTTTTTACGTGTTTATAACTGGGATGTTTGTTATGTTTCGGCGCTAGCGGGGGTGATGGACGAGCTGCTAGGCCTGTAATATGCAAATGTGGGATATTATGAGATCACATGACAACCGGATTCCCTGGAAGGACTTTTGACAGGAAGTGTTTCAGGATCAGTGTTTCCTGTGCAGGAGAGGAACTCCCTTTAGATTGGTTTAAACACAAAAACTATATGAAAAGACAAAATCTGTCTCCTTTAAAACCTTTAAACACATAAAGTGAATTAATCAGTAAACAGGGACTCGGTTTCAATATATCCACAGAAATTAGTGAACTGTTGTTGGTGCAGGTCCAGTGAAAAAGTCATTAAATTAAATTTACATCCACATGATAACCGCTGAGCTGTTCCACGCTGCACCAGCTGTCAGATCAACACACTGTGTTGCTACAAACACAGTCTGACTTAGAGCCATAAAACCATAAAGTCAGGACATGCTGAATTAAAAGAGCAGATGAAACATGATTTATTGTGGACTATAATTACGTAGGACAAATATGAATGATGGCTCCATATAGGGCTGTGTTACAGTCTGTGCTTCAGCAGCAGCTGAGATACAAACGAGGCGACTCTCCATCCGTTTGTGTCCCAATCGGTTTCCCCCTGCTCTCCTCTTTCCTGCGCTGCTCTCTGTAGATCACATCCTGACAGAGGGGAGGGAAGTTCCCAAGGTTCAACTAACACACAAAGATCAGGAGCATCTTTATGTTCACATCCTGGATGTCCCGCTAAACGTCATCCTTCACCAGAGGCAGAGAGGGGGGGAGGGAGACGGAGGGAGGGAGGGACGGACGGACGGAGGGAGGGAAGGGCTGACAATGTGGAGGGAAGTGCTCAGCGAGAAAGGAAGAGAGGAAGAGGGGAAATATGAGCGAGGGAGGGCAAGAAGCTAAAGATAGATCTTTTTCTCAGAGGGGTTGGGTTTGTTCTTTGACTCTTGAACGTTCTGTCATTCCACAAAGAAAAGAAAAAAGGTCACGAGGGAAAACGGAGGACAGCAAAGCAAGAAGTTGTTTTAGAAAAAGGAGGAAAAACAAGAATGAAGATGAAGTCATGTTTGGAAATAATAGAATAAGTATAATGTAAAAAACATGGCTTCCTCTGTGGAGAGGAACCACTACTGATTTAATATAAAGTATTTAAATATGGTAGGAAACATTCTGTAGTAAAGAAAACAACAATTTGTACATTTTAGATGAAACACACTTCATCTTACAAATCCTACACACTGGAACTTTAAATTCAAGATGTGGATTTTCATTTAGATCAAAATGCAGTCTCCTAAACAGGCCTGTTGTTTAAAATGAAGGAAAAAGTTATGTTCTGCAATGTTAAAGGAAGTGAAAATGAATTACTGGATTCTCCGCCTGATTCAAATATGTGTGGATCTTTTCCATGTAAAATAGTTGAATTGTTTTTACATAAGTACTGGGTAACAGACATAATTACTGTGTAGTAATAATTAGATTGGCCAAGATACAAGCCATGATTCCCCTGCGTTGAAAGTGATCCTATCTTATTAATTCATTTTTTTGTGATCTGCTCCGATTGGCTGTGACTCCTATTTCGATAAAAGGTCAGATTAAAAAAACTTTCCATCAGTTCATGGAGCAAACACAGCTGCAGGATGGGAAGTGTTAGTGTCAGCAGCTTGAAGCAGCTTCAGCCTGATCAGCATCAAGGTTTTTCTTTTAATGCTCAGATGTTTCTCTCTCTCATGATCACTCCTCTGACTCCAGAGATCTTTTCTGTGTCAGCTCACTTCTGCTGTAAAAGTATGATATACATATATATATATATTAAGGAATATTTAGCATACAGTTCCTCATTGGTCTGATTTGAGGTTTTGCTAATATCTGTAACGTTGAGAAAGAACCGCAAAAATATAGACATAGAAAACTATGCTCATTGACATAATTAAGACCTAAACATATTTAAGACTTGATATTTTAGTGTATTTGACACCAAAACAAGGCCTTAACGCCCAGCTTCTTAAGAACCTGTCGAATGAATAAATCTCCACAAGAAAATCGGGCACGTAAGAAACGCTTCATATTAAAAGGTCAAACACACTTTGTTTTATAGACTATTTCAGTTGCACGCTCACTTTTTCTGACCAGTGTTTCCTTTACTTGCCCCACGCATATGAAATAAAAACAAGTGTCCCACAGAGTGATCATTCAGCTCGGTTAATCTCGTCCGGAGCAGAAGAAAGAAAAACAATCCCTCCTCTGTTCCCGCCTGAGACCAAACTGAAAGAACCTTTCTGCTCAGAGCATAAACCCGTCAGATCAGCTGCATGTGGAGCACACAGATTAACTGAAAACTCACACAACTCAGCATTGTTCTCCACACACAAACACAAAACGCACTCCGTCTGAATCGTGCTAAGGACAAAAATAATTATCTTTACTTTGTTTTTATGAGTTAAAACATCTGTTGTGTGCAAAGTAAAGTGAAACTACAGCTGCGAAGAGAAAATCTAGTTAAAAAACAGCAGCATTTGTTGTATATGAACCGTATAATAAAGAGAAATAAAGAGTCTACAGACACGCTGCCACCACAGGGTCGTCGTGTACCAGCGTCTGAATCTACACAATGAGGGAGGAAAACATTCATAAAACACAACCGACTCTTCTGAAGAGTTTTACTTTCACAAGATTCAAACGGCGTCAAACAAAAAATCTGCGAATGATTTACAGGTTTCGAAGAAAATCTTATTGTGATCTAATGAGAGTTTCATCTTGACTAATCTCGAAACCAGTGACCTCAATTAAACCTGCACCCAGATCAGCCTCTGACGCAGCAAATAATCCAAACTGATAATTTGAATGGGGCGGAAACAAAGGCGGCGTTTTCTAATCCTCCTCCTCCTTCTTGAACCTTTACCTCTCTTCTTTCACCATACACTATTTTAGTCATAATCAAAGTCAGATGTTATACTTTTATATAGATCAAGACAAATTATAATAACATGAGGATACAAATCTTTACTTTACCGTAATTTTTTTATATTTTAATGGCTTTTTCAGTTTTCTGTATCTAAAGAAATAATGTTGAGGATTTTGACTTATTGATCTGCTCCCATTTGCTGTGGCTCCTGTTCGTTATCAATGATTTTGTCCATAGTTCACTTTATAAAATAAATATTCCATCATGGAGCCAAATCCCTCTTTTACTGTGAAGCACCTGCAGGAAGTCCCGAGACAATCCGACCCCACTGAAGAGGCAGAAAATGGCGCCTCTCAAAAATACAGCACCTGAGCCTGAATTTCTCATTCAAAGAGAAAAATATCAATTCTAGATATTAATCTGTTTACTTCACTAAATAAACTTCTTAAAATAACTTTAATAACTGTTGAGAAAAAGTTAAATTCAATGTAAAATTAAAAAAAATATAGATGGAACTTTGAATACCATCCAGTTAAAGTCGAGTCATCCCGTGATACTTTCAAAGAATCCATTGAGTTTAATTGAAGTTTACACTATATTTTGATCTTAATTGAAGTGTGGTCAAAATACTGGTGATGAAATGGAATAACTGGAGCTCAGCTGTCTTAACAATATGTCATTTCCTCAACAATTAAAGTGTCCATTAGACAAAACTGACTTAAACTGTAAAAAGCAGCCAATAGAATAAATCTAACAAAACAAGATGATCTAACTAGTGAACTAAACTGGGAAAGAATCCAGAATCTCCTTGTTTCCACTCACCAGGATTCCTCCACCTCCTAGTCCACCAAAGTACCAGATGTAGCTGGCCAGGCGGTCCTGCTGGATGTAGGTGATTTCCCCCATAGGAAACAGCAGCAGCAGGTTGGCAAGGATGCAGCAGAGGGCCAGAGGCAGCAGGGCCAGACCCAGAGTCCTGGCGAAGCCCACCGAACAACACATCGTTCAACCCAGAGACGCCACAACCAGCCACAGGGAGGAGAGCCGAGGAGTGGAGTGGGGCTGAGGAGGGAAGGGAAGGTGTCGGAGCAGCTGTGGAGCCAGGAAACCAAAACCAGTGACGGGAGTTTGCTGATGAATGTGTTGTGTGTCTGTGTGTGTGTGTGTGTGTTAGTGCTGAACAGATGCTGACGGGGTTCTGCCATGACACAACGTGCGCCAGGAAACACTCACAGGAAGGACGCTGACCAATGGCTGCGCAGAGGTCAGTCACAAATGGGGGGGAAATCTAGAAAGTGCATGTGAATGTGTGTGTGTGTGTGTCTGTGTGTGTTGTGTGTGTGTGTGTGTGTGTGTGTGTGTGTGTGTGTGTGTGTGTGTTTCCAGCAGCAAGCAGGGCCTCAATCACCTCTCTAAAGAATAACTGAGCATAACAACGGGTTTACATGTTTAATACCTAATCACTGCATTCCTTCCTAATCCCTTTCCCTACATGGAGAACACATTCATACATTGTGTGTGATGAGTCTGTAGAATATCCAGAAAAGGTCGGAACAAGGTCAAACTGCTGGAGGTTGAGATCTGGAAAATTATTATTGACTGTCCAAAATCCAAAAATAGTAATTTGTGGGGTGAAGCAATTAGTGGATTGATTGATTGATTCAGTGACTAATGAGGAAAATACTTTCAATAAACAAATCATCATTTAGGTAAATATTAAATCAACTACTTCACAGGTCAACGTGGTGTCATGAAACAGTTCGTAAGATATTGACTAAAGTTATGTCAAAATTTTCGTAGATAATCGTACGAAATGCGCCTGCGCAGACCTCTGCAGCGCTCTGATCAAGCAAAATGAAGGAGACTGGTGTATTCCTGGTGGAAAACGCTATATTTTAGCAATGTTTCATAATAAAAATGTGTTTTGAAGATATTTAGTCATATTTAGTAGAATTCATACGAATTGTAGTGCATTACTTTTGGTAGCATTTCCTACGAAATTTTGATGAGGCCAGCCGGAACACCGTGAATCTCTGGGCATTGGATCATGAAAACGACAACACAAGGAAAAACAAAATGAAACGTGAATGATGGAAATTTAAGATGACATATTACAGATCGCATGATTAACTGCATTAATCATTTGATAAAAAACTTTCAATGAATTTATAAGAAAGAAACTAGTTGAAGCCTTAAATTTGGGGAAAATCCTCACATTCGAAAGCTTTGATTTTGCCCAACACGACTTAAATTATAATTTATTTAGCTGATGACTTAATTTCATGAACTTTTTATGCGACACATTTTCTTCTTTACAGATCATGTAAGTTTATTGTTTACACTTGTTTGGCCTCATACCTTAGAACCTCTCACTAATTAACATTAATCTGTACGAAAGGAGTTTCAACATTTCCAGAAATAAAGATTTCAGAAACTTTATTTACGTACATTTTTAAGGTATTAAACAAATGTATTATATTTTAGAAACGACAGAAGTTCCCGTATACGTTTTTTATTGATCAAAATGTTTCTTATATTTTCCAAATTCAACGTAAAGATTTGCACTGTGGTTAGATGTAACGTCTCGGCGTCTGTAGGTCAGACTGATGCAGTAGCTCTGCAGGTTAATGGGTCAAACATGACACAAACATGTGCTAGTGTGTCAGAAATCCACACACACTGTTCATGTGTGTAGCCATGGCCCCGTTGAGAACCAAGTTTTCATCCTGCTGGAATTCCGCACATCCAGATAAACTGTGCAGTTGAACCGACCACTAACGAGCTGCGTTAATTAAGGACCAACAAGTAACAAGTAAACAGAGCCGGTGTTTTTGTCTGACAGAACATAATATGGTTCTTTGTGGTAAACGGCCGGTACCAGGAGCAGTAAGCAGATCAGCAGCGACACAAAGTCCAGCGTCCACATGGAGCCACTTGCTCTGCAGCAGAAACACGACTGAGAGGCCTGCTCCGGGGATTTAAGAGGCTTAAAAGCTGTTTACCTACTGAACCATTGTTTTCCACACAGGCCAATCCACGGTGCATGTGCTGTAATATAATTAATTCTGTCTGCCCGTCTATTTATCTCGTCTGCTTGGTTCTGATGTGAAGCTCATACACAAACACCACAAACCAACTTGACCACAAACATGTTGTGATGATTTTAAACAGAGATATCTTCTGTGAGCACATTAGTTTTGATTTATAGTTTTCTTCTGTTGTACAGTCTGTATTTTTACATTCTAATATTGTATGAAAGTATGAAACTTCTAAATTAGCCAGTTATCTGCAGAAAGCCTGAGAGAAGAGGAAGACATATCTTCATTGAGTCAGTTTATAGATATGTAATATTTATAATATATTTCTCTAAGCATAACTTTATTTCTTTGGATTTCATTTATTAAAGTAAAAGTTCTTAAAAAACTCATCTATTGGCAAAGGTCCTGTGTAAAACACATTAAGTACAACTATGAAAACATTATCTGTTTATCTTTACATAAAATATGAAGTTTTCATAGTGCAGTCAAGAGAAAGTTGATTTAAAACAAATGTCTCAACACATAAAGGAACAGTTCATCCTTCAGTTTATCAAAGAACTTTCAACATCAACACATCTAGACACACGTGGTTTACACCGACGTCTGAAAAGGTAGTGGAGTAGAAGTGCAAGTACCTCAAACATGTACTTCAGTCCCGTACTGGATAAATATATACTGTACTAGCTCCATGATTGTAAGAACTAAGCATTGCAACAGAGGAAATACACAATTCATTGTCTAAAAAAGTCATTTTCATTTCATTAAGCACCAAAGATCATTTGAAATATTGACTGTAAAATGAGTTCTTCACAAACTGCAGAAACACATACACTTAATTTTAAAGTGTAGAAAAATAGAACAAGGGGACGTGACACTTATTCACATTATGTTATTAAGGGATTTAACCTTAGTTTCATTATAAAATACAGTAAAAACTATAAAGAAACAGAAACAAATCCATTTCAGTCTAAAACAAGGACATGATGAAATGAGGCAGTAGGACAGTTTTATAAACCTGAATCCTTATCAGGTTACATTTGGTCAGTTAGTTGATCGGGACGAGGTCAGAACATGTGACTAGTATCCCTGAGCACATCCGTCACCTCGGGGGTCTGATCCCGCCCACAGCACCCGGGTCGGACGCTCGGCTTGATGGACAGATGGATTCCACCAATCCCCGACTGTGATGATCTGTCCCCGCCCAAACTGAGACCTCCTGTGGCCTGTGTGTTTCAATGAAGATAAATAGAAAAGGCACGTGTCACGATTATCCACAGTAAACTAACCATTGGTTTGTTTATTTGTCGGTTTGTTTGTTTGTAAGCAAGAACCCCAAAAAACAAATCTCCTTGTTCACGCCGATGATTGGATTTCCTGGTTAACGATTATCAAAACAACAATTAGTGTCAGATTATAAGTGTCCATGAAACATTCCTACATTAAACGAAAGAGCGCGCATGTTATTGTGAGTTATTTTGTTGGCAAGACAAATTCTTCTTTCTAATAAAGACAAATCGATTTTTAACTAACAAAGATAGATGTCCATTGATGCCCGAATATAAGTTCATTTAAAGTTGTTTGCTCAAATTGTTTTGGGAATCACTGTCTCCAACTAATAAAAGTAACATGAAGTAGCTTTATTTATCAATTTATTTATCAATTATTTAACTAGGATGGTCCCATTTTGATACAATGCCCCGTTTTATATATAAATACAATCAGAGGCAGATAAAACAGAAGAGCATATGTAAAACTCAGGGATTCAGAAACAGATTTAATGTTGCTCATTAAATGTTGTACGCTGGTGTGACATGATAATGGAACAAAAACATCAAAGCGACTGCAATAATTAGTGAGCAATGAGGAACTTATTTCATTCACCAGTGATACTGATACATCCTTGTGTTGATGCCAACTCCTTTTAAAAACAAGGCCAATGAACTCTACTGAAGCATCTCTACTACATTCTACAGTGCACGCCCCTGGGGCCGGATTTAACAAATGGTTTGGTAAGTTCCACAAACAGCTGCTTCCAGACGTGCACTGAATTCCAGATAATCTCCTTAAAGTTTCCGGACGTAAGAATCGCATATCCACTTCAGCTGCTGTGGACGTGTAAATTATCACCTGACGGCAAGTTCCCCAAAAAAGCCAAAAAGCAACTTGAGTCAGGGAAGAGAAAACAATTAATATCCGCCCTCCTTCTTTCACTCACGGTCTCATTTTGTCGATTGCCAATGTTACATAATGAAGAAACAGGTAATGTGACTCATCACTTTCTGGAAAATGTCATAATTACATGGACAGAGACGCACACACACGCACACAAAATCTATAGAGTAGATTTCCATGGAACTTGGTGGAAGGATGATACCTGGGCTGAACATGAACCAATCTCGATCTACTGGATTTAAATGTGGCTGGTCACTGCTTGAGGAATGTGTTCCACTGAGTATCTCTCCAATTATAACATTTGTGACCCATGCAACATTCCAACAGTCCCAAACCCAACTCGCCTGTTGTGAAACCACATTTAAATCCCTGGGAAATCTGTGAAAAAGTCCACAAAAAAAAGCTCCGTCACTCTATGTGAAAGAAAGAGAAGGGGGTTTCCTGAATTCACCTCTTTGCCCACATCCATTTGAATTGGCTCTTTCTTGGCTCATGGCCTATATCCTTCCACCAGGTTGCAAGCACTGTAATAAAATGAAGTACCTGTGACTGGCCACTTGACCTTCTGGCCTCGTCTTTTCAGCTCCTCAGCTACTTCCTGGTCGACCCCCTCCTCCAGATGAACCAACCACTCATCAGCTGTAGACACAGAATAATGATTCACACTTAAACCATGGGACACAGCTCTAATATAAATTATGTTCATATAAGATCATCTTTTATAACTGAATTGTACCTCACTAAATTCTTTTTGTATATATATATATATATATATTTTTATTTATTTTTTCCTTGTACTGTCACTTTTTATATTATTTTCATCTTCTTAACCACAAGCTGATGTAACATATATATGTATGTGTACAACCATCACACATTTATCATAATTTTCTTGACTTAATTAAATATAACATATTGTGGCAGTTGCATTTATATGAGCACCAATACAGGAAACACAGTTCTGTGTGTGTTGTATAATAACCAAATGAAATGAAGGTCAGTGTGAGTTCACAAGAGGAAATAAACCAACCTGCAGTATTTTGACTAAACTCACATGTTCATTAATCAATAACCAGGACATGATGTTCAGCTGTACGTGAAACACTGACATCCATATGTAAAACATGTTTAGACTGCGTGTGTTTGTGGGTGTGTGTGTGCGTGTGTGTGTGTGTGTGTGTGTGTGTGTGTGTGTGTGTGTGTGTGTGTGTGTGTTGGCAGGGATTGTCTTTACTTTTTTGGTCATATTCTACGTAGACTCTTGGTGCGTCCAGAGCTCGTTGTGGATCCATCCCGAACTCCAGCATGTTCAGCAACACCTCAACACAACATCAATCTCAGGTATTAACACATAAAACATTAAACACATAAGGTTGAACCAGGAAAACCAGTGTACCGATGTAAACATTGGAATAAAGAGAGAAAAGAAGCTCAATCCTACAATCTCTAATTCTAACTATTCCTTTTCTGACTTATTAGCAAAATAAACAAACAACACAAAATGACAAACTCTAATGCAGATTTCTTTGTACCTGGACGTGTCCTTGTGTTTGCATCAAAGCCCCCATCACCCCGAGTGCAGCCAGGAGTTGTGGTTTCTGTGTTTTGGTTGCTGAGGCAGTGAGGAGTGCAGCCATGATGGTGTGGTACGGCCGCTTCGCCCCGGCGACACAGTTGACATGGTTACGACGCAGAGAAAAGGCGGCGCCGCGATTCTGCAAAGAGGCAGAAGAGTTTTTCATACATCAAAACAATAAATCAACCTTTTCCTTTAGTCGAAATATTTATTTTTCAAATGTATTTTTGAGAATCGGTCTGGGAATTCTACTTTTGATCTACGAAGAATATAACAATATAATTTACATTGTTACTAAGGCAATATATCAATATAATGGATTATGGTGTCATATTAGACACAAGACACAAACATACCATTCATTCCTCTTATTTGAGGGTTATGACAATGTGCAAAACAGTCCTATAAAATATGAAAAACACACACACACACACATACACACACACATACACACACACACATAGACACACCCTTTCTAAACGTTCACACCTGTAGTGAGAACCCACAATCCTCTGGGATGAGCCCAGTCCCAAAGCCCATATAGTTGCTGTTAACGAATGAGCAGGCATTCCCCTCCCTGTCCATCACACAGAAATAGACTGTGTCACTTCCTGTCATCAGGCCCGGCTGCAATCCCTCCATGGCACTACAAAACAGACACAGACATACACAGAAACACACACAAACACAGAAACACACACAAACATAGAAATGAGAAGATGATGATGAGATATGAAGACACAAATGATTAATAGTGAAAAACCCAGGGCTCATAGTTTTACTATGAAGTATATGAGAAAAGGGAGGCCAATGAAATACAGCAAGAAATATCATAACAGATAGTAGGGCTATATATAAATATGTTTTATAGGATATCATGAAAGACTTTGCTTGCACTATAGAACATAAGTCATAAATGAAGGTGCCTTATTTTCTTCCCTAACCGAAAAAAATAAACTTAAAGGAATTCTTTAAATTGTTTAAATGAGGCGTAAAACTTCATTTAAAGGCGTTTTGTGGCCGACAGAAGAAACAGAACATCAGTAATAAACGACATGCTCCTGTCTGCTATTGAATAATGAAACATTGTAGAGCGTTGGCTGATAAAACCTGTTCTAGGACCAGCTGCATGTAAACCCAGGTTGTAAAGTCCCCAGGTTATCTTAGCGGAAGTGAACATGATTTGAATTTACCGCTCTCTCTCAGCTGATTGGTTTATTATGTGATGACATAAGACGAGGATATTTAATTGTTGGTGTTAACGAGTGAGGAGTGGTTAATCATAATAATCATCTTTAATAACGAGGTACTTTTTAAAACTTACTTCAAAACAAGCATAGCTGCGTGCCGTCGAGCACACACCCATGCACTTTGATCACGCATTTAGTAATTAAACAATGACAAGGCAAAATATTCAGTTACAAAAACAAATCACAAATTCAGCAGCTCTGACGGAAATAGAAAAACTTCAAAAGTTTAAAAGCAACAAACGTCAAAAGCACTTTTATATTGATTTTACAGTGAATACAAATATGGGACGGACTCCGGGTCTTGAGCAGTTGACCTGAGAGGCCGACCAATTGAACAATGAACCAACTAACACCTGTTAACAACTGGTTTTTCTCTGCAGTGGGAATAGATCCAATCAGAATTCACTCGGGTCAAACATCTGCAGAAGACGATTGTAATTGCTCTGACCGGTCGTCATGGAAACGTACGACCTCCGGTGGAACCACCTTTGCCACCTTTGCAGCAAGCGAGGTGAACGAGCCTATCAGCGCTCATGAAGTCACACGATGCACCAAAAGAACATGTGATGATGAGGAGTGATTGTTCTGCGGAGGAAGATGTGACACTTCACCTGAATGTCAGGCCTGGAGGAAGTGAGACAGGTCAAGGGGAGAGGATTTCTTCAATTAAGCACAACAATAGAAGGTGAAGCGGGCGTGTTGCAGAACCAGAGAACTGGGTGCAGGTAATAACTGTCTCAGACTCATCTTTAGTCACGTTGTGAGGGTAAATCAGACATTTATCTTCAATGGAAAATAGTATCTACATCTTCAAGACATCCAATTAGTGACATAATCTAGATAATCATGGAGGGTGGAACAGATAATGAGCGTTTTTCAGGTTTAACAGTGAAGTTAAGTTGTGTGTCATCAGCATACCAATGGTAATAGACGTCAGTGAGTTAATCAGATGTTCTAGAGGCCATCTACTTTATATGTAGAGAAGAGAGTCAGGCCAAGGATGGATCCTTAAGGGACACCGCACAAGAGAGAGGCAGAGGCAAACACACAATAAGTTGGGTGAACAGGGAACGATCTGATCAATGGTGTCAAAGGCAGCGGATAAATCTACTTATTCCAAAAATCTCTGTCTCTCTGTGTCTATGTAAAATAAATACCTTGAGCAGTTATGTCTCTAACATCTGGAGAATATGTTCGGCAACAACTTTGTCTAGAATCTTAGAAAAGAGCAGGAGTTTTGAAATGGGCCTATAGTTATAGGAGGTAGGTAGAGAATATTTTTTTTAGGGCGAGGGAATGGGAAGAGTATGATTAGTTTATAATAAATTGTTGTGAGTAACTCATCCATGCCTATTCAAACGTATGACAAAACATATCATGTTAATTAACCAGGCTGTTTTTACAGGCTGTCTTATGCTTTTATAATATTTTGTAATGATGTGTTTGTTTAACAACTAATAAATACCTGAGGTTCAAAGTCTACAGCACTGACCAGTGAATAGAGGTAGCGAACAAAACATACGCACACACCCTAACACACACACACACACACACACACACACACACACACAGGAGGAGGGATGAGACTTGAAGGGATGGAAATAAAGGTTGTGGGGTCGTAAAAGTATACAGTCCTATCTTAAGCCAACAAAGCAGGGCTGGTACACACTGGTACTAACACACACGCAGACACACACCCACACACACACACACACACACAGAAACACACACCTGTCCATGCGGATGTGCTGCGCTCGCTCATGGCTGTAGCTCTTCTCCAGTAAGGCTTCCAGAGGGATGGTCCCATGGTCTGGATCGCCCAGGTAACGCAGAGCATCTGTTAGTGCCAGACGCACAGCCTCCACCAAAACATGGATGTAGTCGGAGCTGTTGTGGCCCATAGCTACAAACACACACACAAACAAACAAACTCACACATTGTTTTATAGAGATAATACAGATGATAGACATACAAATGTCTCATCAAATGAAACGTGGCACTGAGAAATGTAAGGGGGCATAAAAGTAACTGAATCTTCCGGAATGTATCTAAAATAATTTGGTCAGATCTCCATCTTACTTACAATTAATAGCTGTTTATTTAACAAATATATTGTTTTCTCCATGTTTAATACATAATTCAAACATTCACAATGTCGGATGGAAAAGGTATTTGTTGCCCTTGGCTAACGACACTATCAAGAGCTAACTGGAGCAAACCTGGACTCCGGAAATGAGGATTGGATTACAGCTGATCTGACGGACAAAAAATATTCAGAATATTAAAATATAAAACTGCCCACAATCTGAAGACATCCAGCTACTGTCTGTCGCCGGGGCTGAGGATTAAAAATTGCATATTTGTAAAAAGTTGGAAGAATTACAAAGTCTTCCCAAAGAGATTAAACAGTGACAGAGTCTGTTTAGTTGTCAGCAACTTTTAGGGATTTCTTAATGTTACGTGGTCCAATCACCTCCACTTAATCAGGTGAAAAGCTCAGACTCTCAATCTCATTACACTGGAGGTTTCTGAGTTGTTGTTATAAAACCAGCTTTGGGAGACTTTAGTGAACTATGGCTTTAACTTCACAGTGGTGCTTTGTGTCCCTGTGGTCACCTTTGAGAGGGAAGTTCTCCAGGATGTTGAGCAGCAGCAGGGCAGCCAGTCCCTGACTGTTGGGTGGGGGCTCCCACAGGCACACGCCCTGAACACACAACGGAGTCACACAATCCGCTGACTAGGTTATTGAAGTACAGATACCATAAGTGTCTATGATCGGTGACCTCACCTTGTACTCTGTGCTTATCGGGGTGATGACTTCACTCTCGTGGCTGCTGAGATCATCCAGAGTCATGACTCCTCCATGTTGGCTGATGACATCAACGATGGCTCGGGCCACTCTGCCCTGGTAGAACGCTGGTTTCCCCCGCTCACCGAGTTCCTGTTGATGCATCGGTCCACCGGTATTACAATCAATCCACAATTCATCACTCAACCCGTCTCATTACATCCTTCCTGCCCTTCTACATGTTTTAACCACAGTAAGAAAAAAGCCCTGAAAGTCCGAGTTTTAAAATTATGCCATTGACTTGTCCACTCCTGTGTCCACTACTGTGTCCACTCCTCTCCATGGGATTAAATGAACAGGAAAACGTGTGTGAATGTGTGATTTTTCACCACAAGGAATGAAATAAATTGTTTCCAACAATTGAAATAATAAAAAAAGTCGTTACTATTATTGTCATTGCTGAGGAATGTGTGCGTGTGTTGTATGGTTTCATTTTCATGGGCGTGTTGATTACTGAGTAAACAATGCATGTTTGGATGGTGAATTTTGTTTTGCATCTTTACCTTCAGCGTCATGGCCAGGGCGGGGTTTCTGAATACTTGTCCACATCTGGGTGCATTACTGTCAATTAGCAGGTCCCCACCTAGTCCCTTCCCAGCATCTCTCAGAGAGGCCACCCATTTCGCCCAGTGGTGAGAGGTTACCTCGGCAACAGGAAACCCCACCTCTGCCAGCTCCACCGCTCCCCTCAGCACCTCCTGGAGGGACAGCTAGAGGGAAAAGATTAAGATTAAGATTAAGAGATTAAGATCCATTTATTGTCCCAAACACATGCACAGACATGCAAAGGCACACTCATGCAGGAAGGGAAATTTAACTTCTGCTTTTGACCCATCTGTGTGCAGGACACACAGAGCAGTGAGCGACTATGTACAGCGCTCGGGGAGCAGATGTTGGAGGAGTAAGGTGCCTTGCTCAGGGGCACTAGACAGGGTCTAGAGAGACTCTTGGATTTTTGGGCAGATCAATCCAGGTTCGTCTTTTTGTTGTCTTTCCGTGGAATCGAACCAGAGACGAACCAGAGACCTTCTCTGCCCATAGTCCAAGTTTCTGCCACTAGACCACCGCCTCTCGACAGAGGAAACTCACACTTGTGACCTCACAGGAAAACTTGCAGAGCAGGAAGTGTGAGTCATTGTTTTGAGAAGGAATAGTGCATCTGGAGACTACAACTTGTTTCCCCAAGTTTACCAGAGAAAAATAATAATCAAAGGCAAGCTCTTCAGTAAATAATTTGGGGTCATTCAGGGTCAAATCCTCAAACTTTTGGGCCACACCGTCACACATGTTGAGGAAACTTGGCCTGATAGGTTTTGTTGACATAAGAAACTCCTGTGTCTCGGTAATATCTCCTTTAACACAGGTCCCAGAGACATGTCCTCTGTTTTAAAGATACAGGTATCCAGATACTGGCTTCTGGATACTTGAGTGCTACATAATACACACATAAACACAGCTCTACACGTAGACTAACCTTGTGACTACCAAAGAGCTGCACGGTGTCACACCAACACGCAGGGGCCCCAGGAACTGTGACATTCAGCGCATCGAAAGGGGAAGGGGGGGCCTCTGCCATGTAACCTCGGCCTTCCAGGAACTCCAGGGTCAGAGCTCGGGGCGAACGGCCACTGCGGGACACACAGAGAGAGGCTCAGCCAATCATTCTGAACCAAGACGACAACAAAAGCAGCGCGAGAAGAGTCGCCACCTGCCGTTAATTCCTCGGATCTCTCCAGTGTTTCCGTTGAAGAACAAGCAGAAGGCGTCTCCACCTGGACCGGTGCTGCACGGCTCCGTCACCGCCAGGGCCGCTGCTATGGCAACTGCAGCATCTGCCGCATTGCCACCACGCTTCAGGACATCTGGATGCAAACACAAGACGGACTCACCAGATTGTATTTAATTTACAACATGTTCCGAGGCAGCTACGGGTTCTCAGCAACTAGAATTCAACAAACTGAAAATGTCTCCCTTGCCTCTGCTGATATTTAACCATTTTAAAAGCTCAGTTTTTAGACTGAGCCGCAGAAACAGAATTCCCTTCACCTTCAATTGTATCTCAAATATTGAACAACTCGTCACAACTATTTCCTGGTAATGGCAAGGAGGTATTTTAAAGTAATCTGGACTTTCATTATGTCTCCCCCCCAAGGAGCTTATGATTTTGGCCAGTCTGTTGGCAGACATCTCAAATGGAGTAAAGCTGAATTAAAAAATACCTCTAACTTGAATAATGAGAATCTATGCTGTCTAATTTTGATTCCATAGGTTTCTCAAATGACCAAAATCAGGGATCTCAAGTTTGACATATCTACGACATCACTCCGGAGAAGTAGATTCAAGATAAAAGAACATTTTAGATGGGATGGATTCTGGGTAATTCAAGTTATCTGAAGCATATTTAATTAAAAAACTGTGATGGTGTGACTCAGAAGTGTCCTAACATGGAATGACACATATGTATAACAACAATATGTTCTCACAGTGTTTGGTTTGATCAACCTGAGTGAGAAGGTCACTACTTTAAAACTGTGTCTGGTCCTAGAACAGTTACCTCACTGATAAACTTTAATCATCTTCAGTTCCAGATATTTACAGCTTCACTCTGACCAGTTCTGATTTCATTTAAAACGTAGACAGCTTCAATTAAGGGGAAATATCTAGAATTCAGTGCATCAGGGTTGTGTAACACTGGTTCCACTAGTTTCTCATTCAACTAAACTTTATTTGTGGCTTCTTTGTGGTATTGGTGAGAGAACGATGTTTTCACTGTTCACTCCCGAATGTAAGAACTGTACATTCTGTGTTTGGAACCACTGAGAAACTTTTTTCTGGATCTTTTTTCTGGATCTGCTCCATCCTCCGGGCTCCATGTCCGCACTCACCCAGTCCTGCAGCGGAAGCCAGCGGCTGACTGGACGCCGCACAGCCGCTTAGACACACCACCGGAGACCGACGAGAGCAGAAGGTCAAGTCCGGGTCCATGCTGTTCGAACCAGCACCGACAGGCACGAGGGGAAATCAACTGACGAAGGAGAAAACAGCGCTGGACTCTGAGCCTCTCATCGATTACTCTGGGATCGATTGAGTTTGACTCGACAGGGAGCAGTAGCACAGAGAAGAGGAACACCGATGACATCGATGAGAATCATTTATTAATTTGATTTATTTAAAACAAAAAAAGAGTTTACAGAGTGCTTTGACAGCAAAGCAAGAAATATAAGAGAAATATCAATCAGCAGGATGCAATGTGACGAGGTAACAAGGTAGTGTTCAAATTAAATTAATAAATATAGAGCTGTGACATGAGAAATCTTGAACACATGACAGCAGCAATATGAAAATGAATATAAATGAACAGGTAAAAGAAAAGGTTAACAGAAAACGATAAAAACAGTAAAAACATAACCAAAGATGAAAGCAAGTCTATAAAAAAGGGTTTTAAGAAGTGATTTAAAATAAGTCACTGTCTCTACCTCGACTTTGGAACAGCCAGCGGTATCCACCTGAGGATCTGAGGCTCCGTGCGAGCACAAAATGGGTCAATGATTTCTGAGCTCATCATTTTATGACTTTCATTATTGAATTTCTAAATATCTAATCTCAGGGTGTTTCCACATGAGCCTTCATTCTCTGTCGTAGATTAGCCACTTTATCAACATGCATGTAGTATATGTTTATTGAGATCAGCAACATAAACCAACCAGGTTTCTGCAAAGTCCAATTGTAGTTGGAAAGATAAGTTATTACTGCAGTGCAATTTAAAAAAGGGAACCCTTGTTATGACTCAACAAATCCAAATCATTAACTGGATCCACACCTAATTTCCGCTTTTCATAGATAATAGAGTTTAAGGTTTTGCCTGATTTTTTTTTATTCATTAAGAGGCATTTAGTTTCGTCAAGTTATTCACAAAAATAAAAAATAAAAATGCCCAGGGTTGATGAAAGTAGAAAGAAACTCCTGGATTCTAGCTCTTGATTAAATCTGGTCCAGAGGTGAACCAGTTCTTCTTTGGTCCATACATCACTCCTCCATTAAGTTTCCACAAAATCAATTTACCACAAACAAACAGCGTTGAAAACACGGAGCTAGAATGACTCAGTCGATCGCACACCTCCGTCAAGGCCCCTGAGATTCAATCAAGCTGCACCAAATTAAATTCTAAATTACAAACACCCAAAGCTGAACAATGGATTTTCTTCTTCTGACTAATGAAGAGGTTCTTCTCAGTAAATGTGTGGTTATCTGCACCGAGGGCCCGTATCGACCCGTGTCTGTCACTTCCTCTTCTGTCTCCATGTACACAAAACGCCTGGTAGAACATTAACTCCTATTTCCTCACTAGTGCATCTGTTTGTGATAACCACGTTGTGTGTGTGTGTGTGTGTGGTGTGGGTGTGGGTGTGGGTGTGGGTGCATGTATGTCTGTTGCAGTGTGTGACATACGACGGCTGGATGCTGTAAAAGCAGTGAGATCACACACAGTGATGGAGGGGGCATCTATAAAGCCTCAACAGCCAGAAGCAGACAACTTATTTGAGTCGAAACTACGAAGGGGACAGAGAATTCTTTAAGGAGGTTAACAAAGGAATTATCAGGAGGCTGCAATTGGAGATAATACATCAGACCAGAAATTCAAGCAGATTTCACACTAAGATTCAGTTTAAGAGTCCAGCGACCTTTTGTTGTCACTTTTTTTAAACCCCCTTAGTGTGTTTCTGTCTGAGGCGTCTCGAGCATCAGAGTCAGAATGTGTTCGGGCAGTTTTGCCAAGTGTTTGGGGATCTCCCTGATTCCTCTGGCGATCGTGTGTGTGCTGTGCAACATCCTGCTCTTCTTCCCCAGCGGGGAGTCTGTGGACAGAGACAACATCACAGATGAGGTCTGGTACTTCGGAGGCCTTCTGGGATCCGGAGTGTTGGTGAGTGCGTCGGTCGCAGCGTCATAAACGAGAGGATTTGCTTCTTCTAGAATATCATAATAGTTGACTTACGTTTCTTTATCAGATACATGATTAATACATTATTTCAGATTATAATTATTGAAAATTTAAAAAATAACCTTTTGCACCCCCAGTTAATTTTCACGAGTCAATTTGTAGTGAGAAATATAATCGATTGTGTCATCAAATCATCGTTATCTTTCTTTTAGCAGGATTACACAAAAACTAACACAAACAGATTTTCTTGAAACTTGGTAGAAGGGTTCAGTGAGTCGAGAGAATCAAGAGTTGAATCCAGGCTTTTTTTTTCTTGATTATTGTGAATGTTTTCAGGAGAAATAAAGCAAAGATCTTTATGAGAAAAATATAAACGGCAAGTATAGAGTTCTAAAATCTATGAAGACGGGAAAATTGCTGCAGATCCAGATCATTATCCAGATCTGATCTCAATACCTGTATTTGTAATATGGTTATAAAGTAATCAGCTTTAGGGGAAGTATGAGCTATCGATGTTTTATCAATGTGTGTGTGTGTGTGTGTCTGTGTGTGTTTACAGATGATCTTCCCAGCTCTGGTCTTCCTGGGTCTGAAGAACAATGACTGCTGCGGTTGCTGTGGCAACGAGAGCTGTGGAAGGAGATTCGCGGTGAGAAGATGTTTCTCTAATCAACTTCAAACCGAAATCAAATGATCGTTTACAGCAGGCTTTAGAATCAGAGGATCTTAGTTTATTTTATTTTATTGCTGGTTAATGTTAAACGTTAACATATATATCTTATCCAGTATCTTCAGGATGTCAACGTTATCTGTGAAAGGCTCCTATCAGCTTATGTTTATCAGGCAATAATATAAAAATGTCGGGCTCAATTTTTTTGACATTGAGTTATAAGTAAATACGTTAAGCTTAATGAATGGCTTAAATTAAAACTGATCACATCAACTTGTCGTGTGTTCACTCAATGTGGGTCTGTATGACAAACACATGTGCACAAACACACTCACACACGTACACAGAGAACTTCATGAGATCTCAATAACTTCAACGAGAAACTCCTCGAATGAGAGTTTCACACGACATTTGCACAAAGCAGGTTTTGTACTGCGGCAGACGCACAACCCCGATCAATACTCCGGGGAATGTGTAGGTGTGTGAGGAATGAATCGCAAATAAAACTGCTGCAAACACACACACACACACACACACACACACACACACACACACACACACCATCAGTAGCTCTGTGCAGGCCACACTCTGTTAACGACCTTCAGCCTGGTCTCTGACCAACAAGAGAATAACCTCATTGTCTTCATTGTTTAAGTCAGAAGCGAACTCGCTCAACCTATTGATTCCCAACATGAGTGACTGTTTCTAATCCCTGCTTCTCTCCTCTGTGTCTGTAGATGCTGAGCTCCATGCTGTTTGCAGCTGTGGGGGTTGTGGGCGCCGGTTACTCAGTTATCGTTTCTTCCGTGGCCCTCAGCCATGGACCTAAGTGTATGACAGCGGGCAACGTGACAAATTGGGTGTATCCCTTCGCCAACGGGTGAGACTCACAAGTCACATCACAACGTTTGTTTCATATCATGTGTGTAACCACCAATGTAGAACCTGTGTGGTTTATCCCTCAGTGAAAAGAATTGAGGCTTTCGACGTTAATCTATGCACATTTCTAAAAGCATGTATGTTTTTTTACATGCACTCCATGCTAGAAGTCACCATACTTTATAAAGTGAGGTTTTTACAAACTTGTGGAGAGAACTAACAGTTCTAACCACAAGCAGGCACTTGTCAGAAGTTTAGGTTGAATCTAAGTTAACTGGTTCTGTGACATTGGGCTCATTCATTAATAAACTTATAATCCAGGTCATGTGTTTCTCCCCTGCAGAGACTACCTGTCCGACAAAGACCTCTGGTCGCAGTGTTTAGCGCCGGCCGGCGTGGTGTCCTGGCATCTGTCCCTGTTCTCCGTGCTGCTGGTTATGGGTCTGATCCAGGCGGTGCTGTGTGCCGTGCAGGTGCTGAACGGCCTGCTGGGAGCTCTGTGTAGCTGCTGCTGCGGAGGGGTCAGTATCTGCTCTGAGAGGAGTTCACTCTATACTCTGAAGTTACTGAACCAGGTGTCTGTGGCTGTAGGAACGCACCAGACGTCCTGTCAGTCACAGGAAAGTCAGAGAAACACAGGAAAGATCAAATAGTCTATTTTACAACATTATTTTACTGCAAGACAAATAAAGACTATTCTTGATTAGAAATTTCCACAATCACTAAAGGTAAAGACCAATTAAACCAAGGATCTTTATCATAATAATTATTATAAGAAGGACATGTTAATATGAATACTCACAGTCAAAGTAATCTTCTTATGCTCTCTTGAGAGAAATTCTGTTGTGACATCAAATCTCAAATACTCAGTAAATCACTTATCCACATAATTAGCAATAAATTACTTCTAATTTACACTTGGCCCATGGCCCCATTTACTTACTGACTTGACTCATGTTTGTGTTTCAGAGTGACGGATCCAACTGAGCGCCGCCTGAAGCTGTGAGAGTCGGCTGCTCTTCTAGTCTCTGTAGTTTCTTGCTTTGTCGACAATCCACGGCAGCAACTTGAGCTAATTGATCACCTTTCCTGTAACACTGGTGAAATGACAGAGCTCCAATTTCTTCCTTTACTTTCGACTCCATTTTCTCAGTCGAAATGTTTCTCTGTTTTCCTGCGCTCGGCATCTAGGTGACCTCCTGTTGTTTATGTTTGTATCTGTTGTCGCGTCTTCAGTGATGTAGTCACATCAACCAGTTAACAAAGACACTATTTTTATATACACGTGAAAAGGTAAATGAGACATGATCAGACCGTGCAGCTGCTGCAGATCTACTGTCTTTACTATCTAGACCAAATTGGAAGGAGATAATAACCAGTTTTTTATTTTCAATCTCACAAATTCATGCTTGTGTATGTGTGTGAATAAAAAATAAATAAATTACTTGCGTGTCTTGAAGTGAAAGCTCTACGAACATGAGGAGATCAACTTATTGATTATTGATAAAATTGCATCAGTAGTCACTGGGTAACTGCAGCAATGATGCAGTTCAGTGTGAAGTCTACGGATGGACATCAGGGCCAAAACAGAGGACTGTGGGAAACTGAGTCAATGTGAGGGACCAACATTGTTATAGACTCATTACAGTAAATTAAAGTATTCATATAAGCAGAATACTATTAGGGGTCAGTGGACTTGACCTAACCTTAATCTAAACACAATTTTAACCTAACCCTGACTTGGACCACACACACACACACACACAAACAAACACAAAGGTGAAAACAATGCAATGCTGCAGGGTAATGAAGCATCCATCCAAATCCATCTATAAACAGCATTAATATTGAAATCTCCTTATAACAGTTAATATGACAAATAGATTAAAATATTTAAAGGGGTCTGGTAAATGATCTTGACGCCCAATCAAAGAGCGTTCTATGTATTTTCCATTCATACGCACACATACAATGTGTAATGTGCACTTTGTCTATCACATATCAGTCACACACGGCCTGCACAGACGTTTCATATCCTCACACTTTATACACAAATGCCGCAAAGCTTGAATGTATGTATGCAAAGATCGCTGACTGATCACTGCCTAAGACACAGGCTTGACTTGGTCAGCCATGTTTTTTTGCATTTATTTGACATCATGCATCTGTATTCATCCGAGGTTGGAGATTTCTGTAGTGGCGCTTTAATAAAGGGTCTGAATTTATGCCCGTAGCTTATAAACTCAGTGTTTCATTGCACAGACAGGATATTTGTGTGTCCGTCTCTTTCTAATTACACATATATACTTAAAAGGAGATAATACAAGTCGTAGCATTAGAGCAGCACATGAACCCTGAACCTTGGGCATAATGATGGTGAATCAGAAATCTGGCTGAACGAGTTCAACCAGCGTCTTCGAAGCCAAAGCTGTTGGTATACAATGTCAGCTCTGATTGGCCTTGGATCAAGGTGAGGCTGATCCTGTTGTTTCAGTTCGAGGGAAACAACCCGAGCAGAGATTAGCCAATTAGATAGGCCAGGCCCTAACCTAGGACATTGCTTAGATGTGGCACTGTCCTATGAAAGGTATTTAAATCATAGAAACTCTGTATTTGAATCAAATTAAATCAAATGCTCCATCAGTTGAGGTGTGGTGTTCTCGGGTGGTGCTACAAGCTTTCCTCTGACAGACGACAGGTTTAATTAGAGCCATTCAGGCAACTGCTATGTTTTTCCACTGACTCTCCACATTGAATATAGAGCTGTGTGTTGAGGAAATCTTAGAAACCTAGAAAGGTCTCTACATTCCAGTATTGTTAAATGTCAAAAATTGGTTTCGACATTTCTCTGGGGTGCAAGTTTATACATTAAAACCTCCACATCAGGTGCAAAATGAGTGGACGGAAGGTCAGGGAAACATTTAGAGTCTGAAGAACAGTTCATCGAAAGCACCACACCCAACACTGCACTGACTGACGTCCTCAAAAATATATATAAATATGGCCATCAAGTTTGAAGTTGAACTTGAGCGGTGATAACATTTGAGTTGAGGAACTCGCTCCCTCAGGGAAAAAATTCCCTAAAAGCCAAAGAAGCTCCTCGCTGTCATGTTTGTTATGTTTTGTCATATAAGGCCTGTGAGGTCAGAGGGGTGGTTTGTACATACTTATTACTTATCCAACATCACAATATATCCACAACATTAACAGAGTGATTTTGTTTGATTTCATTTGTGAACATTTGATCACAAAACTCTTTCTCGTGAGATGATAAAAATGATGTTGGGGACCAGCATTGATTTAGTACTCTCTGTCTGTGTCTGTGATTAAAAAGTAAAAACAATACAGCGTTTATATTTATAGCTAAAACTCAGAATATATATTGTGCTCCTCATCAGGTCCTTGAAATTGATGTATTGAGTATATATGGCTGCAGGGTTTGTTTCTGGTGACTGACTGTGTCCCTCTGCTGTTTGATGCAGGTAGTGCAGAGTGGGGTCTTCACTGAAAACTGCTGCTATCAGAGAAAAAGCTTGATGGAAGCAAAGTTCCGAGCCAGAAAAAACACAATAAAACCATCAGAGTTGGTGCCAGGAGTGGGAAGTACAATGTCTCACTGAACAGTATGTAACCGATGGAATAATTGGAATAATTATTTATAATTATTAGTGAGCAGTTGTTACAATCTGGGTGTGTGCTGCATCACCAATCCCATTGTAAGTTTAATTATTGTCTCCAAACAGACCATAGTCTCAATGAAGTATTTAAACTCAGACCATCTTCTCACCGGGACAGAGACGGTAGCAGTGGATCAAATATTTTTCTTCTGACACCAACGGCCTCGTCGAGCACGTCTATCTTCTGGTGAGTGTTGTCGTTTATTTTTTGTAAAAGGTACCTTAACTTACAATAATTAACTTTGTCTTTTTACAAATGAGTTCACAATTTGTCACATTTAGAATTAGGTCTTGTTGAAGAAGAAAAAAAACGACGATTCTAACTGGATATCTTTTTATGTACCTTTCAATAATAATGGGTGTACAAACATTTATAAATATTAAAAACGATGATGACATTTTTTTAATTTATAACTTCTAAATAATAAAAAACTACGAAGATAACAGTTTGTCTAAATTGAGGCTCTGAGAATAATTTGTGTAAACTTTAAAGCCTACAGACAAAAGATACAAACTGTGAATACATGAGTAAATGTGATTTGTATGTTTTGTAATTGTGGTTGCGCATTGTGAATGAAAAGCAATACTCTTAATTTAAAACTGATTCGATAAAATTGTTGGATAAAAATGCATATTGGTAAACATTTCTTACTTCCTTCTACATCTCTGCAGGTTGAAAGGTCCAACTAAATCTGCAAAAAGATGAAATTGGTATTATATTTCTTTCTTTTTTACTGAATAATCAAAATAAATGATTTGCTGTGTTGACGATAACATGTTGAATAACACAGTAATTCTCTTCTTTTTATTCTGCCTCTTCTATTTTCTCCAGCAGTTACAAATTACTCTGCTTGCTGTTGTGCTTGTTGGTAAGTTAAGTGTTCATGGTAGAAAAATGCTATGTCCTTTACTCTGGATTAATTTAAGGGATTGGTACGTAGGCAACTGGACTTCTTGTGTGACATGTGAAAGGTCTTCCAAGAAAAACAAGCAAGTCAAGTTGCCTGTGTGAAAACACGTAAAACACAAGGAGGAGAATCTGTAGGAGAATCTTCACAGACATGTTATCAAAAAATTATATTATTTTTTGTTTTTGTTTTCAGCAGGAAGCTACCAGCATAACCTGAAACCAGGTGGTAACCAGCAACTTAGCAACAAAGGTAACAAGCAGATTCCAGCCGAACCAGATAAAGTCAATCAACCAGGAAAAGACCCAAATCCTGAAAAGAAATACAAACCAGATGAAGAAAGCAAACCAGGTAAATATCCAAAACCCGGTAAGAAAGACAAATCAGATAAAGACAACAAACCAGGAAAATATCCAGATCACAGTAAAAGAAGACAAATCAGATGAAGACAACAAACCAGGAAAATATCCAGATCACAGTAAAGAAGACAAATCAGATGAAGACAACAAACCAGGAAAATATCCAGATCACAGTAAAGAAGACAAATCAGATGAAGACAACAAACCAGGAAAATATCCAGATCACAGTAAAGAAGACAAATCAGATGAAGACAACAAACCAGGAAAATATCCAGATCACAGTAAAGAAGACAAATCAGATGAAGACAACAAACCAGGAAAATATCCAGATCACAGTAAAGAAGACAAATCAGATGAAGACAACAAACCAGGAAAATATCCAGATCACAGTAAAGAAGACAAATCAGATGAAGACAACAAACCAGGAAAATATCCAGATCACAGTAAAGAAGACAAATCAGATGAAGACAACAAACCAGGAAAATATCCAGATCACAGTAAAGAAGACAAATCAGATGAAGACAACAAACCAGGAAAATATCCAGATCACAGTAAAGAAGACAAATCAGATGAAGACAACAAACCAGGAAAATATCCAGATCACAGTAAAGAAGACAAATCAGATGAAGACAACAAACCAGGAAAATATCCAGATCACAGTAAAGAAGACAAATCAGATGAAGACAACAAACCAGGAAAATATCCAGATCACAGTAAAGAAGACAAATCAGATGAAGACAACAAACCAGGAAAATATCCAGATCACAGTAAAGAAGACAAATCAGATGAAGACAACAAACCAGGAAAATATCCAGATCACAGTAAAGAAGACAAATCAGATGAAGACAACAAACCAGGAAAATATCCAGATCACAGTAAAGAAGACAAATCAGATGAAGACAACAAACCAGGAAAATATCCAGATCACAGTAAAGAAGACAAATCAGATGAAGACAACAAACCAGGAAAATATCCAGATCACAGTAAAGAAGACAAATCAGATGAAGACAACAAACCAGGAAAATATCCAGATCACAGTAAAGAAGACAAATCAGATGAAGACAACAAACCAGGAAAATATCCAGATCACAGTAAAGAAGACAAATCAGATGAAGACAACAAACCAGGAAAATATCCAGATCACAGTAAAGAAGACAAATCAGATGAAGACAACAAACCAGGAAAATATCCAGATCACAGTAAAGAAGACAAATCAGATGAAGACAACAAACCAGGAAAATATCCAGATCACAGTAAAGAAGACAAATCAGATGAAGACAACAAACCAGGAAAATATCCAGATCACAGTAAAGAAGACAAATCAGATGAAGACAACAAACCAGGAAAATATCCAGATCACAGTAAAGAAGACAAATCAGATGAAGACAACAAACCAGGAAAATATCCAGATCACAGTAAAGAAGACAAATCAGATGAAGACAACAAACCAGGAAAATATCCAGATCACAGTAAAGAAGACAAATCAGATGAAGACAACAAACCAGGAAAATATCCAGATCACAGTAAAGAAGACAAATCAGATGAAGACAACAAACCAGGAAAATATCCAGATCACAGTAAAGAAGACAAATCAGATGAAGACAACAAACCAGGAAAATATCCAGATCACAGTAAAGAAGACAAATCAGATGAAGACAACAAACCAGGAAAATATCCAGATCACAGTAAAGAAGACAAATCAGATGAAGACAACAAACCAGGAAAATATCCAGATCACAGTAAAGAAGACAAATCAGATGAAGACAACAAACCAGGAAAATATCCAGATCACAGTAAAGAAGACAAATCAGATGAAGACAACAAACCAGGAAAATATCCAGATCACAGTAAAGAAGACAAATCAGATGAAGACAACAAACCAGGAAAATATCCAGATCACAGTAAAGAAGACAAATCAGATGAAGACAACAAACCAGGAAAATATCCAGATCACAGTAAAGAAGACAAATCAGATGAAGACAACAAACCAGGAAAATATCCAGATCACAGTAAAGAAGACAAATCAGATGAAGACAACAAACCAGGAAAATATCCAGATCACAGTAAAGAAGACAAATCAGATAAAGACAACAAACCAGGAAAATATCCAGATCACAGTAAAGAAGACAAATCAGATGAAGACAACAAACCAGGAAAATATCCAGATCACAGTAAAGAAGACAAATCAGATGAAGACAACAAACCAGCAACCACTACCCCAACAACAACAACCACTACCCCAACAACAACAACCACTACCCCAACAACAACAACCACTACTCCAACAACAACCCCTGCCCACACAACAACAACCACTACCCCAACAACAACTACCACTTCTCCAACAACAACAACCACTACCCCAACAACAACTACCACTTCTCCAACAACAACAACCACTACTCCAACAACAACTACCACTACCCAACAACAACAACCACTACCCCAACAACAACAACCACTCCAACAACAACAACCACTACTCCAACAACAACAACCACAACCCAACAACCACTACTCCCAACAACAACAACCACTACCCCAACTACAACAACCACTACCCCAACAACAACAACCACTACCCCAACACAACAACCACTACCCCAACAACAACAACCACTACTCCAACAACAACAACATACCCCAACTACAACAACCACTACCCCAACAACAACTACTCAACAACAACAACCACTACTCCAACAACAACAACCACTACCCCAACTACAACAACCACTACCCAACAACCACTACTCCAACTACCACTACCCCAACAACAACAACCACTACTCCAACAACAACAACTACCCCAACAACAACAACCACTACCCCAACAACAACAACCACTTCTCCAACAACAACAACCACTATCCCAACAACAACAACCACTACTCCAACCACCACTACCACTACCCCAACAACAACCACCACTACCCAAACAACAACAACCACTACTCCAACAACAACAACCACAATCCCGACAACCACTACTCCAACAACAACAACCACTACCCCAACTACAACAACCACTACCCCAACAACAACAACCACTACCCCAACTACAACAACCACTATCCCAACAACCACTACTCCAACTACCACTACCCCAACAACAACAACAACACTACCCCAACTACAACAACCACTACCCCAACAACAACTACCCCAACAACAACACCACTACCCAACAACAACAACCACTACCCCAACAACAACAACCACTACCCCCAACAACAACTACCACTACTCCAACAACAACAACCACTACTCCAACAACAACAACTACCCCAACAACAACAACCACTACCCAACAACAACAACTACTCCAACAACAACTACCACTACTCCAACAACAACAACCACTACCCCAACAACAACAACCACTACCCAATCAACAACCACTACCCCAACAACAACAACCACTACCCCAACAACAACTACCACTACCCAACAACAACCACTACCCCAACAACAACAACCACTACCCCAACTACAACAACCACTATCCCCAACAACAACCACTACTCCAACAACAACTACCACTACCCCAACAACAACAACTACCGCAAACAAACAAGACCACTAACCCAACAACAACAACCACTACTCCAACAACAACTACCACTACCCCAACAACATCCAATCAAAGTACAGACAAACAGATAAAGACACAAACCAGAAAATACAGATCACAGTAAAAAGACAACCAGATACACAAACCAAAAAATCAACACTAAAGAGACAATCAACAACAACAACCACAACCACTACCCCAACAACAACAACCACTACCCCAACAACAACAACCACTACTCCAACAACAACACCACTACCCCAACAACAACAACCACTACCCCAACAACAACAACCACTACCCCAACAACAACAACCACTACCCCAACAACAACAACCACTACTCCAACAACAACAACCACTACCCCAACAACAACAACCACTACCCAATCAACAACAACCACTACCCCAACAACAACAACCACTACCCCAACAACAACAACCACTACCCCAACAACAACAACCACTACCCCAACAACAACAACCACTACCCCAACAACAACAACCACTACTCCAACAACAACCACTGACCCACACAACAACAACCACTACCCCAACAACAACTACCACTACCCCAACAACAACAACCACTACCCCAACAACAATCACTACAACAACCAGCAACCACTACCCCAACAACAACAACCACTACCCCAACAACAACAACCACTACCCCAACAACAACCACACCACACTACCCAACAACAACAACCACTACCCCAACAACAACAACCACTACCCCAACTACAACAACCACTACCCCAACAACAACTACTCCAACAACAAGTATCACTACTCCAACAACAACAACCACTACCCCATCAACAACAGCCACTACCCATCAACAACCACTACCCCAACAACAACAACCACTACCCCAACAACAACAACCACTACCCCAAACAACAACAACCACTACTCCAACAACAACAACCACTACCCCAACAACAACAACCACTACCCCAACAACAACAACCACTACTCCCAACAACAACACCACTACCCAACAACAACAACCACTACCCCAACAACAACTACCACTACTCCAACAACAACAACCACTACCCCAACAACAACAACCACTACTCCAACAACAACAACCACTACTCCCAACAACAACAACCACTACCCCACAACAACAACCACTACCCCAACAACAACAACCACTACTCCCAACAACAACAACCACTACTCCAACAACAACAACCACTACCCCAACAACAACTACCACTCAACAACAGCAACCACAACCCCAACAACAACTACCACTACTCCAACAACAACAACCATTACCCCAACAACCAAACTCCAACAACAACAACCACTACTCCAACAACAACTACCACTACCCCAACAACAACAACCACTACTCCAACTACAACAACCACTACCCCAACAACAACTACTCCAACAACAAGTATCACTACTCCAACAACAACAACCACTACCCCATCAACAACACCACTACCCATTCAACAACCACTACCCCAACAACAACAACCACTACCCCGACAACAACAACCACTACCCCAAACAACAACTACCACTACTCCAACAACAACAACCACTACCCAACAACAACAACCACTACTCCAACACAACTACCACTACCCCAACAACAACCACCACTACCCAAACAACAACAACCACTACCCAACAACAACAACCACAATCCCACAACCACTACTCCAACAACAACAACCACTACCCCAACTACAACAACCACTACCCCAACAACAACAACCACTACCCCAACTACAACAACCACTACCCCAACAACAACCCAACACCACTACCCCAACAACAACAACCACTACTCCAACAACAACAACAACTACCCCAACTACAACAACCACTACCCAACAACAACTACCCAAACAACACAACCACTACCCCAACAACAACAACCACTACCCCAACTACAACAACCACTACCCCAACAACAACTACTCCAACAACAAGTACCACTACTCCAACAACAACAACCAATACCCCAACAACAACACCACTACCCATCAACAACCACTACCCCAACAACAACAACCACTCCCCCAACAACAACTCCACTACCAACAACAACCACTACCCCAACAACAACAACCACTACTCCAACTACAACAACCACTATCCCGATAACAACAACCACTACTCCAATGACAATAACCACTATCCCAACAACAACAACTACAGCAAAAACAATGACCACTAACCCAACAACAACAACCACTATTCCAACGACAACTACCACTACCCCAACAACAGGAAAATGTCCAGATCACAGTGAAGAAGACGAAACAGATAAAGACACAAACCAGGAAAATATCCAGATCACAGTAAAGAAGACAATCAGATAAAGACACAAACCAGGAAAATATCCAGATCACAGTAAAGAAGACAAATCAGATGAAGACAACAACCAGCAACCACTACCCCAACAACAACAACCACTACCCCAACAACAACAACCACTACCCCAACAACAACAACCACTACTCCAACAACAACCCCTGCCCACACAACAACAACCACTACCCCAACAACAACTACCACTTCTCCAACAACAACAACCACTACCCCAACAACAACTACCACTCTCAACAACAGCAACCACAACCCCAACAACAACTACCACTACTCCAACAACAACAACCATACCCCAACAACCGACTCCAACAACAACAACCACTACTCCAACAACAACAACCACAATCCCACAACCACTACTCCAACAACAACAACCACTACCCCAACTACAACAACCACTACCCCAACAACAACAACCACTACCCCAACTACAACAACAAATACCCCAACTACAACAACCACTACCCCAACAACAACTACCACTACCCCAACAACAGGAAAATGTCCAGATCACAGTGAAGAAGACAAACAGATAAAGACACAAACCAGGAAAATTACAGATCACAGTGAAGAAGACAATCAGATAAGACAACAAACCAGGAAAAACCAGATCACAGTAAAGAAGACAAATCAGATGAAACAACAAACCACAACCACTACCCCAACAACAACAACCACTACCCCAACAACAACAACCACTACCCCAACAACAACAACCACTACTCCAACAACAACCCCTGCCCACACAACAACAACCACTACCCCAACAACAACTACCACTTCTCCCAACAACAACAACCACTACCCCAACAACAACTACCACTCTCAACAACAGCAACCACAACCCCAACAACAACTACCACTACTCCAACAACAACAACCATTACCCCAACAACCCAACTCCAACAACAACAACCACTACTCCAACAACAACAACCACAACCTACCCAACAACAACAACCACTACCCCAACAACAACAACCACTACCCCAACAACAACAACCACTACCCCAACTACAACAACCACTACCCAACAACCACTACCAACTACCACTACCCCAACAACAACAACCACTACTCCAACAACAACAACCAATACCCCAACTACAACAACCACTACCCCAACAACAACTACTCAAACAACAACTATCACTACTCCAACAACAACAACAAATACCCCAACTACAACAACCACTACCCAACAACCACACACCAACACCACTACCCCAACAACAACAACCACTACTCCAACAACAACAACATACCCAACAACAACAACCACTACTCCAACAACAACAACCACAATCCCAACAACCACTACTCCAACAACAACAACCACTACTCCAACCACCACTACCACTACCCCAACAACAACCACCACTACCCAAACAACAACAACCACTACTCCAACAACAACAACCACAATCCCGACAACCACTACTCCAACAACAACAACCACTACCCCAACTACAACAACCACTACCCCAACAACAACAACCACTACCCCAACTACAACAACCACTATCCCAACAACCACTACTCCAACTACCACTACCCCAACAACAACAACCACTACTCCAACAACAACAAATACCCCAACTACAACAACCACTACCCCAACAACAACTACTCCAAACAACAATACACTACTCCAACAACAACAACCAATACCCCAACTACAACAACCACTACCCCAACAACAACTACTCCAACAACACAACACTACCCCAACAACAACAACCACTACTCCAACAACAACAACCACTACCCCAACAACAACAACCACTACCCAACAACAACCCTCCCACACAACAACAACCACTACCCCAACAACAACAACCACTACTCCAACAACAACAACCACTACCCCAACAACAACTACCACTACTCCAACAACAACAACCACAACCCCAACAACAACTACCACTACCCAACAACAACAACCACTACCCCAACAACCACACCCAACAACAACAACCACTACTCCAACAACAACAACCACAACCCACAACCACTACTCCAACAACAACAACCACTACCCCAACTACAACAACCACTACCCCAACAACAACAACCACTACCCCAACTACAACAACAAATACCCCAACTACAACAACCACTACCCCAACAACAACTACCACTACCCCAACAACAAAAAGTCCAATCACATAACAGACAACAATAAACACACAACCAGCAAAAATACAACCACATAAGAAACAATCAGACAGACAACAAACCAGAAACAATATCCAGATCACATACAACAACAAATCAATAAGACAACAAACCACAACCACTACCCCAACAACAACAACCACTACCCCAACAACAACAACCACTACCCAACAACAACAACCACTACTCCAACAACAACCACTGCCCACACAACAACAACCACTACCCCAACAACAACTACCACTACTCCAACAACAACAACCACTACCCCAACAACAACACCACACTCAACAACACAACCACAACCCCAACAACAACACCACTACTCCAACAACAACAACCATACCCCAACAACCGCAACTCCAACAACAACAACCACTACTCCAACAACAACAACCACAATCCCACAACCACACTACCAACAACCACTACCCCAACTACAACAACCACTACCCCAACAACAACAACCACTACCCCAACTACAACAACCACTACCCAACAACACTACCCAACACCACTACCCCAACAACAACAACCACTACTCCAACAACAACAACAAATACCCCAACACAACAACCACTACCCAACAACAACACTCAACACAACAACACACTACCCAACAAACAACAACAAACCCCAACTACAACAACCACTACCCACAACCACACACCAACTACCACTACCCCAACAACAACAACCACTACACCAACAACAACAAACACCCAAACAACAACAACCACTACTCCAACAACAACAACCACAACCCAACAACCACTACTCCAACAACAACAACCACTACTCCAACCACCACTACCACTACCCCAACAACAACCACCACTACCCAAACAACAACAACCACTACTCCAACAACAACAACCACAACCACACAACCACACTCCAACAACAACAACCACTACCCCAACTACAACAACCACTACCCCAACAACAACAACCACTACCCCAACTACAACAACCACTACCCAACAACCACACACCAACTACCACTACCCCAACAACAACAACCACTACCCAACAACAACACATACCCCAACTACAACAACCACTACCCCAACAACAACTACCAAACAACAAACACTACTCCAACAACAACAACCAATACCCCAACACAACAACCACTACCCCAACAACAACACCCAACAACAACACACTACCCCAACAACAACAACCACTACCCAACAACAACAACCACTACCCCAACAACAACAACCACTACACCAACAACAACCCCTACCCACACAACAACAACCACTACCCCAACAACAACTACCACTCCCAACAACAACAACCACTACCCCAACAACAACTACCACTCCAACAACACAACCACAACCCCAACAACAACACCACTACCCAACAACAACAACCATACCCACAACAACCCAACCCAACAACAACAACCACTACCCAACAACAACAACCACAACCCACAACCACTACCCAACAACAACAACCACTACCCCAACTACAACAACCACTACCCCAACAACAACAACCACTACCCCAACACAACAACCACACCCAACAACCACACCAACACCACTACCCCAACAACAACAACCACACTCCAACAACAACAACAACTACCCCAACTACAACAACCACTACCCCAACACAACACCAACAACAATACACACCCAACAACAAACAACAAATACCCCAACTACAACAACCACATCCCAACAACCACACTCCAACTACCACACCCCAACAACAACAACCACTACCCAACAACAACACAACCCAAACACAACAACCACTACTCCAACAACAACAACCACAACCCACAACCACACTCCAACAACAACAACCACTACCCAACACACACACCACACCCCAACAACAACCACCACTACCCAACAACAACAACCACTACCCAACACACAACAACCACAACCCACAACCACACTCCAACAACAACAACCACTACCCCAACACAACAACCACACCCCAACAACAACAACCACTACCCCAACACAACAACCACTACCCAACAACACACACCAACACCACACCAACAACACAACCACACCCAACACAACAACACACCCCAACACAACAACCACACACCACAACAACAACCACCAACAACAACACACACCCAACAACAACAACCACAACCCCAACTACAACAACCACAACCACCAACAACACACCAACAACAACACACACCCCAACAACAACAACCACTACACCAACAACAACAACCACACCCCAACAACAACAACCACTACCCAACACAACCACACCCACACAACAACAACCACACCCCAACAACAACACCACTACTCCAACAACAACAACCACTACCCCAACAACAACACCACTACCCAACAACACAACCACAACCCCAACAACAACAACCACTACTCCAACAACAACAACCACTACCCCAACAACAACAACCACTACCCCAACAACAACAACCACTACCCCAACTACAACAACCACTACCCAACAACAACACCACTACCCCAACAACAACAACCACTACCCCAACAACAACACACCCAACAACACAACCACAACCACAACCACACCACTACCCAACAACAACAACCACTACCCCAACTACAACAACCACTACCCCAACAACAACAACCACTACCCCAACTACAACAACCACTACCCAACAACCACACTCCAACAACCACTACCCCAACAACAACAACCACTACTCCAACAACAACAACCACTACCCCAACTACAACAACCACTACCCCAACAACAACTACCAACAACAACACTACTCCAACAACAACAACCACTACCCCAACTACAACAACCACTACCCCAACAACAACTACTCCAACAACAACTACACTACCCCAACAACAACAACCACTACTCCAACAACAACAACAACTACCCCAACAACAACAACCACTACCCCAACAACAACTACTCCAACAACAATACACTACCCAACAACAACAACCACTACCCCCAACAACAACTCCACTACCAACAACAACCACTACCCCAACAACAACAACCACTACTCCAACTACAACAACCACTACCCACAACAACAACCACTACTCCCAACTACAATAACCACTACCCCAACAACAACAACCACTACCCCAGCTACAACAACCACTACCCCAACAACAACAACCACTACTCCAACTACAACAACCACTATCCCGATAACAACAACCACTACTCCAATGACAATAACCACTATCCCAACAACAACAACTACCGCAAAAACAATGACCACTAACCCAACAACAACAACCACTATTCCAACGACAACTACCACTACCCCAACAACAGGAAAATGTCCAGATCACAGTGAAGAAGACGAAACAGATAAAGACGACAAACCAGAAAATGTAAAGATCACAGTGAAGAAGACGAATCAGATGAAGACAACAAACCAGGAAAATATCCAGATCACAGTAAAGAAGACAAATCAGATGAAGACAACAAACCAGCAACCACTACCCCAACAACAACAACCACTACCCCAACAACAACAACCACTACCCCAACAACAACAACCACTACTCCAATAACAACCCCTGCCCACACAACAACAACCACTACCCCAACAACAACTACCACTTCTCCAACAACAACTACCACTACCCCAACAACAGGAAAATGTCCAGATCACAGTGAAGAAGACAAACAGATAAAGACGACAAACCAGGAAAATGTAAAGATCACAGTGAAGAAGACGAATCAGATGAAGACAACAAACCAGGAAAATATCCAGATCACAGTGAAGAAGACAAACAGATAAAGACGACAAACCAGGAAAATGTACAGATCACAGTGAAGAAGACGAAACAGATAAAGACGACAAACCAGAAAACTAAAGATCACAGTAAAGAAGACAAATCAGATGAAGACAACAAACCAGCAACCACTACCCCAACAACAACAACCACTACCCCAACAACAACAACCACAATCCCGACAACCACTACTCCAACAACAACAACCACTACCCCAACTACAACAACCACTACCCCAACAACAACAACCACTACCCCAACTACAACAACCACTATCCCAACAACCACTACTCCAACTACCACTACCCCAACAACAACAACCACTACTCCAACAACAACAACAAATACCCCAACTACAACAACCACTACCCCAACAACAACTACTCCAACAACAATATCACTACCCCAACAACAACAACCACTACTCCAACAACAACAACAAATACCCCAACTACAACAACCACTACCCCAACAACAACTACCACTACCCCAACAACAGGAAAATGTCCAGATCACAGTGAAGAAGACGAAACAGATAAAGACGACAAACCAGGAAAATGTAAAGATCACAGTGAAGAAGACGAATCAGATGAAGACAACAAACCAGGAAAATATCCAGATCACAGTAAAGAAGACAAATCAGATGAAGACAACAAACCAGCAACCACTACCCCAACAACAACAACCACTACCCCAACAACAACAACCACTACCCCAACAACAACAACCACTACTCCAACTACAACCCCTGCCCACACAACAACAACCACTACCCCAACAACAACTACCACTTCTCCAACAACAACAACCACTACCCCAACAACAACTACCACTTCTTCAACAACAGCAACCACAACCCCAACAACAACTACCACTACTCCAACAACAACAACCATTACCCCAACAACCGCAACTCCAACAACAACAACCACTACTCCAACAACAACAACCACAATCCCGACAACCACTACTCCAACAACAACAACCACTACCCCAACTACAACAACCACTACCCCAACAACAACAACCACTACCCCAACTACAACAACAAATACCCCAACTACAACAACCACTACCCCAACAACAACTACCACTACCCCAACAACAAGAAAATGTCCAGATCACAGTGAAGAAGACGAAACAGATAAAGACGACAAACCAGGAAAATGTAAAGATCACAGTGAAGAAGACGAATCAGATGAAGACAACAAACCAGGAAAATATCCAGATCACAGTAAAGAAGACAAATCAGATGAAGACAACAAACCAGCAACCACTACCCCAACAACAACAACCACTACCCCAACAACAACAACCACTACCCCAACAACAACAACCACTACTCCAACAACAACCCCTGCCCACACAACAACAACCACTACCCCAACAACAACTACCACTTCTCCAACAACAACAACCACTACCCCAACAACAACTACCACTTCTTCAACAACAGCAACCACAACCCCAACAACAACTACCACTACTCCAACAACAACAACCATTACCCCAACAACCGCAACTCCAACATCAACAACCACTACTCCAATAACAACTACCACTACCCCAACAACAACAACCACTACTCCAACTACAACAACCACTACCCCAACAACAACTACTCCAACAACAAGTATCACTACTCCAACAACAACAACCATTACCCCATCAACAACAGCCACTACCCATTCAACAACCACTACCCCAACAACAACAACCACTACCCCAACAACAACAACCACTACTCCAACAACAACCCCTGCCCACACAACAACAACCACTACCCCAACAACAACTACCACTTCTCCAACAACAACAACCACTACCCCAACAACAACTACCACTTCTTCAACAACAGCAACCACAACCCCAACAACAACTACCACTACTCCAACAACAACAACCATTACCCCAACAACCGCAACTCCAACAACAACAACCACTACTCCAATAACAACTACCACTACCCCAACAACAACAACCACTACTCCAACTACAACAACCACTACCCCAACAACAACTACTCCAACAACAAGTATCACTACTCCAACAACAACAACCATTACCCCATCAACAACAGCCACTACCCATTCAACAACCACTACCCCAACAACAACAACCACTACCCCGACAACAACAACGACTACCCCAAAAACAACTACCACTTCTCCAACAACAACAACCACTATCCCAACAACAACAACCACTACTCCAACCACCACTACCACTACCCCAACAACAACCACCACTACCCAAACAACAACAACCACTACTCCAACAACAACAACCACAATCCCGACAACCACTACTCCAACAACAACAACCACTACCCCAACTACAACAACCACTACCCCAACAACAACAACCACTACCCCAACTACAACAACCACTATCCCAACAACCACTACTCCAACTACCACTACCCCAACAACAACAACCACTACTCCAACAACAACAACAAATACCCCAACTACAACAACCACTACCCCAACAACAACTACTCAAACAACAAGTATCACTACTCCAACAACAACAACCAATACCCCAACTACAACAACCACTACCCCAACAACAACTACTCCAACAACAAGTATCACTACCCCAACAACAACAACCATTACTCCAACAACAACAACAAATACCCCAACTACAACAACCACTACCCCAACAACAACTACTCCAACAACAAGTATCACTACTCCAACAACAACAACCAATACCCCAACAACAACAGCCACTACCCATTCAACAACCACTACCCCAACAACAACAACCACTCCCCCAACAACAACGTCCTCTACTGCAACAACAACCACTACCCCAACAACAACAACCACTACTCCAACTACAACAACCACTATCCCGATAACAACAACCACTACTCCAATGACAATAACCACTATCCCAACAACAACAACTACAGCAAAAACAATGACCACTAACCCAACAACAACAACCACTATTCCAACAACAACTACCACTACCCCAACAACAGGAAAATGTCCAGATCACAGTGAAGAAGACGAAACAGATAAAGACGACAAACCAGGAAAATGTAAAGATCACAGTGAAGAAGACGAATCAGATGAAGACAACAAACCAGGAAAATATCCAGATCACAGTAAAGAAGACAAATCAGATGAAGACAACAAACCAGCAACCACTACCCCAACAACAACAACCACTACCCCAACAACAACAACCACTACCCCAACAACAACAACCACTACTCCAACAACAACCCCTGCCCACACAACAACAACCACTACCCCAACAACAACTACCACTTCTCCAACAACAACAACCACTACCCCAACAACAACTACCACTTCTTCAACAACAGCAACCACAACCCCAACAACAACTACCACTACTCCAACAACAACAACCATTACCCCAACAACCGCAACTCCAACAACAACAACCACTACTCCAACAACAACAACCACAATCCCGACAACCACTACTCCAACAACAACAACCACTACCCCAACTACAACAACAAATACCCCAACTACAACAACCACTACCCCAACAACAACTACCACTACCCCAACAACAGGAAAATGTCCAGATCACAGTGAAGAAGACGAAACAGATAAAGACGACAAACCAGGAAAATGTAAAGATCACAGTGAAGAAGACGAATCAGATGAAGACAACAAACCAGGAAAATATCCAGATCACAGTAAAGAAGACAAATCAGATGAAGACAACAAACCAGCAACCACTACCCCAACAACAACAACCACTACCCCAACAACAACAACCACTACCCCAACAACAACAACCACTACTCCAACAACAACCCCTGCCCACACAACAACAACCACTACCCCAACAACAACTACCACTTCTCCAACAACAACAACCACTACTCCCAACAACAACAACCACAATCCCACAACCACTACTCCAACAACAACAACCACTACCCCAACTACAACAACCACTACCCCAACAACAACAACCACTACCCCAACAACAACAACCACTACCCCAACAACAACAACCACTACCCCAACAACAACAACCACTACTCCAACATCAACCCCTGCCCACACAACAACAACCACTACCCCAACAACAACAAACACTACCCCAGCTACAACAACCACTACTCCGACAACAACAACCACTACCCCAACAACAACAATCACTACCCCAACAACAACAACCACTACTCCAACATCAACCCCTGCCCACACAACAACAACCACTACCCCAACAACAACTACCACTTCTCCAACAACAACAACCACTACCCCAACAACAACTACCACTTCACCAACAACAGCAACCACAACCCCAACAACAACTATAACTACTCCAACAACAACAACCATTACCCCAACAACCAAAACTCCAACAACAATAACCACTACTCCAACAACAACTACCACTACCCCAACAACAACAACCACTACTCCAACAACCACTGCCAGTACCCCAACAACAACAACAACCACTACCCCAACAACAACAACCACTACCCCAGCTACAAAAACCACTACCCCAACAACAACAACCACTACTCCAACTACAACAACCACTATCCCGATAACAACAACCACTACTCCAATGACAATAACCACTATCCCAACAACAACAACTACAGCAAAAACAATGACCACTAACCCAACAACAACAACCACTATTCCAACGACAACTACCACTACCCCAACAACAGGAAAATGTCCAGATCACAGTGAAGAAGACGAAACAGATAAAGACGACAAACCAGGAAAATGTAAAGATCACAGTGAAGAAGACGAATCAGATGAAGACAACAAACCAGCAACCACTACCCCAACAACAACAACCACTACCCCAACAACAACAACCACTACCCCAACAACAACAACCACTACTCCAACAACAACCCCTGCCCACACAACAACAACCACTACCCCAACAACAACTACCACTTCTTCAACAACAGCAACCACAACCCCAACAACAACAACCACTACCCCAACAACAAAAACCACTACCCCAGCTACAAAAACCACTACCCCAACAACAACAACCACTACTCCAACTACAACAACCACTATCCCGATAACAACAACCACTACTCCAATGACAATAACCACTATCCCAACAACAACAACTACAGCAAAAACAATGACCACTAACCCAACAACCACAACCACTATTCCAACGACAACTACCACTACCCCAACAACAGAAAATGTCCAGATCACAGTGAAGAAGACAAACAGATAAAGACACAAACCAGGAAAATACAGATCACAGTAAGAAGACAATCAGATAAGACAACAAACCAGGAAAATATCCAGATCACAGTAAAGAAGACAAATCAGATGAAGACAACAAACCAGCAACCACTACCCCAACAACAACAACCACTACCCCAACAACAACAACCACTACCCCAACAACAACAACCACTACTCCAACAACAACCCCTGCCCACACAACAACAACCACTACCCCAACAACAACTACCACTCTCCAACAACAGCAACCACAACCCCAACAACAACTACCACTACTCCAACAACAACAACCATTACCCCAACAACCGCAACTCCAACAACAACAACCACTACTCCAACAACAACTACCACTACCCCAACAACAACAACCACTACTCCAACTACAACAACCACTACCCCAACAACAACTACTCCAACAACAAGTACACTACTCCAACAACAACAACCACTACCCCATCAACAACACCACTACCCATCAACAACCACTACCCCAACAACAACAACCACTACCCCACAACAACAACGACTACCCCAACAACAACTACCACTCTCCAACAACAACAACCACTATCCCCAACAACAACAACCACTACTCCAACACACTACCACTACCCCAACAACAACCACCACTACCCAACAACAACAACCACTACTCCAACAACAACAACCACATCCCGACAACCACTACTCCAACAACAACAACCACTACCCCAACTACAACAACCACTACCCCAACAACAACAACCACTACCCCAACTACAACAACCACTATCCCAACAACAACAACCACTACCCCAACAACAACAACCACTACTCCAACAACAACAACAACTACCCCAACTACAACAACCACTACCCCAACAACAACTACTCAACAACAACTACACTACTCCAACAACAACAACCACTACCCCAACTACAACAACCACTACCCCAACAACAACTACTCCAACAACAATACACTACCCCAACAACAACTACCACTACTCCAACAACAACAACAAATACCCCAACTACAACAACCACTACCCCAACAACAACTACTCCAACAACAAGTATCACTACTCCAACAACAACAACCACTACCCCAACAACAACAGCCACTACCCATTCAACAACCACTACCCCAACAACAACAACCACTACCCCAACAACAACAACCACTACTCCCAACAACAACCACTACCCCAACAACAACAACCACTACTCCAACTACAACAACCACTATCCCGATAACAACAACCACTACTCCAATGACAATAACCACTATCCCAACAACAACAACTACAGCAAAAACAATGACCACTAACCCAACAACAACAACCACTATTCCAACGACAACTACCACTACCCCAACAACAGGAAAATGTCCAGATCACAGTGAAGAAGACGAAACAGATAAAGACAACAAACCAGGAAAATATCCAGATCACAGTAAAGAAGACTAAACCAGATGAAGACAACAAACCAGGAAAATATCCAGATCACAGTAAAGAAGACAAATCAGATGAAGACAACAAACCCAGCAACCACTACCCCAACAACAACAACCACTACCCCAACAACAACAACCACTACCCCAACAACAACAACCACTACTCCAACAACAACCCCTGCCCACACAACAACAACCACTACCCCAACAACAACTACCACTACTCCAACAACAACCACTACCCCAACAACAAATACCACTACTCCAACAACAGCAACCACAACCCCAACAACAACTACCACTACTCCAACAACAACAACCATTACCCCAACAACCAGCAACTCCAACAACAACAACCACTACTCCAACAACAACTACCACTACCCCAACAACAACCACTACTCCAACTACAACAACCACTACCCCAACAACAACTACTCCAACAACAAGTATCACTACTCCAACAACAACAACCACTACCCCATCAACAACAGCCACTACCCATTCAACAACCACTACCCCAACAACAACAACCACTACCCCAACAACAACCACCACTACTCCAACAACAACAACTACTACTCCAACAACAACACTACCCCAACAACCAACTCCAACAACAACAACCACTACCCCAACAACAACAACCACTACTCCAACAACAACACCACTACCCCAACAACAACAACCACTACCCCAACAACAACAACCACTACTCCAACAACAACAACCACTACCCCAACAACAACAACCACTACTCCAACAACAACTACCAGTACCCCAACAACAACAACCACTACCCCAACAACAACAACCACTACCCCAACAACAACAACCACTACTCCAACAACAACAACAACTCCAACTACAACAACCACCACCCAACAACCACTACTCCAACAACAACAACCACTACCCCAACAACACTACCCCAACAACCACTACCCCAACAACAACAACCACTACTCCAACAACAACAACCACGACTACAACAACCACTACACCAACAACAACAACTACCCCGACAACAACAACGACTACCCCAAAAACAACTACCACTTCTCCAACAACAACAACCACTATCCCAACAACAACAACCACTACTCCAACCACAACTACCACTACCCCAACAACAACCACCACTACCCAAACAACAACAACCACTACTCCAACAACAACAACCACAATCCCGACAACCACTACTCCAACAACAACAACCACTACCCCAACTACAACAACCACTACCCCAACAACAACAACCACTACACCAACTACAACAACCACTATCCCAACAACACTACTCAACTACCACTACCCCAACAACAACAACCACTACTCCAACAACAACAACAAATACCCCAACTACAACAACCACTACCCCAACAACAACTACTCAAACAACAATACCACTACTCCCAACAACAACAACCACTACCCCAACAACAACAACCACTACCCCAACAACAACTACTCCAACAACAACTATCACTACCCCAACAACAACAACCACTACCCCAACAACAACAAACACTACCCCAACTACAACAACCACTACCCCAACAACAACTACTCCAACAACAAGTATCACTACTCCAACAACAACAACCAATACCCCACAACAACAGCCACTACCCATTCAACAACCACTACCCCAACAACAACAACCACTACCCCAACAACAAGTCCACTCCTGCAACAACAACAACCACTACCCCAACAACAACAACCACTACCCCAACAACAACAACCACTACCCCAACAACAACAACCACTACTCCAACAACAACACCACTACTCCAACAACAACTACCACTACCCCAACAACAACAACCACTACCCCAACAACAACCACCACTACTCCAACAACAACAACTACTACTCCAACAACAACTACCACCATCCCAACAACAACAACACTACCCAACAACAACCACCACTACTCCAACAACAACAACTACTACTCCAACAACAACTACCACACCAACAACAACTACCCAAACAACAGCAACCACAACCCCAACAACAACTACCACTACTCCAACAACAACAACCATTACCCCAACAAACCAAAACTCCAACAACAACAACCACTACTCCAACAACAACTACCACTACCCCAACAACAACAACCACTACCCCAACAACAACAAACACTACCCCAACAACAACAACCACTACCCCAACAACAACAACCACTACTCCAACTACAACAACCACTATCCCGATAACAACAACCACTACTCCAATGACAATAACCACTATCCCAACAACAACAACTACCGCAAAAACAATGACCACTAACCCAACAACAACAACCACTATTTCCAACGACAACTACCACTACCCCAACAACAGGAAAATGTCCAGATCAAAGTGAAGAAGACGAAACAGATAAAGACAACAAACCAGGAAAATATCCAGATCACAGTAAAGAAGATAAACCAGATAAAGACGACAAACCAGGAAAATGTCAAGATCACAGTGAAGAAGACAAATCAGATGAAGACAACAACCCAGCAACCACTACCCCAACAACAACAACCACTACCCCAACAACAACAACCACTACTCCAACAACAACCCCTGCCCACACAACAACAACCACTACCCCAACAACAACAACCACTACCCCAACAACAACAACCACTACTCCAACAACACTCCACTACCCCAACAACAACAACCACTACCCCAACAACAACAAACACTACCCCAGCTACAACAACCACTACCCCAACAACAACAACCACTACCCCAACAACAATGTCCACTACTGAAACAACAACAACCACTACTCCCGACAACAACAACCACTACCCCAACAACAACACCACTACCCCAACAACAACAACCACTACTCCAACAACCACTACCACTACCCAACAACAACCACCACTACCCCAACAACAACAACAACCACTACCCCAACAACAACAACCACTACCCCAACAACAACAACCACTACTCCAACAACCACTACCACTACCCCCACAACAACAACCACTACTCCAGCTACAACAACCACTACCCCAACAACAACAACCACTACTCCCACTACAACAACCACTATCCCATAACAACAACCACTACTCCAACAACAATAACCACTATCCCCAACAACAACAACTACCCCAATCCAACAACAACAACCACTACCCCCAACAACAATGACCACTACCCAACAACAACAACCACTACTCCAACAACAACCAATACCCCAACAACACCACTACTCCAACAACAACGACCAGTACCCCAACAACAACAACCACTACCCCAACTACAACATCCACTACTCCAACAACAACAACCACTACTCCAACAACAACAACCACTACCCCAACTACAACATCCACTACTCCAACAACAACAACCACTACTCCAACAACAACAACCACTACTCCAACAACCACAACCACTACCCCAACAACAACAGCCATTACCCCAACAACAACAACAACTACCCCAACTCAACAGCCACTACCCCAACAACAACATTCCAACAACAACTATCACTGCTCCAACAACAACAACCACTACCCCAACAACAACTACCACTTCTCCAACAACAATAACCACTACCCAAACTACAACAACCACTATCCCAACAACAACAACCACTACTCCAACAACCACTACCACAACCCCAACAACAACAACCACTACCCCAACAACAACAACCACTACCCCAAAAACAACTACCACTTCTCAAACAACCACTACCCCCAACAACAACAACCACTACTCCAACAACCACTACCACTACCCAAACAACAACCACCACTACCCCAACAACAACAACCACTACCCCAACTACAACAACCACTACCCCAACAACAGCAACCATTACTCCAACAACCACTACCACTACCCCTACAACAACAACCACTACTCCAGCTACAACAACCACTACCCCAACAACAACAACCACTACTCCAATGACAATAACCACTATCCCAACAACAACACTACCCCAATGCCATAACAATAACAACTCCCCCAACAACAATGACCACTACTCCAACAACCACTGCCAGTACCCCAACAACAACAACCACTACCCCAACAACAACAAACACTACCCCAGCTACAACAACCACTACCCCAACAACAACAACCACTACTCCAACTACAATGTCCACTACTGCAACAACAACTACCACTACCCCGACAACAACAACCACTACCCCAACAACAACCACCACTACCCCAACAACAACAACCACTACTCCAACAACCACTACCACTACCCAAACAACAACCACCACTACCCCAACAACAACAACAACCACTACCCCAACTACAACAACCACTACCCCAACAACAACAACCATTACTCCAACAACCACTACCACTACCCCCACAACAACAACCACTATTCCAGCTACAACAACCACTACCCCAACAACAACAACCACTACTCCCACTACAACAACCACTATCCCGATAACAACAACCACTACTCAAATGACAATAACCACTATCCCAACAACAACAACTACCCCAATGCCAATAACAATAACAACTCCCCCAACAACAATGACCACTCAACCAACAACAACAACCACTACTCCAAGGACAACTACCAATACCCCAACAACAGCCACTACTCTAACAACAACGACCAGTACTCCAACAACAACAACCACCACTACCCCAACTACAACATCCACTACTCCAACAACACCAACCAGTACTCCAACAACAACAACCACCACTACCCCAACTACAACATCCACTACTCCAACAACAACAACCACTACTCCAACAACAACAACCACTACTCCAACAACCACAACCACTACCCCAACAACAACAGCCATTACCCCAGAAACAACAACAAATACCCCAACTTCAACAGCCACTACCCCAACAACAACTATTCCAACAACAAGTATCACTGCTCCAACAACAACAACCACTACCCCAACAACAACTACCACTTCTCCAACAACAATAACCACTACCCAAACTACAACAACCACTATCCCAACAACAACAACCACTACTCCAACAACCACTACCACAACCCCAACAACAACAACCACTACCCCAACAACAACAACCACTACCCCAAAAACAACTACCACTTCTCAAACAACCACTCCCCCAACAACAACAACCACTACTCCAACAACCACTACCACTACCCAAACAACAACCACCACTACCCCAACAACAACAACCACTACCCCAACTACAACAACCACTACCCCAACAACAGCAACCATTACTCCAACAACCACTTCCACTACCCCTACAACAACAACCACTATTCCAACAACAACATCTACCCCAATGCCATTAACAATAACAACTCCCCCAACAACAATGACCACTACTCCAACGACAACTACCACTACCCAAACATCAGCCACTACTCCACCAACAAAGTCCACTACTCCAACAACTACCCCACCAACAACAACCACTACTCAAACAACAACATCCAATACCCCAACAACAGCAGCCACTACCCATTCAACAACAACTACCCCAATGCCAATAACAATAACAACTAGTCCAACAACAATGACCACTACCCCAACAACAACAACCACTACCCCAACAACAACCACTACCCCAACTACAACAACCACTACTCCAACTACAACAACGACTACCCCATGTAAAACAAACATTACCCCAACTACAACCACCACTTCCTCAACTACAACAACCACTAGCCCTGGAAACAAACCAGGACTCAAACCAAATCGCTGTAAAAAAGGAAAACCAGAAAAGGAAAACACACCAGGACTAAAACCAAAGCACTGCAAGAAATTCAAACCAGAAAAGGAAAACACACCAGGACTAAAACCATACGGCTGCAACAAAGTCAAACCAGAAAAGGAAAACACACCAGGACTAAAACCAAAGCCCTGCAACAATGGCAAACCAGATAATGAAAACAAATCAAGAAAATATCCAAGCCCCTGCAACAAGGACAAGAGCAACAAAAGACATGGATGCAACCCAATAGCCAAAAGACGTGGATCCAACCCAATAGCCAAAAAACCAGGATGTCAACAACAGCCTGATCCTATAAACTCTTGTAAGTTTTCTTCAAGATTATTAACAATAGATCAGACACAGCTATCAAATCTCATAACTTGATTGCTCACATTTAACACCCTGTTCAGCTTAACTATGCATGTGTTCTCTTTCTTAATGACTTTCCCAGACTGCTGGACTGACTGGTTTGACAGAGATGACCCTACTGCAACAGGAGACTGGGAGATACTTTCCGATCTGCACAGTGAAAACATAGGAAAGATCTGCAAGCATCCACTGAAGATCGAGGTCCAGACCACATCTGGACTCAATGTATCTGAAACAGGGGATGTGATTGCTGTGTAAGTGCTTTTTTGTTGTTTTTCATGTTTTGTTCTTTTACTAACTGATAGATGGCATTGTGTTTCATTTTAGTTAAATATGACCAATTGTATAGCTGTGTCACTTTGTAAGGAAGACTGAACTCCCCTTGTTTTCCGCAGAGCTGACACAACCACAGGATTCATCTGTAAAAACTCTGACCAGACACAGGGGAAGTGTCAGGATTACCGGGTCCGTTTCATGTGTCCCAATGCATTCTGCAGTCATAAAGGTAGCTGAGTCAAATCATTGTTTTTCAAAAGCTATGATACTGATGTAAATTATTTTTGCTCCTTGATTTCCAATTTAAAAAAATATGTTGACTCATTAGCCAACCGTTTTGTCTCTTTGTTTTGTTGCCAGTATGCTGGACCAACTGGTTCAACCGGGACAGGCCTAGTGGAATTGGAGACTGGGAGCTCCTGGACAACCTCAGGAAAGAGAATCCAGGAGAAATCTGTGAGAACCCTCTCTTCATAGATGCTGTTACCAGTGATGGAAAAGATCCAGCCTCCTCCACTGGGCAGTCGATCTTTATGTAAGTCTATTAAATTATTTCAGAATTTTCAAATCTGCACATTGTTTTCTCAAAGAAGGCAGATGTTTAGTTCTCTGTTTCATCACTCGTCTTACCCTGGATCAGAGATAGATTGTAACTTACTCTCAGCCAAGTATATGTAACATTGATATTCCAGAAAAAATCCCAAATCATATATTTTTGCTTCAGGTTCAGGATCAATCTGAATGATTCATTTCCTTTTATTACTTTTTTCAGCCTCAGTCCAACTAAAGGATTCGTGTGTCGAAACCGAGACCAGACTGGAGGCAGGTGTCGTGACTATCAAGTGCGCTTTGGATGCCCATGTCGGTTCAATGTCCATGACTAAACTAGAATACTTTTAAATTAAAATAATTAAATAATTTAATTTTTTTAATAATTAATTTATGTTATATTAAGTTTGTTTAAAGTATCAGTTAATTTAACTTCGACTTCTTACTACTTTTTCTTTGTTACCGCTTAATGATTTAGATGATTAATTTAAACTTTATCTTAAAGATTGTGGTGTGTGTAAAATATCGCTGTAATACATTAAAATATGAATTATTGTTTGAGCAAATTGACCATGTGTGGCTTCATTTTTCTTCTTTTATCTAACTGTAAATAAGTCAGCAATCTAGTCTCAGATTGAAGATAGCTTAAACATGGTAAGAGAACTAATGGATGGTGAATAAAGGTGGACCTCACCACTATGACAATTAAAAAACATCAACAATCTCTACCCCTCCTCGAATTATTTAATCAAACTCTGTCTTTGTTTACCTTTGATAAATATTAGTACAAATATCATGATTCAATTATTACTGTTATATAATTTGATTTTTGAGTCCCCTCAAGTCTCCTTGGGGTTTTATATTGTAGAGCTGTCTGTCTGTCTGTCTGTCTGTCTTTCTGTCTGTCTGTCTGTCTGTCTGTCTGTCTGTCTGTCTGTCTGTCTGTCTGTCTGTCTGTCTGTCTGTCTGTCTGTCTGTCTGTTTGTCTACCTGTCTAGTATCTAACTATCTCTCTCTCTCATAATATATATTGAAGGATGTGTAGGTGGAACTAAAGTTCCGTGTTCAACAGCTCCTGTTGAGCACGGAAGACATTCCCCGTGCACTCAGCTGTCAGACGCTAACTAGCATCAGTTAGCTTCACGTTGACCTCGGTGAGAACAGAGAGTAAATAAATATGATAGTTCGAGGTGAGTGAAACTTTAACATGACGTCACTGAGGCTGTATATAAAGAGGTGTGTGTGTGTGCGTGAATGGATGTGTGTGTCTTTGGGTGTGTATGTATGTGTGTCTGAGGCATAGACTATATTTACAGAGGTGTGTGTGTGTGTCTGCTTCTGAGCTGCATGAACAGTGTCGTTGTGTTACTTATATTCTGCTGGTTGTTACTTGACTTATTAAACAGTGGAGCTCTCTCTCTCTCTCTCTCTCTCTCTCTCTCTCTCTCTCTCTCTCTCAGACTCAGTCTTGATTTATAAACTGATCTCCAGTCAGCTTCTGGCTGGGGGAGGAGCTTCCGTCTCTCCTGAGTCTAACTTGATGTCTGACTGTATTCACAGATGCTCGCGGTCACATTTAGAAGAAGCCTCCTCGCAGCCCGACAGGTAAACGACCAGTCGTGACACCTCAGCTTCTCAAGCTCCATTTCTCATATTCTCTCTCTTTCTAAAATTAAACGTGATTGTTTTTGTTTCATAGGTGTCGCACTGGGTCGCTCCTCCACGGAGATGCTGGACCTCGGTGTGGACGGGAGCTCCTGGCCGTGGACGCTTCTCCCTGCGGACCTGCTGGGCCTCAGCAACCATGCTGCCCTCTCCAGGAACTGGACTGTTGAGGCCTCCTGCCGAGCCCTGCCAGGGGACTCGAACCCACCTCTCTCCGTTTGGAGCGAGAACCCAACACTTCCACTCCTCCGCCGTGAGGTTGAAGAAGCGAGTTCAGGCTGAGGCCCCCCCCCCGGGAGCTGGACCTGCTGCGCTACGACATGAAGGACTTGTGGAAGGGCCCCAGACCCGCCTTGTACCTGGGCTTTGCCGGGCTGGTTCCCTTCGTGGCCCCGACGGTGCTCATGGCCGTGACTGAATGCTACCTCCCCGAACTGGCCTACGCGCAGCTGGCATACGGAGCCTCCATCGTGTCCTTTCTGGGCGGAGCTCGCTGGGGATTCGCTCTCCCCGAGGAAAGCCCCGCCCAGCCAGACTGGATCAACCTGGCCAACAGTGTGGTGCCCCCCCTCTTGGCCTGGGTGGCCATGCTAATGAGCGACAGCATCGTCCCAGCAGCCACCATGGTTATTATGGGCCTGGGGATCTCGCTGCATTATGACCTGTCCCTGCTGCCCACCTACCCCAGCTGGTTCAAGGCCCTGCGCTCCATCCTGACCGTCGTGGCCTTTCTGTCTCTCGTTGGAACACTCGCCATGAACGGGATTTTCCCAGAAAAGAAAATATTCTCTGATTAAAATTGTGTAAACTAGATATTTAAAAGGGGAAAAAGTTAGAAAAGAGTGATCTCCATCTGTGTCAACAACTTTCAATCATGTCACAGTGTTGTTTTTTAAAACCCAGCTATTATGTCAAAGCCACTGTTTGTAGAAAATGTAAACTAAAATAAAAATAAATCAGCTTTCACGTTTTACTTTAGACACAGAGTGATTGTAATACCACCACCAGGGGGCGCCAAAGGCAAAGCTCTTCATACAATAACGTGGACAGATCATTATCCACGTTTAAATATCAAATAATGCACTGATACTTTATACACTGTTATTATTTGAGTATGTTAAGACTGAATATTTACCAGAGTCTGAAATGATACTTTAAATGAGAATAGTGGGAATGGGATGGAATCACTGAAATATGCTTTATAATCAATAACAAGCAAATGTTGAGTTTGAATAGAGTAGCTATATAGAGCTAATGAGCAGAGCCACATTTCCTGTCCTTTCAAACGCTGAGGACAGACACCACAGGGGAAAGGCTATTACATAAGAAATAAACTAATCTGTACTCAAGAGCCTCTGGGGACGACTGCACACAGAGACACTGGACGCAGACAGGACGTACATACGTTCAAATGTAAATATAAATAAAATACAGTCAACTTCTCCTTTCTGTAATGAAATATTTTATTACTGTAAACACCATCGTCAAATTCACCAAATATGGGGAAAGAAAGGCAAGACAGTGTGAGGGTGGAGACGTTCACAGACGTCAGAGATTCATCTCATAAGGCACATCTCTACTCCCCCCGTTTACCAAACTCAATAAAAAGGTCTAAACGATATTCTCCTGTAAAATGGAGGCCGACACTCAGAGTGAAATCCATTCCTAGGAGACGTGTCTTTTCTCAAACGTGACAGCGAGGCGCCGATGTGTAAAAAACGGCTTTTTGTTCAAATCGGGACGAATTTACTGAAAGCAAACGCAGCGTTCCAACATTTGGTCAGACTGCTTTCACTAATCCCAGAGAACAGACAGTGAGAACAGTGTGTTTCCCATTAGGAAGAAGGACGGTACGATAAGGTGCTTTTTGGTCAAACGTTAAAGGAACAAGTGACAACAGGACCCACACTTAAAAATTACTTAATTGACTCATCTACTCAAACCAACAAATAAACCAAAGGGCAAACAAAATAAAACCTCTGCAAGGGTCTGTGCTTAGAAAAATATCCACATTTTGTTGCTCGGGTGTTAAATAAGTCGACCACGAGAGCGTAGAGTGTAAATAAAGATGGAAGACACGTCTCCACTTCCCCCCCACCATCCAGAAATGAAGCCATGGTTGATGAATGAGTGAAACCTCCGGAGAAAGTCGGCACCTAATTAAGTGGACATTCTCTGGAGTTCCTTCCTGAAAACGTTTACATTGTCGCCTGCACAGTTCAGGAATCACTTTAAAGCTTCTCTCCAGACGACGACCTACAGGTAAACAAGTGAGTGTCCCTCGTATGTAAGAAGGGAAACTTATGTAAATTATTAAATGGCCGCCCTTCCTTTTTCCCTCTGGACGTCACAGTTGACTTGGTTGTCTACTTCTGAATCCCCAGGCCGTCCCGCATGTACTCGTACACCACGTAGCTGATGCTGACGGCCGGGATGACCTTCATGAAATTGGGCAGGATGCCGCGGTAAAGTCCAAAGAAGCCCTCCCTCTCCAAAATCCTCTTCACCATGAGGTTCATCGGCAGCTGCTCGGCGCCCTCAATAGAGGCTGGAGAGGAGAATCACACCAAACAAGGAAAACATGGTTAATCTAAATATATTTGGACGGTAATCTTTTATTCTTTCTACCTCCTTATGCCAGGTTATTGGATTTGAAATATAACAAATAAGGGTTTTTACTCATAATTCTCTGAAACAATGTTTTTAAATGACCTCAAAAAAGTCACCACCTTTTCATCTATATAAAAGAAAATGCTCACAAACACAGCAGCATCAGAAGGAAGTATTTATACGAGTCTTGTTATTTATTATATATATTTATTTATTTGCCTTCCCATGGTTATTCCCAAATGTGGAATGTAAACAAAGTAGAATTAATCAACTGTATCTGAGTACAATTTAGAAGTATTTATACTTTACCTATTAAAATAATATATATTTTTAAACTATCTTATTTAACATTTGTTAAACACACATTTAGTTTGTCAGTTTTTTTCCCTTTCTCTGGATAAGCTTGTGAGAACACTGGCTTAAAACCAACAGTGACAGATTAAAAGTTGTTTCATTCTTTATTTTTCTAAGCTAGGATTGGCTCCTCGTACCTTGTGCCTGCATCCGGGTGCGGATCAGAGCCAGAGGGTAGCTGGCCAACTGGCCACACGTGCTGGATAAGGTTCCACAGCCGAGCAGCACCAGGATCCCCGGGTTGGCCGAGTCTTTGGCGTAGCGGGACAGCCAGAAGTTCTTCAAGCTCTGACGATGGATATACAGTATATGTGTGTGTGTGGGAAGGAAACACAGAAATGAATGGAAGTCTAAGTTTACATATTTCACAGATGAGATTCACTGAACACCACCACGCACCTCGTACACCGCCAGGTCGATTCCAGCGTAGGGAATGATGCCGATAATATTAGGGACGTAGCCCTTGTAAAACGCCTTCACTCCCTCTTTTCTCACGATTTTCTTGGCACAGTCGAACATCGATGAGTACTGTCCGGTCTTCCTCAGCGTCAGACGGGTCTTCATCACCTGAACAGACAGAAATCGTCACTTACCTTCACTTGGTAGCATTTTGACTTTGGCCTCTGTGAAGGGAGCAAGTCACCTTTCATAGCAACTGTTAAAGTTTTATTTGCTGTATTTATGTAAAATAATATACTTATATTTGGTCATATTTATGATTGGATGTCAAATATTGATATCTGTATAAGTCCTCAAAATAGTCAAAACTATGTCCAAAGTTCAAGTTCCAGCAAAAACCTGACTGTTTGCTCCATGATAACAAGGAAGTTTCATTATCTTCTATAGGAAAAATACATCTGAATTATTTTCCATTGGTTTTTAAATAACAGGCTGTCTTGATAATCCGATATTGGCTATATTATCGTAATATTAACCGATGTAGAAGATCCTGATGTAGATTTAAAGTGCTTGTTATGAGGTTAAGAAAACAACCTTTTTTAGTTTCAGAGATTACAAACTAATGTACACTAATTATACACTCACTAAAACATAATTATTATTCCATTCCTGTCGACAAACTGGATATTTAAAGATATTTAAGTCTGTATTTTAATGTATTTAAGGCTTTTTTGAGGACGAAGACCCCCTGGACTTCCTGCTGCCCACCTCCATGGGGTAGATGACCGTTTGGGCCGTGGCTCCGGCCAGCGATCCGGCCATGAACCTCTCGTGGGTCTTGACCTTCCCTGGTTCACTGGACAGCATCTTCTTAAACTGGTGAAACACAGGGACACGGGAGTGAGGCAGAAACACTCAGTGGAAGCTGATCAGGATTAAGTTAACACACAAAAAGACATGGCACTTTGTTGTACGACTTTACTGTGGGACATTATGTAGAATGATGAGTGATGCATTGACAGAGAGAGAGAGAGAGAGTGAAACAGAATTAGATTTGATGTGAGAGGCTGCAGCCAAACCTCAGGTCTGTGCTGCGGTCAGTGACAGTGAGATGAAGGTACCTGCTCGTAGGCCATGAATTTAATGGCCGTCTCCGGGGCGATCTTCAGGACGTTGATTCCGTTTCCTCTCCACAGAGACGTCAGGCCGCCCTCTTTCAACATCTGCTTGAAACCACCGACCAGGCTGATTTTATTGCTCTTAGAAGAATGCACCTGGAAATAAATTTAAAAAAAAGGACTTGAAATTGAAACAATCATTACTTTTCAAAAGAAATGCACTTATTATTGATGAGAGGCAGCATTAAAGATAAAAGATAATAAACAGGTTAATCTATTTTACGGGGGCGGAGAAAGAACATAAATTTTGGATCCTGACAAAATGGCAGATCAACAATTTATTTAACTTTCCTCAACATTGTGATATTGAAATTGTTTTGACATTTTCACAGATTTTCCATAAAATAATTTATAGATCATGAAAAAAAGAAAACCAAGCATGTTTATGATATCTATGAGTGTATGCATGTGTGTGTTTGTGTGTGTGTGTGTGTGTTTGATTCAAGTAGAAATAGTGACTTTAAATGTGGTTTCATGAGGGGCCTGGTGACTCCACTGTAGTTCAGAACTCACCTGCATGAAGACCTTCATTCTGTCCAGCGGGGCGGTTCCTGTCCGGGACACAGCACCCGCCATGGCTCCTGCCGCCAGCTGCCTCCACCAAATCCCAGTCGTCTTCTCCTCCTCAGTGAACTCGTCTGGGATGGTGAGACTGTCCCCAATGTCCAGCACCTACCCACAATGCAACAGAGGTTAAATCACAGTCAAGGATATTCAGGACTCTCACACTGATGCGTCTATTTCCAGCCTGAACACAAGCGGTGTGTCCCTGTCTGCCTCAACACATCATCTGTGTGTATCTGAATGTTCACCTAGAAACTAGAGCTCAATTGAATTTTCTACCAATATTAAAGAGTCATACATTTTTGATAAACTGTTGACAAAGAAATGTAATTTAGGCAGATTTTTTACAGTTTAACAATCAACTTTATTATGACTATAAATAAAAATAAAACACAAATTTAACCAAATAAGTAGACTTTGAATTAAGATAAAAACATATTTATTAAAGTCAAATATAAACATGTAGATCTGAAGAACGCTCATCTTGTTGGAATAGTTTATTCTGTAAAATAACAAAAATAACTAAATGTCTATGAAAGGCTCGTACCGACCATAATCAAACATAAGCAACAAATAAACAAAATTATTTAAAGTTGGTTGTGACCCAAATAAAACCCTGAGTGGGACATTTAACTGCAAGTACATTAAGACAACCACATTTCAAAAGGACCTGGAAACCTTGTAGTCATTTCTTCCCTTGATGTTGATGAATCTATGACCATGTGGAAAACTCAAAGTGTCGATACAGAAACCTACCATGTCCACCTCCACCTCATAGATCCCCCCATCATCTTCAAAGTCGAAGAAAAACCAGTTTCCCTGGTGCTCCTGCTGCTGCTGCTGCTGCTGAGGCTGCAGCAGCACCATGACCATCTCCCTCCTGAACAAGCTCCTGATCCAGAACCGTGCTGCACAAACTCAACAGACCCGGACCCTTCCCACGAGTCTAACAGTCAGACGCCGAAGGTCTGCAGGTCCCGTCCGGTCCGAGGTGAGAGACGCTGCATGTGGAGGACACCTCGTCCTCCCTGCCTGTGGCTTGTCCTGTTCTAGACTCACTTCCTCTCTCCTCGACCTGTCCCAATGACCAGCTAATCCCCCCCCGCCACAGGTCAGACTGAAATTAGCTTATCTCTGCCAAGATTAGCGTCTCCAGGTTTATTTAACCTCGGAGATTAGCCATTGACTGGAACTGGAAGTGGACAATTAGACAAGTCACAGAGAAAGTTCCATTCAGTCCATAATCTAAATTTAAAGTTACTGCTACAAATTGACCTTTTATTGGTTTAACGAGCAGCAGAAAGTTCAGGAGAGAAATATCATGTCCAGAGAGCTCTCGGTTGGCATGGTAACAGTCGCATCACTGGTGTTATAAATATAACTACTTGTTTTATTTCTAGCTACTTATAGAACAACCTCTTTTCCCCTGAAAGTCTCTTGATGACAAAGTCAAGTCAAGGTTCTCCTCCAGTTTCAACCTCTATTTCTCTAAGTCTTCACATATTCCTGTCACAGTCTCCTCCTCCTCTTCTTCTTCCTCCTCCTCTTCCTCCTCCTCTTCCTCCTCCTCTTCCTTCTCCTCCTCCTCTACACCACCTTTTCTCACCTCTCCTCTGAAAATGAGTGAACGTAATCTGCTAACATCGTCGAGGTTCTGCTCTGTTGCCAAAGTCCTCGGCCAAATCCAGAATCAGCTGACAAGTCTCTTTCACAACTTTCCCTTGTGGTGCAGTGGATCCGTATAAACGAGGCCGGACAAACTCAGAGGACGCAGACGACAGATCGGATGAGGAACTGTTCTGCCTCCATGTTGCTTCCATTTAGACTTAATATATATTATTCAATTTGACAACCAACTGATATTCAGGTTTCTAAGCTCCATAGTTGTTGTTAACTTTGTCTTAAAGACTCGTCAAAGAGCAGATTATGGATTTGGTAAAAGAACAAACTCTGAAAGAAACCGCAAGACATTTCCAGATTCTTCCCTCTGGCCTGAAACAACAATCATCCAACACAACTAATGATCAATGTCCTGGGCTCCATGCTGAGTTTCACAGGAGGGAGGAATTAGGTCCTCTCTCGCCTCGCGGTCTGACACATCAGCACGTTCAACCAGGCGTCATGTTTCGATCCCTGCTGATCAGAGCCGGAGCCCAAACTAACCTGTCAACTGCAGAATCATTTGACCCGGGAGTGAATGCTGATTGGTTCCATTGCAGACACAAGCCAGATGTCAGTGGGTGTCTTGACCAGTAGAAACAGGGGATTTTGAGACCTGGACGCAGCATCAATCTTGACTCTCACCTGGACACCACATTAGTCACACACCTGCAGCTCTATATACAGCGTAGTCTGTGTTTTCTGTGTGTTAAACATGAAGCCATCTTTATGATCTGCTTTCTCAGTCACACTCTTACCGTAGAGTGCTTCCAGTAGCGGACAATCTCCTGCAGGTTGGTGGCTGGGTTAAACAGGAAGTGCTCCCTCCACTCATTCCAGTCCACGGTCATGGTGCCATCCACGTCGATACTGAGCCGCAAAGATACACAGAAGAAATGTTACTTGGAACTGAACCAAAGACTCTATTTGAAGTTGGATGATGCTGAAGCTGAAGCATCTCGCTAGCCCCCTGGTGGCTGGTTGCAGTATAGCCCTGCCTCCTCCATGATAGTGGACGGGACATTGACCAAACTAATACACCTTCCAGCTATATTCTAAAATGAGCTCACTCATTATCCAGAGTCCTAACAAGGCATCTGGCAGGGAAATCCTCCTGAGATTTTCCGGAAAAACTGACTTAGACATTTGATTTCTCACAAACAGGCCCTGGGGTTCAGTGCAGGTCTGAGAGCAGCTCATGTTGGAAAAACTGTCCAGGGTTTGTCCCGCCTCCCAGACCTGCTGGGATTGGCCGCTGCTCCACCCCTGATGGGACTTACAGGAAATACAGTATATGGATAATAAATTAGTTCAAACCATGTCTCTGTTCTACAGCAATCTCAGCCGTCAATGTGTTATTTTCCTCTGCGTCAGCTCAGCAGATTTACACAATCATAACTTATTCACAGTCATACATGCACGTGCTGCGTCACTTCTCTTTCCAGGTCTCACTGTCATGTGATCACTTGCACATCAGCAGCTTCACACTTTGTTTATTCAAATACACGACAAACTGACACAGCTCAACCGCAGCAGCCTGGAATGACTTGGTGAGACGTTGTGAAGGAATGAACAGGATGATAACTCTCTGTAATGTTCATGCACATAACAACAAGGTGAATGATGTTGAAGTAAAAACCACAGATCCTCTTTCATCTTTATCTGTTTAAGACGGATTGTATTGTCGGCTTCTGAGGAAGCTACATGTTGCACATGAGTAGATCCAAACTCAAAATAGCTTGCCAGTAGTGCTCCTGCCACCTCTTTCTTTGACAGATTTTTCAGTTGTTGAGTTATCAGCTCAACAAATATTGTAAATATTCAGTTTCTAATTTAGAAAATAAGCAGAAATACCTTTGGAGGATCTTCTCTGCTTCCACTTTGCTGACATCCATCCCCAGATCAGCCAGAGACTGTTTAATCTCCATGAAGTCAATTCGACCTGTGGGAAATAAAAACACAGAAATCCTGATGTTTCCAACTTTCTGAGGGAGAATAACTGTAAAATTCACAGAATTCAACCGGTGAATTTTACATTATTCATTCCTTAAATAATAAATATAAACATGAGGTTTGCTCCACCACACCATCGTTGTTTTTGTCCAAGCTCTTGAAGGTCAGCCGTAACTTCTTCTCGTGATCCTTTAGGTACTTGGAGAACTCGCTGAAGTCGAGCCCTTCATCTTTGTCTTTGTCTCCTGAAGAAACTATTTTCTGAGAAAGGAGAAGAAGAATATTTATCAGAGCAGATTCTTCATGTTGAGCAGCAGCTGAGTCAGATTCTAATCGGTCAAAAAAACATTTCTCCCTTTTTGCCAGTCGGTGGCAGAATAACGCTGAGAAACCCCTGAATCCACTTCCTGTGTAAACCTCATGACCTCATTATCCGTCAATGTCTTCTGATATAGTTTGTGCTGTTGCTGTTTTATTTTGTGTTTCTTGCTTTAACTATTTTTACCTCTGACTTTTCCACTCATTTGTCAAGTGATCTGTGCAGTAGATAAATATTGTGTTTGTTTGTAGAGGAGCTGCACTTCATGTTGCTTTCTTATACATAATGTGATGTCATAATGCTGATCGAGGAGATCAGATGAAACAAAAACTTCTGTAACTGTTCCAGAAGTCACTAAGAGATCCAAGTGTGAATGAGGGAAATCATACAGGAACTAGAACGTCTCTCAGTAAGAGAACCAACCTCCACCAACGGCGAACAATCACACACAAGATCAGCTGGTTAGAGGAAATACAACAGAAAATAGGAAGTGGTCTGATAATCTTCATGATTTATTGCGTCCACCTCATGATTATGTTTGTTTTTTAGTTGAGTTTTTCAACTTTTTCCTTAATTTCTCAGAAAATAACTCAAAAGATATATCAAGCATGTTTAGGGGGTTGATCGGTATGAGTTTGCAATTTGGTACAGATCCAAATATAAAAGCTGATCTCATGAGTTTGAATGTGGTTTCAAAGGGAATGTTAATAATTAGTATTATATTAATAGATTGCGATGTTAATAGTTAACTTTGTTTATTAAAGGTAACTTTCAAAAGCTGATTTATCATGAGCCTTTAGGAGTCTACTGGTCGAGCGAGGCAGTTGTAAAAGCATTTATTACCTCTGGATCATTTCACTACCACACAGCAGTGACCTGCCTGTCCCTTCCTCCCTGACTCACACTGGGATTACAGCATTATATTGTTACTGAAGGTGGGACCGTCCGAGTCGCAGCTCACACCTTCACCTGCAGACTGAACTTTGAGTTTTGGTCCACCTTGGCTTCACCCACCCTGCTCTCTTGAGAAAACTGAATGAGATAAGCCTGAAGCAATGAAACACAAACTGATGTCACTCGTTTGAGGAGCCGGTCCTTCAAGTGATTCAAGTGGACACTCGCTCACAGTGAATCCACCTGAACAGCCCCTGCCATGTTCTCTACATTGGATTCTCTACACTTCCTGCAGACTTTACACCTGGGGGCCAGGCGGAGAACATCAGCATTCACACGTGCACGTTCTCCAGAGAAACTACAGAGGAACCGCAGAGTTCAGTGCACGTCTGAAAGCAGCTATAGTGTCCGTTTATATCATAATCTAAGAATAGCTCATCAGAGACAGATAATTTATAGAGACATTGTTATTTTGGGTTAAAATGAAGGAGCCTGTTCATTGCTCATGTCATTCAGGAATGCAGTAGTGCAACTCACACGTTTACAACTTTCCCTCCAGGGTCTATGCAAGTAAAAGGTTGTATTAGTGTGTGTGTGTTCCAGGTATAACTCATGTTGTGGGGACCTAACTCTGTTTACACGCCCACATTATCTGGAATTACCATCCTTATGGGGACAGATCCAAGTCCCCATTACATGTTGGGTTTCTCTATTATTCTAAGGTCTCGATCTTACCATGTAAAGGGACTTGAGATAAGTTAGATAGATAGATAGATAGATAGATAGATAGATAGATAGATAGATAGATAGATAGATAGATAGATAGATAGATAGATAGATAGTGATATGATTTGACACTGTATAAACAAAATTGAATTTGGACATAATTCATTCAATTCAGAAGAAGAGGTTAGGTTTAGGTAAGTAGAAACTATGCATTGTGTGTGTTTGTGTGTGAGTTTGTGTGTGTATGTGTCCACTGTCTCCATGGCTCTACCTGTGCTGCTCCCCTCCCAGTCTGGATGCCCATGGCGGCCAGTCCTGCCTTCAGCTCGGCCACATCCACCTTCCCATCTTTGTTTGTGTCCAGTTTGGAGAACAGCGTCTCGTATGAGCTCGACTCATCTGCACAGCGACAGTCCGTGAAAAACAGCTTCCTCACCGCCTGATACATCCTGAGAGCTGCGGAGGCCTCACACACACAGACTCACACACACCCACAGCGCGCACACACACACACACACACACACACAGAGATTCCTGTGGTTTGCACTTCTGGTTTGGAGCAGCCGGAAGATTTCAGACAGATCCCCGCAGAGCAAGTTCGAGAGAGGAGGTAGACGAGTGGTCCCGGGTCGTGGTGCAGGCTGGTCCGGTGGATAGTGGATCTTCAGCGGGGAAGTAGGAAGCAGGAGGCGGATGAAGTGGGTCGATCAACTGCGCTGAGCAGAAAAAATGGGTGGAGAGACTTAGCCTGAGGAGACCTCCTCTTTCAGTGTGCACACTCATTATCGAGACACACCCTTCAACAAAAACAACACACTGACAGACACAGACACACACATCACTGTTACACGCATATTAGTGCTTTAATAGGTCAAAAGTTGTTTACTTAAAAGTTTATTTAAACAAAATTCCCCTTTTCAATGCATTTAATACAATTGATGTTGTTATGGTGGTGTGCTATTACACACACACACACACACACACACACAAACACACACTTATGCTTGGAAACACAGTGTTAGTTCTTAAACTGGACAAAAAGCAGTTTTACTTTGAAGTTTCATTCAAAGTCTTCTTCTTTTCATGTATTTGATACACTTCATGTTGTTGTGGTGTTGTGGTAACACACACACACACACAGACAAGCACACACACACACACACATTGTTTATAGATGAGTCATCCCTGCCCCCACAGTGGGCTCCATGGTCAAAGTTAAAGTAAATATGCTTTAGTTCAGTGAGTCACACACACAGGAATCTGACAGCTGCTCCCCCCCCAAATAAGATGTTAAATGAAGGGGGGGGGGATACTTTATTTTGAAGGAGACAGGAAAAAGAAAGGTGGATTGGGGAGGGAAAGGAGGGGGGTTCTTAATTCAAATTTTCAGACATGGGATATTAATATATGACATACAAAATAAATATAATTTCCTCGAATAAACCATGTAACAGGAAATAAAAACAAAAACAAGCAATTATTATTACTGTGGTTGTAATAAACTACTATTGTAAAGTGTGTATTTCCCATCAGTGTCAGAGCAGTGGCTGCTTTGTTCCACACGATGGCGACACATGTTACGTAACAGCAGCTGGGCTTACTTTGTTGTGTCTGTGCTGCTGTTGTCATCACTGACCACCAGGAGGCGAAAGAGGCAGAAGGATCCATGATGAATCGTCTTTATGCACAAACCGAGAAGGCGGGTTTTTCTTCTACTACAGTCAAGGGAACATGTGACATAATACATCCGTTTAATTCACACTTATTTCAAAATAAAAGCACGCGAAACAGAAATCCCAAACACTGACTTATGCCTCATCTTTTCTCCCTGTTTGTCAACTTGATGTCAAATCAAAGCACATTCCTTGTCTGCTGAAAACTCAACTTAGAAATAAATATGATCCAGATTCTGCACAATGCAAATCAGACTTACTGCAGGACTGTTGAATTAGACTGCATTAGTTTGAGCTAGATGTTCCTAATAAACTGACCGTTGTGTGTGTATGTGACATGATTGAGACTGAGGCCAATCAATAAATCAATAAAACATGTAACAAAGTGTTTCACAGAATGATAACACAGCACCGGGACGTATGGCCAACAATTATATAAAGATGTGTATTTTTTTATAGTTGATAATCACCACAACAAATGTGACATCATTATTTATTTTAAGGTTTAAAGAGTATTTTTTGCTCTGGAGTGAAAGATGTGGTTTTAAACATGAGCAGACAATGAAAAACACTTGATAAACAGCTAAACATTTGACAAATCTTGGTTATGACAATAATATGTTATTCCTCCTGTGAACTATCTAATTTATTTATTATTTATTTTAATATGTTTTAAAGAAGAAGTCCTCTTTAAGAAAATTGTAGTTATATATATCATCTACATTACACCTATCTCTCTCTCTCTATATATTTATATATTATGTATCGTTTTTTAACCTATATATTCATATATACATTTTTTGGGATGAAGCATCCCTGAAAGAGGTGTGTCCTAATACTTTTGTCAATAATGTGTATTATGTAGTTTCAGATGTTTTTACATTACAACATGTGTGTGTTGATGTCTTGCTGTTGTAACAGGCATGTCTGTCAAATGCCTTTTATTTTGAAAATCCCTGACAGGAAGTCGCTCTCCCTCGTCCCTTCAGATGTCACAGTTGTCCCCAGCGTCTTCACCATCCTCCCACCACACAACACAGCACCATCACAACAACACAACACTCCACACCACACCACACCACCGTGTCCGTGCTGCCTCCACACCATGGGGCTGTGATGCCAGCGACGGGCGGCGCCGGCGCATCTTCTCCACAGTACTGAGCCCGTGCATGGATCTAATGATGATGAAGAAGAAGAAATTCAAGTTCAAGGTGGACTTCGAGCTGGACGAGCTGTCGTCGGTTCCCTTCGTCAACGGGGTCCTCTTCTGCAAAGTGCGGCTGCTGGACGGCGGCTTCTCCGAGGAGTCCTCCCGGTAATTCAACCTCCAACCCTCAGGCTCTGTAAACCAGTCCAACCAGCTCAGGTTTTAAACCTGGGTCAACTAGCTGAAGTAGCCCAGTTAGCTCGTGTTAAACTCCCCAGTCACCTAGCAGGGGGCATCACTAACCTACCGACAACCAGCTGATGTCTGTCACTTGTCGTGTTATAGCTCAGATTCAAAATCCCTCTCCTCTCTAAGCTAATGCTAAGCAGCATTATACTAATATGTTAGCATAGCCCGCTCGAAATGTCTGCTAATGATGCTAATGCTCATTAACACGTCCAGTAGCATCTTCTTCATGTTCCCTGTCAGCCTCCTCCTCCTCACCGGGTTGTGTGGAACCAGCTGATGGTTTTAGTCCCATCACCTGCACACAGCTGAATGTGGCCCCTGTGGGGAAGCCGCTGCTGGGTCGATCCTGTCCCGGGTTGCCCTTCACTGGCCCCGGTGTGGTCTCATTCATCATTTACCGTCCTCCTGATTGATCCACCTGTCACTGAGTGGAGCTGATCAGGCCGCTGCATGGACTGTGTGACCCTGACGAGTCATTCACAGTTCAGATCATACCTCCTCCCATCTGCTCTGGGAGGAACATCCTGTGTAAAGGAGCCAATTCATTCTTATAGGACCCATTGTGCAGGTTAGTGCAGCTCCAGGTGATCCACAATTGACTAATGAGCTGAAAGTAATACGATACAAATACAACAACTTACAAAGAAATACTATAAATACAATTTAAAAGTAATAATAGCAATTTAAAAATAAATTAAAGAAAAACATCAATGAAGGGGAGATGAAAACGTATTAATGACATGATTGGCTATTTTTAAAGGATATTACACTATTATAACAACTTTAATACCTCACTGTCTTTCTAAACGCTCACTGACACCTTACAGTACATGATAAATAAACGAGAATAATTTAACTCAAACAAAATGTTAGAATCAGATCAGGGGACACAAACACGTCAAAATACAAGATTAGATGAAAGTAAAACTAAAGAGGAAATAAGGTTTAGAGGGACAGAATCCAATTTTATGATGGGATATTATACTGGGATGATGGTAAATGTGCTTCAGAATGAAATAATTCCCCACAGAGCGCAATGAGCTTTTCATTTTATTATCATGTTGTGACCAAGAAAAGCCTCAAACCGGAGAAACTACCAACAGCTGATATTTGCTTAAATTTTAAACCCGATTGTCAGTTTATGCCAATTTGTCTGGTAAAGAAAGGAAATTACTTATATACCTGTTATTCAGTGTCTCTCTGTGGTCCACAGCAGTGTCCTGCTAACGCTGTTATTACTGTCAAGTTGAGACAAGCAACGACATTCACCTGTTCAAGCGTTCACTCATGAATTAGACCGGCTCCTAGCACTGGGTGAAGGGGAAATTATTGTTATGTAGGGAGGCTGCAGGGATTAGATGGCTTCACCCTGATTATATAACAGGCCTTCTGCTTGATTTAGAGTAAGTAGCTCTTATAAAATGGACAAATAGAAATGTCCAGTGTGCCGGACGCACTGAGTCGTTTTAATATGTCTGCAATTTTCTTTGTATATTTCTGAGCAAACATGTAACAGGAGGAATTCAGGTGGTTCTGTTTATACCCACATCCCCTGACATTGACATTCTCGCTATAATTAAAACATCCTGTTCTGCCTCAGTAGTGTTTAATTCTCCAGCTCGTTGTTGTTTATGTTTTTTATCAATAGATTTTCCTCAGAATATGTGGTCACATGTGTGGGAGCGTTAAATTAAATTTCTCCGAAGCAGTTTGATTTGTGAGACCTGAGTCATCAGAAGTGTTTCTTTTCCTTTGGTCGGGTTTGTCACCAGGGATGTGTCATTGTTTTAACCCAGAACAATTTTTCCCCATTACATAAGTTTGCTTCTTTGAAAATAAAACATCTCTTTGATGAATTGAGACTTGATGTTCTCCACAGTGGATGGCTGATTTGGATTTAGGGGCTGATGCCGATATTAGAGAAATCAAAGCGAGCCCGATGGCAAATTCACGTTAAACAGATGTGGAGGAACATGTGCTTATGGAAGTTTGTGTCTGAAGTCGGACAGCAGCTGCTTTTAAAGGGGGAACAGCTTTGGTTTAACAACATATCTGACACATTAACAGTAGAGAGACGAGAAGGATGGGCTTGGCTAGGGCTCACACTCACTAATAGGATTTGGCTGCGCTGAGAAGGGTTGTGAGCTGTAGTACATGTAATCAAATCTGAATTTTTCAGAACCACCCTGTTTCCATCTGGCTTAGAGCTCAATCTTTGAATCTTCACCGACGTTAGGATGAAGTCAGTGTTTGTAAAACGTCTGTCGCAAATTTGCTGCCTTTTATTTTTTAGTGAAGCTGTTGTGTAACAAAACCAGTCAATCCTGCCCATCCTTACCATTAATCCCAAACACCCTGTTAATCATTTAAGTCTCGTGTCATCAACACATCTTCCACTTCAACATCTTCTGCACGACGCCATCAGCGTGTGGATCTTTTTGTCTCAATTTCAAAAGCAAACACTTGATGCATCATTTTCCGCCGCAGTGTATCAGAGAAGAAAATCGTTGAATTTAAATCCAGCAGAATGGGTTGGAATGAATGGCGTGTGGGCCGTCTTGACAGAAGGGAGTTGGTTAGGTGAGTGGGAGAGGAGACGACGCCAGTGAAAGGGAAGCCATCTGGGTATCGTAATGCTTCCCACGCACACACACACTCTTCATCTCCTCCTTTCACCGAGAGTAAGCTACAGCCTGCAATCCCTTTAACTTTGAGCAGCTGGAGGATGGATGTGTCTCTCGCTCCTCTGCTAGGAACAGGCCACACCCAGCGCCTTAACCGTTTGGTTCAGCGGTTAAATAAATCAATAGGTGAAGCGTATTAGTTCCTTTTTATTAGGTGGTCTGAAGAATGGGAGGATGAACACACAAGGGTATATATTGGCAGTTTGAATCAATAGGTTTAAGCAGGGATGAGATGCGAGGATTGTTAATCCCGGAGTCACTCATCCCAAGTGGTTTTCATCTGATAGATTAAAGATTTGATCTGGGCTGCAAACATCAAGAAATAAGGCAGGAAGATGTTTGGTAGAACCCGATATGGACGATTAGGGCTGATGAGGCTACCGACATTAGGGAATAAAACAATTTCTGATAAGATACTTTGATTGATTTTTACATCTATTCTACTGTTTTTCATTGTCGGTATTAGTCTCGTCAAAGTTTTCGCTCATCAGTTAATTCTGAAGCACTTTGAACTGCACTGACCTGAATGAAAAATTATTTTTGATCGATACTTTCCAATACTGATGATTTCTAATAGTCAATGCTATGGTTTTTGAGGATTGAAAGAGTGAGGATCTAAGTGTCTCTTACACTAACAACCATCCTTCCCCACATGTGAAGTATGTGATCCATTATGAATCTGATGCCGAGCCAAACAGTGAATCAGTGAATCACAGTGTGAGTCGTTCAAACTGCAACTACAGGACGTGAAGCAGTTATTTGAACAGTGACATCCTCTAATGATCCAGCTCCCTAAGGAATGAAATCCAACACCTTGCCATGAATCTATTTCTGTCTGTTCAATCTGAAAGCATGATCTGATACATGTTTTTCCGCCCCTGCTGAGCAACCACACAACATAGTCTGACCATAGCTTGTGCTGAATTAAGTGTTTGTGATTTCCTGTCACAGGGAGCCGGTGCAGGCCAACTGCGTTCGATGGAGGCGGCGATTCTCTTTCCCCTGCAAGATGAGCGCCAACGCTGGGACCGGTGTACTGGACCCCTGTGTGTGTCGTGTATCTGTCAGAAAGGTACAGCTGCTGAACTCCACCATGATTTTAGAATAAAGATTAATTTAAAATCCATAATCTGATGCTTTGCACCTGAACAAGCTATATCGGGTTAAAGATGCAACAGGAAAGGTTTAAAAATAAACTCCAATGATCGTGTCAGTGTAAAATAAAGTTCTGTTATTGGTTACAAACAAAGATTTTAGAGGAAAAATACCGTCCTAAAGGATAAAGGTTAAAGGACGGTATTTTATTTTAATCATGTCATGTTACATAAACCAGAAAGTGGATGAGCCTGAACAATCCTCCCTGGTGATATATGTTGTGTATCCTCTCTGTTCCTGAGACTAAACAAATAGATCTCTGTAGATAGCTACAACGATCTATTTGTTTAGTCACGGAAACCCCAGAGACTAAAACAGAAAGCGAGACAGATATGCAGACTCCTTGTTCTTTTTGTAAATCTTTATCATTGTGCACATGCACAAGCCTCATTTCCACTCGGATTTAGAAACGTTCTTAATCATCAGTTTGTCATTACGTCCAACAACCGGCTGTGGCTATTTATACCGCCCATATAAATTATTTATCACATATTACAGTATATTCCAAGTATTTTTGAAATTGGGTCTATTTTCAAAAACATTTGACAGACAGATATTTACCTTTTTTTTAATTAATTCAAATTGTTCTTAAATTAAGCTTTGATACTTTTGTGTTACATTTATAATGTGTAACGTTTGTGCTTCTCGTCTCCAGGAGCTGAAGGGTGGGAAGGCGTATGCAAAGGTAATAGGCTCACACACTTCCGTTATCCAACCCCCAACCTCCGGGTCACCTACATTTACAGTAATCATCCATATTGATGTAGCCAGCCTTGTGAGCCCGTAGCAAACAGATGGCTCTCACTGCCTGCAGGTCGGCTCATTATATCATGTGCTCTGCCTTTTACTGTTAGAATGTGATTATCCACTGAGCACTCTAAACCTCACCATGCACACTCTTCTTTCTCTGTTAATATTCAAATTGCAGAAGCTGTGTTGATGCTGTTTAATTTCTCTGACATTTCACTCACTTTTAGATCTGTCATTTAACAGCCAGAGATCGACACATTGCTGACTGTGCATGAATCAGTGTCCTGAGAGGAAAGTCAAGTTCACCCCTTGTCATTCTCTCTCTCTTTCAGCTTGGTTTTGCAGATCTGAATTTAGCAGAGTTTGCCGGCTCAGGGAACACAACCCGCAGATGTTTGCTGGAAGGCTACGATACCAAAAATACTCGTCAGGATAACTCCATTCTCAAGGTAATGCTGGAGCTACGACAAGGCAGCCCCAACACCAGGATTTGACTTATTCAATATGATACCTTGCTGTTTTGAATACAAGCTTAGTATTTTTCTCAATTGGGAGGTAGCCAAGGCAAAGTTTTTTTTTGCATAAGCATGGAGCATCGCTGACCTCAATGGCCAGGTGCCCAGGTCGTCCATTAGACTGCAGCAAGAGATAAAACAATTGTGGAAGAACAGTGTCCTCTGTAACCTCACTGTTCTCCTGCCTTTATTTCCTGATAAATCACAACAACCCCTCATGTGTGACAAAACTACTGAAAACAACCCAGAGACTCTCACTTGGACATTTTTCTCTGCATGTCTGAAAGCAGCTCAGGACAACTCTGCTTAAACCAGGACACCTTTCCCTTATCTTTGAAATAAGAAGAAATGCTTCAGTCAAATCTGAATATATTAACAAACAATCTTCTTTTCCTTCTCATAGGTTGTCATCAGTACACAGCTCATGTCAGGAGATCCCTGTTTTAAAACGTAAGTTGACATAACTGCCTTTTACATGTTGTGTCAGGATTGACGGCTGAAAGCTGATTGTGGCGACGCGTCATCCATCTTTATTTATAGTCTATGGCCATCACCAATCAATTAACATCTCACTATATGAATAGGTTTTATTAACTCAGTTAATTGCAAATGTGGAAGTGAATGAATTAGGGATTTCACTCAGACTGATTTCATGACTTTCTCATGTCGTTGACAGTCAACCTTTAGATGCATTTTCTCTCTTGTGAAACATTCTTTTAAAATCATTCACTGTCAAAGTTATGACATTAAATCTGCTGCTGACTATATTTTTTGTGGGAGCTGTTCCAAGAAGGTGGGGTTCTTTAAACTGGGTTTTTCAGACTAAGCAAAGTTTCATGGGAATGAAACATTACTGGATTATGAAATCCCAAGTATCTGATCAGATTAGTAGTCCCCTCAGTACTAGTCCCTTTGGTGTAATTAGGGTTTTAGTTATTCAATGAATGTTTCAGTACAGAGGGATAAATGCTGCTTTACCCAAGGGCAAAATCTGACCTAGAAATGACTCAGTAGCCTGAATGTTTATGCCTAAAGCTGTGTCTTGTTTTATTTCAGTATGTACAGTCAGCTAAATGCTAAACTCAATGCGATTCTAGATGTTTATAGTTTAAGGCCTGATTGTTCTTTCCTTTGACCAATCAAGCTTTATTTAAAACGTTCCTCCCATTTCCCTGATTCCCCATTGTCCTGTGTCCTCAGGCCTCCCTCCACAGCCACTGTGATAGGGATCCAGGGTGACGGAGAGAGCCTGCTGGAGGAGAGGAGGGGAGGAGACTCACAGAAAGGCTCTTCTGGTGAGACGAGCACGCCACATTACACTCCTCTGCTCTGCTTAGTCATGCCATCAGCTTTTCCAAACATTTACAGGGACCTAGTAAAAGAACGCTTTAGCTGTGTGGCGTGTTTACTGAGTCTGCTGAAACACAAGAAGCTGCTCCTTTACAGTTTCCTGATCCACTCTTTGTTACTGACATATTCCTAGCGAGTGGCTGGAAACCTAAAGTACACCTAAAAAAGCTGCTTTTAGACAAACACTGAAGTCCACAGATCCTCTGTATCTTCTCTGGAGGAGCTGGTGCATGTGTGAACGCAAATGTGAGAGTGAGAGGCTCCGGATTATCTGCAGACTTTATGCCCAGACGGAGAGAGTCTGCAGATAATATGAAAGACAGGAGAGTCGGATTAAGGGGGATTCCCAGCTGGATTCACCGTGAGCAAGTGGTGGGGGGGGAGCGGTTGAACACACGACAGAAGCAAAATGAAAAAATATATATATAATATCTCCCAGTGATAAAATGGTTCTATACACGTATCAGACACCAACCAAGATGTCAAGAGAGATAGACATCTTTGTGTGAAGATACACACACACACACACCTTAATCAGGAGTTGGCCAGTAGCAGTGTGTTTGTGTACACATTTTAATCACTTGTTCTTTATCACTGAGGCAACAACTTCGATAACATGATTTGCTCCTTAAGGTTTTGTGGTTGCTCAGGGATATGTAATCTGCTGCTGACTCGTGTCTACACTCTCATTCGTCATGCTTCACAGGATGCCGTGCTCATGATGTCATTACAACTTCATGAAGTTCTTAAATTAAGCTGCAGATATTCCTTTCAAAGCTCATGTGATTATTCATGTTTATGCACTTGTTTCTCTCCAGCACGATGTTCTTCTGCTTCATGCAGCCCTCCACTATTATGAAAATATTTGCAGCTGTCTCTTTCTGCTACACTTGTCTCCCCTCTGCTCCCTCACTCTTTGCTTGTGTGTGTGTTCATGTGTGAGCACATCTCTCTGTGAATGCTTGTTCCTCCTAGATGCTGCAGAGTGTAGTGCAGCTCTTTCATGTATAATTTAAACTAGCTCTCTTTTAGGTTAGCTCCAATCTGCTCCGACCCTGTGGGCTCTCACGTGGTTAAAAATAGGACGTTCTGCGAGTCTGTCGAGGGGGGGTTGTGTGTTTTTTGCATGTGCACACTACATGTATTTGTCTGCTGCAGACGATGCTCTTTCCTGTCGGCCTCATTGTTTTGGTTTGTGCATGATTGTGGTGGGCAGGTGTGTGATGAGCTCAAATGGGAGGTTTGGTCCTTTATGATATATTAATAAATTGTTTTTGTTCATTTCTTCTTTTCTTTAGTTTCTTAAGTAGGAATGGGACAAATAATCTAATGAGACATTCACCCATAGATTTATTAGTCATTTGAACATTTGAACCTACACCCTCCACAAAAAGGCAAGAATAACCCCAGTTAGAGTCACTGGTTGTTAAAAAGTGGTAATTAGTCAGTTTTCTGCTAGAAGGTTGGTTTGATTGTGACACAAAAAACTACTGAGGCACAGATCCAGGAACTTTCACTTCCCTTAACATTGCAACATGTTTATCCTCACCAATTTCCCAGGGAATAATTAATAAAATTGCAGATTCAAAATAAACAAACTGATTAAGAATTATTTTAATCTTAATTGATGAGAGTCAACCAGGAGATTTTTTTCTTCAGCCAAACAGATGAATATGCCTGGTATTAAATAAGTTGCTTCTTCCTGAACACACAAGGAAGCCTAATTAAAAGATGCACGTTGACCTTTCTCATCCCCTGTCTGCCTCTTCTGTTCTTTCTGATCTCGCAGAGAGCCGTGAAGGGAAGTGTCCGATTGTGTCAGATGACCTGGGCGGCTTCGGACACTCCCGCACATCGAGCTACGCCAGCCAACAGTCCAAACTCTCAGGTAGGGAATCACATCTAAAGAAGACTATTTCTGACCTGATGTAGAAGGCACACAACGTACAAATGTAACTGTCTAAACTAATGTTCTGAATGATGAGCTTAAAACAGGTTGCATAAATATCAGCAACGCAAAGCTTAAAATATATTAAACATTATTTAAAGGAGAAGATGTGTATCAAAACCTTCTGACTGGTGAAATTATTTTCCGGTGTCATTCCACCAGAACAGTTGAGACCTGAAGCTCGAGTTTCCATTAGAGGCTGATCAGATGACTGTAATAAGAGCTCACAGGAAGTGGGGAGATGCAGTCGTCTCGTTCTAAATGTGCAAATGTATTTCCTGCCACATCATGTGACTCTTGCTAGAGTCATTTGAGCTTCGTTACAGTTCAAGTGATGCTCCTCTGTGGCCGTGATGAACTGAGGTCTTTTGGTTTTAAATGGCTGCAGACATGAGCAGCATGTGATCGTGTGGTGTGGAAGTGCTAAATCATTTAACGCAATGTAAGTGGAAACCGGGTTCACAGGAAAGCAACTTTTGTTTTCTTTTTGATGTTTAATCTTTTACATTTATCTTTAATTAGTGAAGCCATAATTGGACTCTTGAGGACATATGATTGATCCTTTATTAATATTTAAGATTAAGATTAGGCCACTGGTGCCATAGCAGCATAAATGTGGAATATTATGAACATGTCACAGTAGCAGGGGATCTTACATTACATCTTTAGGATCTCATATCAATTACAGCTACTTAACATTATAGTAAATCGGTTGCATCAACCTGGTGCGAGTAGTAAATCTGTTTGTCAAAGATACATTTTTACTGATTTGAAGAGAGGGAATTTATTAAACTTTATCTGTACAGATCCAAATCTTAGTAAACATTATCTCTTTACTAAGCACTTTGCATAGAAGGTACGCTAAGGTTGGTTTAATTTGAAATGTCCAGGCACTCCCATGGCAGAATGTTTAAAGCAACACCATGAAACTTTTACTAGGCAACAGCGCCCTCTGCAGCTACACACGGTTATTCATTCTGTTGGCCCTGTGTCGGAAGGATTAAGTGGTTTTAATGTAGACAATAAAATATCAATGATCCCCTGCTTCCTGAATCAGAAGCTCCCTCTGTAGCAAATACAGTAAACCTAATAAAGGCTGGTATTCAATGTCCTGTCCAGTGGTTAGGGTTAGAGTAAATAAATATTGAGCAGACTTTTAGCCCATTTTCCTAATTCCAAGTCAGTGAAGTAATTTTGAAGATAAAACGGTTGCATATTGTTGATTTGTTTAAGAAGTGCTGCTGTATAGTTTTGAAACCCTTGTCCATCCCTGGCAGGCTACAGTACAGGTCACTCCCGCTCCTCCAGCATGTCAGAGTTCAGCCACCGGAGAAACCATTCAGTGGGCAGCGCCTCAACGGGCATTGGCAGCATCCCAGAGCCCAGCGAGGACCGGGACAGAGACTCCAGACCCTGTCCTGCGCTGCCCGAACACCCGGGCCCTACCACTAACACCACAACCACCAGTGCTACCAGTAACCCGCCAGGCACACCGGTACACAGCGCCTCATCCTGTGAACGACTCAACAGGTGAGTACGAGGACGCTTCGGCAGGAAAATAAAAATACAGACGTAATAATTATGGCAGAACTATTTAACGACTTGAAGGCCGTCACTAAGTTAAACATTCTAACTTTAAGTGTCGATAACAAAGACAAAATTAAGTGGATGGATCATTATGTGGTTTAATTAACCGGCAGTTATGTACAAATGTTTGACGTCACCAGTGCAATTACCATAACCATGTCACAGTGCAAGATACAATCCTTAAAAGGTGTGTAGTTAAAATCAAGATAAATGCCAAGTTCACAGATGGGTGTGGTCTAACCAATCAGTGCTGAATACCCATGTAATAATTTATCAATGACAAGTGACACAAAAACATATCTGACACAGTCGACTGAAACCGGAATCAACAGCTGCTGAAATGGAATCCCTGATGTGCAGGAAATGTTGAGTCCAACAAATAAAACCAGGCCCAGATGATGAAACCATATCAATACTTATCACAATATCATTTTCATGCATAGCAACAGGTCAAATATATATATATATATATATATATATATAGGACTTGAGAATAATTTAAAACCACAACCTTACCTTCATTCAGGAGCAATCATCTGTCTTAACTTAATAGAAACAATAAAGCAATAAATCTCAATTGATAAAAGCATTTTTTTATTTCGATTTAATTTGGCCATAATCTCCCTTAAACAAACACTATTTCCAGTTTGCAGTGGAAACCATTAGAAGTCAAATGGGCACAGAATGATTCTCCTGTATCCTCCCTCAGACATCCAGTGAAACAGGACTCCATGGAGTCTCAGCTGAAGAGGATGGACGACACGCGGGTGGATGCAGACGATGTAGTGGAAAAGATTCTTCAGAGTCAAGACTTCACACCGAGCCTACTGGACTCAAGTGCTGAAGGTAAAACACACACTAAAGCTCTGTTTACACAGCCACATGGGAATGTTGTGTCTTTTTCCCAGAATTACACAAACTCTGCAGTAAACATAACACAATTATTAAGATGGCAGTTTTCTGTCGCCTCCATGAGTCAGAGTTTGTACTTCGAGGAGCGGGGCTTCGTTTTCCTTCCAAGGTCTCATCTCGCTCAAAGCTTGAAGAAAAAAGCTTCTGTCAATACATGATTATTTATAGATTGCCTAGCAACTGGCTGCTCCTCATGAGAGGAATCCTACAGGAGGATGCTGTCGCTCTCCACTGACTGAACGTTTCTACAACTGTGTGTGTTTCAGAGGAAGGTCTGCGTCTGTTTGTTGGGCCTGGAGGAAGCACAGCCCTCGGGAGCCATCACCTTCCCACCAGGTGAGTTCACTAACTGTGAGATGTTCACTGCATTGAAGCCATGTGATTTGTTCCTCTGGGGCTGAATAAGCTGAACATGGTGGACATGTCCAACTGTGAGTGATATTCTTGAGCATAAGGGCTGGTGTCCAGTATAATCATTATCCTATGATTTAAGCTTATAATAACTTTTTGGATACCATTGTACATTTTTTGTCGATGGAACACCCATAGACTGTAACTAAAGATGGACCAGAATATCAGATGTTAAATGGAAAAAGGTTTTATTGTTTTAGTGCAGTTTAAGAAACATTTTAAAAAAGGACAAAAGACTTAAATAAGAAGCGTTATAAGTTGTTAAGTTTTCCTCTATAATTCTCTTTACGTTATCCTCTTGTCTTTCCTCTCAGGGTTGGTGCCGGAGCGTACGAGCAGGTGGTGATAAAGCGTTAGACCTGCAGTCTCTTAGTGACAGACTCACACCGCTCACATCCACAAACATGGAAACAAGGCTGAGTTCATTTCAATCTCCATTCCTCCAGCTCGTTACCTGATCAGTAACAACAGCGCCCTCCTGTGTCCATATTAGCTGTATGACATAGTAGCTTCCTTTTTAGATATTTTCAACAGGCGGAGGAGGTGGGCAGTTGTCATCTCATTGTAAACAGCTGTGAATCTATGTGAATGAAACATTGACCTGATTGTTCAAGACATTTAACGTGTATGTAACAGAATTTGTTCACTCCTCACGTCCGGGATGTAGATGTTCGATGTTTTTGAGGTAAAACTTTGTCGCCCGGCATCTAAACAGAACTCAAACTGTTGGGAACTGGAAGAGAAAGATAAAAATGTCATGTCTATTGGAGGAGTGGCATAATTCAAACAAAGGGAATCTGCTCTGTAGAGGAGCCCACCATCCATTTTCAATACATTCCTTTAGTGTCAGTGTTCGTTTGAGAATTCCCCCTGAAATGGGAAGTTCTATTTAATATTCGCCTATAAGCTGCAGTTGCTGGCACTAACCTTAATCCACCTTTTAGTGTTTTGAAGGTGAGAATATTTTACTACAAAGACAAGGTGTCAGACTTGAGCTTTGAGCTGTGTGAATGTAGTGTGTGTGTGTGTGTGTGTGGTTGTGCGTCTGCTATATGGTAAGACTACTTTTGTTAGTAGTAACAGTTATCCTGGTATTTTGAATGAGTGGAGGGATATAGGATCTATTGTGAGAAATGCTTTGTTGGTACTTTGAAAGATAGGAGATCTATTTGCTTACTTATAATAACAGAAGTCTCTGTTCTTATCAGCAACAGATTGTTTTTAGTAAATCCTGCAGTATTACTCAGCCGTATAAAAGGCAAAATGCAGTGACAAGGTTTTAAGTCAAAGACCCAAATATAAAAATGTGCTTTGCCATCGAAACAAATATAATACAACACCAGAAATCACTTCTTCTTCGCCTCTCTAAAACACTACTTGCCAGTGGCAGCACAGCAGGACTGCTGTTTTGCAGCAGCGAAGAAGAAGTGACTTCCAGGAAAAGGAAAATTGCACTTTCATCTAGATGAAACTAATAACCTTTAAAAACATGGTATCAGATTAGGACACAGATGTGCGTTCTTGCTGATTTACTGTATATCGGTATCGAAGCATCTCTTAATAGAACAGGATCTCCTCTGATCGATACGTATAACTACGCTTGGCAACGCTCTCCTGCCACCTGAGCTCGCCTGTCGACCGGGACGCTAACGTCAGTGAACAAGTCAGAGACCCTGTGATGCAACAACGATTTCATGAAGTGTGACTGATAAATACTGTAGTACACACAGTACAATGAAGGACTAGTAACTAAGTAATCCACTGCCATAAAGATACGACCCAGAGTAATGCAGTCATTTTCTGTGCGTGTGTCTCCTAGCAACATATCAAGCAGATCATTAACATTTAGTGCTGCAGACGACAACATCAATATGAGGATTGTGTCACGCATGCAGGGGATTTGCATCAATATGGGGTTAAGTGAACAATTTGTTAGACTGAGAGCGAATCAGCCAAAGTACACAACACCACTGACGGTACCTGGGACCTCGTCAGGCCTATGCATAAACTGTACTGATAACCTTAGACACACTATAACTCGTGAACAGACTGTACTCCATCTGTAATCTTCTGTCATTACCCACAGTAGAGCCAAGATACTCCCTCTTCTAGACAAGCTATATACATGTTCTATCGATATCTGCACACATCAGTGTATGGTGTTTTAACTATACGTCAGTGTTCCGTTTCTACGTTCTGCATGATTACGACGTCAGCTAGCGAGCGTGCAGAATATGCCACGTCATCTTTTCTTTCTAATTTGATACTGTGCTATGTTTTAACTTTGATATTTCCACACTGAAGAGAGGATTTCGCCTGTTTAGCATGTAGCAAGTCATTCTGTTCTCATCACGTACTGTTAAAAGCTCGAACTTCAGTGTGTTACTGTAAATCAATGTTCTTATTTTGTGTGTTTTCTTTTCTTTCTCAGCATGGTTTAAATGTTCCTGTGTTAAGATATCGTCTTCTTGGTTTTTGAATATCATCATTGCTGATATTGTGCCAATATTTTTTTTGCTAAAGATTCTTTTTTTTGGGAGGGGGGGGCATCAGCACTACATAATTAAGACAGTGTTAAGTGTGTGGCTACCAAATATCAAATATAACATTATATTTAGTCTGTTTTGTTTTGGAATCAGATCACTTACACCTGTGTGACGCAGGTGTGTTCATCTTGGTACCTAACATGTTGTTACAAACATGGTTGCTTCTTCTCTTCTGTGAAGCTGTTGTCTTTATAAAACTGTAAAATGTATTCTCCTGTAAAGTGATGTTCTGTTCTGACACTGTCCAGTGTTTCCTGTTACAGACTCGTATTTTTGACCAACATTTGCTTCCTTAACAAGTGTACTGGATGCTTCTAATGTGAACCTCGCACTGAATAAAACTGTAAAAGCCTCTTCGCTTGTGGAGATTGAATTTGTTAACCTCACATCAACAATAATAACATCTTCTCACAGTTTTATTGTGATTATTACATGTGGTTGGTTTAAGTTGCTCTCACTCAATCAATGTATTTTTAAAGGCCAAATTAAATTTTCTTTCTTTAGCAACTGGACGCATACTCCAAACAAAAGGTTGTTGTCCAAATAGGCCTTGTTGAATCTGAACAGGAGACCTACTTTGTCCTGGACACATAAGCTTTGTCCTCCAGGTCAAACACTCGCCTCCCAGTCGTCCTCTTGCTCTTCAGCTGCAGAGTGGTGCCTGCTGGCCTGTTGGTACCCGCTGTCCTCCAGATCGTCCTGAGCCTCCTCTTCTTCAAGGTCTAAAAACACAAATGACAGAGCAGCGTCACAACTACAGAATCATTCAGGTGTCACAGGAAAAGAGTCAGCTAATGATGCTTTGTTTTTGTAAGAGCTGTGTTATGTGTGGAAAGTTTTATGAAACCACTTTGGACGTAAATGTGCAGTCAAAATAGTGACATCTGCTGGACAAACCTTACTACTGCATTTTATATGGTTTGAAGTTGCCTTGTGGACTTTTTGGGGACCGAGGAAACACGGATAAATGCTTCTGTTAATGATTCATGTAACTGAGGCTTGATATTTTACAGTTTTACCATAAATTGTTTAGTAAATTAAAAGAAAACACAAATACAGCCAAATATATAGAAAAATAAACATTTGATAGAAATGCAACAAATTATGAAATATAAAAAATGATCGTATTAGTCTATCAGTCATTATTAAAAATGTCAATTTACTAGTTCTGTTTAAAGCGATAATGCTTCTGATTAAACATAACAAGCATTTTACATATCTGCTGTAATAACACATCTTAGTTAATACATGCATTCCCTTCTGGATCAAATTATCACAGTACCTTGTTCATGGCAATTTAGAAGCACAGCATCGCCGTCCTGGCTCAGTTCGACATCGGGCTCGTCCATCAGCAGACGTCTGAGATTCCCCAGACTTCCACTCAGGGTGCTGACTCTGGGGCAGCAGGACCACAGCACATCCAGAGGGACAGACACACACCTACCACAGGAGAGAACATACATTGAAGTACTGTGTCCTTATTCTGATGCTGTGAGATTTGACGCTTTGATCCAACACAAAGCTCTGTAATCAAATATAGTGCAGGAGGTGAAGAGGTTGTTTTCACTGCTGTTTGTGTGTCTTGTTGCCGGATTAGTAAAGCACTACTTCACGGATTTCCTTTAAATTCTGTGGGGAGCTAGAGCAAGACCCGTGGAAGAACTAATAACATTATGGATGAATCCTGTCCAGGTCCTTGTCATGATCTCTATACCACAAACTTCTGAATCCCCATGACAACCACCTAGCCTTGCTTATAGAAACACACCTGAGTGACGTGCAGGAAACTTGTCGGCTCTGGAAATGTGTCCAACATACTCCTTCGTCCTCTTCTTCCTGATCCTCTGACGCTCCTCTCCCACACTGCGATGCGACATTCCTCCTCTCCTCTCTACAGGCTAAAGATGTGAGATTTGATTTGTTTGAAAAAGAGAGAGAACAAATATGTATTTTGCAGGGGACTCAAGTCGATCAAAAAGCACCTTTACTAAGCACAAACTGTATATTCACCTGTGTGCTTCTCTTCTCCTTCCTCCGTCTCATTCGGTGCATACAAGGTGCTCCCCTCACCACTCTTCTTCTCCATCCACCTACCCTTCAGTTTTTCTGCCCCAAACAGAACCTCGCTCACCAGGACCCTCCGCAAGATGTTGTTGTCACGCAGGCTGGGATAGTTTATGCTGTACAGCTGACACAGAAAATGCAGAATCCACACATATCACATCCAGTGGATCAGGTAAAAACATCTCACCTAAGAGACTGAGATCACTGCAAGTTAATCTGCAGGCCTAGTTTACTATTATTAAAGTTTTGGGAAGTCTGTGATTGACTGAGGTATGGGTGTCCAGACCTTCGCTGCAGTTCACAGGGGTTACCAGCAGAGGCCAGTAAAGCTTTAAAAATTGCAGTTAATTTCTTGATTAATCTCTGGTGGAATTGTGTTACTTTAGTTTTACACAAATTACAGGGGAATTGAGATAAAAACAACTCTTGTATTCTCACAACTCATCCACACATCTCTCTCTCTCTCACATCACATCACATGATCAGATGGTCAGTAGAATCTAATGTAATGTGAGGAGGTCCAACACATTCAATATACTCACAAGTTTGTAGGAATAAACCTCCTCTGCATCGTCACCACCCAACGTGTTCCTGTCATCTCCTCGCTCGAGTCGGCGAAAGACCCCGATCTGAGAGCAGAAGCCGACACTCTCCTGGTATCCTGACGCTGGCTGTCCGACACCAGTGAACTCCACCTCATAACCAAACTCCGAACACACCTTCAGAGCCCTGAGGATGATGGTTGGTCATTATCATTCATTAAGAGATTTAACAGCATGGGTAGGTGTTCAGTTCAATATCCCTGCTTCTCAAAAGTCAAAGAGCGTACTGTACCAGGATTTAAACTCTGCTCTGCTCCACTCAAACTTGTGGTCACTGTGCCTGAAGCCTCTCAGTCCGGGGAGGAGGGGGTTGTACTCACAGTTCGGGGTGCTGACGATGGCGGTCGCCGGGGTCATGTAACCAAACACAACCTCAGAGAACCGCTCCACGTCAGCTAGCGTGAGGTGTTCAATGCTGGAGGCATCCGGAGAGACAACGACAGAAAGGGGAAATCCACACAGAGAGGAAGTGAGACACAGAGGAAAGTCTTTAAGATACGAAAATAGAAGAAAAAAAGACCATTAATACTGATGGATGACAGAAGGTTACATGTCAAAGCACCTGAAGAGGAACCTACAGCTCTATACTGGTCACCAGATCAAATCCTCTGAGGCGAGCGTCTCTTTCTGTGACCGAGCCCTCGTACAGTTCCACACACAGCTGATCGGAACTCGGCTGCAGGTAGTCGGTGGAAAGAGGAGCTAACTCGTGCCTGACAGGAGATACAAGCAGATTATCAAACCGTGAGCTACTAGTTACTACATCAACAAACAGACAAGACGATTTCAGACTAAACTCTGCAGGAGGCTGGAGTCTAGGTTTTTATCATCATCATTTTTCCATTGATTCTTGTTTTCAGGGTTCATACACATTTTGACCAAAGGATTTCCATGGCTTTTCAATAACTTTAACTCAAATTTCCATGACCAAACATTTTGTGAAATCATGGTGTATACATGAAATGCTTCCCAACCGAACCTTTCGATTAGTATGAGAGCGTATGCCTGCTTATATTTTCAGCGCGAAAATAAGAATATGACAAATTTCCGTGACTTCTCCAAAAACTTCTAGGATTTAATTTTTTTTAAGCAATTTCCAGGCCTTGACATAAACATTTTACAATTCCATGACTTTTCTAGGTTTTTCATGACCGTAGGAAACCTCTATTTCATTTATTTACATTTTTTAGATTCATAAAATAAACAGAAACGTCACCTTTTCCCATCGACAAGTCGACAACATCAATTATTTGAGCAGTAAACTGTAGGTTAAACACATCATTAACAAAACGGTTACTTGTATTTATAAATCATTAAATCTTAAGAGAAAGTAACCAACTCCATGATACACTACACGTATTCACTCCAGAAGTACACAACTCTTACTTCAGCCACGACACACAATGAATCACACGTGTTATTTACAAACGGGACTCACATCTTCTTCTTGACTTTGGTCCCGTCGATGTCCAAGCCGACCAGGAGGCGAACTTCCCGGTGAAACTTGAGTCTTTTCAGGAGGCTACACTCGCAGCAGCCCAGGTCGAGCACCTGGGGACCAGGACAAGATGAAACCAACCAGAGGAACACACACACGTTAGAGTGACACCAGGTGGAAGGAGACACTGAACCAAAGGCTGTCACGAAGTTAGCTAGCTCAGGTGATGACGTTAGCTAGCTGGGTGAGAAAGTTAGCTCTGATGTTAGCTTCGATGCTAACGAGTTTATATTAAAAAGAGATTGTTTGTATATTAAAAAAAATTCTGGAAACCTTCCGAGGTTTGTTCCTCTTCACGAAGTCGATGACGAACTGGTGCCTCTGCCTGTGGAGCGGCGGGTGGAACAGCGGCGGCTGGAACAGCGGTTCCATCTTCACTTCCAACTGACCCCGGAGCTGTGCCCCGCAGGTCCTCCGGCCGCTGGAGGGCGCTGTTATCCACCGTCAGGCCCCCAGTGACGTCGCTTTTAGAAATGTCCAAGGTGTGTATCCCGTCTCTAGCCTTGTGAACACGAAATCTCAAAATTGTCAGCAGGGAACTTCTTACATTTTTGGTGCAATCGTTCACTTGGACTTGTGGAAGAACTGATAAAAGTTTGATGGTCAAAGGTCAAAGGTAAAAGTCACTGCGACCTCATGAAACTTAATTATTTGCCTCGAGAACGCAATATCTCAGGAACACCCAGATCTGCATTTTATATTTTTTAAATTATTATTTACCACCGTTATTATTGTCATCATTATTTATACAAGAACTGTTATTATGATTAATATTGTGGTTGTTTTTATTTTTGTTTTTATTATTATTAAGGATAGCTCAGCTTAACTGTCAGTGAAGTAAATGGTTTGGTTTATTTGTATGTTAGCCCCAAATGGTACAAATATATAGAATGGCCAAATGTCTCTCAGTGAAGGCTCAGTGAGGCCTATGTGGTTTTCAGTTTTTTGACTTATTAATATAATTTTCAATCTAACGTGTAGAAGTTTAGGACCAAGAACTGAGCGTTCTGATGTGCAAACACCAGTGACCAATACAGTACATTACCGAAGGGTTTGGGTATTGGTACTTAACTGTAAACATCTTTTCCAGGGAGCACAGACATAGTTGAAAGTGTCGTTAAGAAGTTCTTCTGAAAAATCATAACTCAAACCTCCTGAAATAACCAAGATATTAGAAAGAAAACGACCCATTAAAATGTCCTTGATATCAGATCCTCCTGCTTATTCGCAGAAACACTGAATGTGTGTGTTATAAGGGATTTTATGCAGTTTTTAATCAGACTGATGTTTGCTCATCTTTTGGACTATTCCTCATTTGGGTTACAATTCACTGAGATTTTCAGCAACAATGAAAATAGTCAGTATTTGTCGCCCTGGACAGATTAAACAAAGTTAAAAAAAAGAAGAAAGAATTCACCACTGATGTTTTTACAGAGGGGTGTTTTAATGATATTGACATCTTGAAAGAATATATACTGCATGGTTTTAAAAACATTGCTGGAAACATTATCTGTTTATCCGTTGACACTACCTTCTGTTAGTTGCACAATCATCCAGAGAATCGAATAATAAAACCATTTTTGATAAATATATAATTTCTGCAATATGAGCCAACATGGTGCTATGATACCAGCCACAATTATGAGAATGAATACAAGCTATTGCTAACAAAGATTCGTAAGCATTCAAATCTAAAATGTGCTCCTCAGGTTTGATCATAATGTATTTGAGACATGTAAGACATACCCCAGAGAGAAGAACTCTGTTATGCATTTGTAATTACTTTATTTTTTACACTTATACCCTTAAAGTTCTCAGAGATTGAACTGGTAACAAATCTGTTATGGAAGCTGCAGAACAGACAAGATAAACATGCAGTGTCACCAGTGTTGTGGTGTTTCTGCTGAATCCAGTGTATATGTAGATGGATCCGCGCCGCTTCATTCGAACGCACCGGTGGTTCTACAGCGTCGGGGGGAGTAGGGGGTTTGGATGGAATCTTTTTGGGCCGCAACCTGGAAGCAGTAGGTGGTGCTGGGGCTTGAGATCAGTCTCTTCATACAAATCACCTTCCACGGTTCTCACTTCCACTGACATCTCACTCTGGTCCTGGATTTTGAGTTTGTAGCTGGTTGCACTCTTCACTGTCGTCCACTTCACATAAACAGAAAGTCCACTTACTGAAACCTTCAGCACCTTCGGAGATTCAAGATCTGAGAGAGAGAGAGAGAGAGAGAGAGAGGGACGGTCGATAAATTAATAGTTGTTGAATAGCACACAAGAGTGAGTCAGGAAATGACGTGTAGTTACCATTGTTGTAAGTTTCCCGCACATGTCTTCTTCTACGAGATCCCACTGGACCTGAGGAAGATGAGAAACGTTATAAAAGGTGAAGGAAGAGGAAGTTAAATTGAATATTGTTTAAATTTCGCAGTAGCAGGATAACTGTAGCTGTTAATCCGTGTTTTCCATTATATAGGGCAGGTCAAATACTGCTGCTTTGTTTTGGTATCAATTTCATTTCAATCTTCATCTGAAAGCAACACTATGCAACTTCTGACCTTACAATAGCAGATTCAAAATTAGTTTGATGGTTCCCTGATTTGTAAAAGGAAGAATATTTCCACACCCGTCTGTTGTTGCTCTATTTAACTTTGGCGACTGGGTGTAATCTCCTGTAACAAATGACAGGGATGTATTCGAGCTGCGTCTGACCTGTGATGACTCCGTTGGGGTTGCTCTCTCCCTCAGTGTTGTTCGCCGTCACTTCGGTGGCGCTGGAATTGAAGTCCGTCAACGTGCAGGAGAGCGTCGCGGTGCTGCATAGCTCGACGCGCCCTCCTTCCGATGTGTTGTAGACGGTGTACATGGAGGCAAACAGTGACGCGTCCCAGGACAGAACAGCAGACTGGGCGTTGCCGCTGTATTTCACATTCTGTGGAGGACAGGGGACTGGCACGGAAACAGTAAGAATGCTGTTAGCAAATGTATCGTGAGTGAGTTTGTTTGTGAATAAGTGTTATTCTCAAAGAAGGATTAACATTATAGCAGAACAAGGTTAGAGGCTGAATGATGACACCATTGCATTTGTCATATTACGAACCTAATTTTACCGCGAATGCAAACTTTGAACTTCAAAATAAATTATTAATTACTGCTGCAGCTTCATATTAAAAGCATTTAACTGGTGAAACGCTAGTTGACTTTCAGTGTGAAGAAGTAAGAGCATGTAAAGGTCACTAAAAACACTGTATAACTGCACAGTGAGGACAGTTACCTGTGACTCCAGCGAAGGCAGCGGAAGGTGAGCTGACCCCAGCTGAGTTTCTGGCGCGCACAGTCAGGTTATAAGCTGTGCTGCAAGGCATCGGGAACTCAAAGTATCTCCTCGGGAGCCAGTAAGAAGAGACCCCCATCAGAGCCTGGGGGTCGTCTTTGATTCGACCAGAGATCTCCGCCAGATACTCAACATCAGAGCAGTTGACGCTGTCCCAGGTCGTCCTTGCCCAGTGATAATGGTCGATCTTCTGCATCCGGACATTCAGACCAGTCGGAGGACACGGAACTGAGGAGGAAAGAGACGGTTACTCACAGAATGAGTCCTGTTACATTGTTTAGCTTTTGTTCTTCAAGTGATGTGAACCAGGATATTAAGTGTTCAATTACAAATGACAGGGAAGAAACAAACGAAAGACTGAGACTGATTATTTCTGATTATTAAATAAACAGAAATCTTATTGGTTTGTGCCAAAATACAGTTTCAGTTAAATTAATACAATTATTGTAGGGAAATAAATAGGACTAAAACAACACCTTAACATACTTTTGCACAAATTCTAGTGACATAAAAGTTCTGAAATTTGTTTTTGATCATTTACCTGCTCCCTCCGTGAGAGGTGAACTGAAAGAGCTGTTGCAGAAGCCGTCAGAGGCTTCAACTGAGAAGTTGTAAATTTCTCCACATTCCAATCCGTCGAAGGTGCAGGAGAGAGCAGTGCTGTCGCAGTAGAGTGCGTCTCCATCCTGAGGTTGGGCACAGCCATAGTAATCCACGGCGCCCTCAGAGGCGTCCCAGGACAGGACAGCAGAGTTGGTCTCACAATCGAGGTCCACCGTGAGACCAGAGGGCTGACAGGGCACTGAGGGGAAAAGACAGAGGACTCGGATTCAAACAGGGAGCGCAACATTCAAGGTGGTTCAGTAGTTTTTATGAAATCCTTAACAAAAACATGAACTCCTTGGCGAAGGTGACAAGAACATATCTCTACCTGATCTGAAGGAGGAGTTGCTGGGCAGGCTGGTGCAGTTCTCTCCGCTGGCTGTGATGCTCAAGTTGTACAACTGACCACAGTGCAGATCAGCCAGGGTGCAGTTGTTCACCGAGCTGCTGCAGTTGACCACGTCTCCGTCACTTCCTGTGGCTGTTAGCTGGTAGGATGTGGCCACAGGGGAGTGTCCCCATGTCACTGTCACCCCACTCTCCTCACATGACTGAACCACTGTCACATTGTCTGGTGCACAAGGTGCTAGAGGGGACGGTGTTGAATGAGTTTCGATGAAAAGATTCATTCATGTTGTGTATGAAGCTGAGAAGATGTCCAATGTGTGAGGTCGTTACCTGTTTGAATCTTCCTGGGAGGACTCCTGAGGTTGCTGCACCTGTTAGAGGAAGCTGATACTATGATGCTGTAGTGCATCCCACAGCGGACGTTTTCCAGTTCACAGGAATCAGAGGAGCTGTTACAAGAAATGAGGGATTGGTCGTGACCCTCAGCGGTCACCACGTACAGGGTTGAGTTCAGTGTGTTCTCCCAACCAACCAGGATGGTGTCGTTGTTGCATTCTGTCGCTACACTGATGGACGCCAGAGAACAAGGACCTAAAGAAGGGGCCACATAACAATTCAACAAATAACACTAGAAAGTTATTTTTTACCAAACCTTTGCAAATCAGCAAGTAGATTAAACTATATAACTTGAAATCCAAAAGTGCGACTGTCATCCAGTGAGCAGATGGAGGATTTGAAGTCTTTGACAACTTTGTGTTTCCAATATTCGATTGTACACAGTTATTTTAATTGTTCAAAGCTCAGTTAAAATCCTATATTCTAGAAGATCAGCAGCAAATACAAATTGAGAGACCACAAGAAGATTTTTGGGAACGAAAGGAAGAAAATAAATTGTTTTACACGACAAAAGGTAATTCATACTCCAAAATTACCTTTGTAACCTTTCAAGAATTGTAATCACCTGTCACTAGCTCAAAGGTGGCGCTGTGATTGCTGTGGCAGTGCTCGTTCATGGCTTGGAGGTGGAGGGTGTAGCGCGTTCCACATTTCAGATCTGGCACCTCACAGGGAGAGGCAGTGGTCGTGCAGGTGGAGTTGTGTCCGTTCATCTCTTCAGCGTACACAAAGTAGCTGAGGGCTCCGTCTGCCTCATCCCAAGTCACCCAGGCTGAGTTGGATACGCAGTCAAGGTGGCTCTTAGGGTTGCTAGGCATACATGGAGCTGTGGAGGTTGATACGGCAACACATGAGCATGTAGATTGAGAACTGTAACAATTACATATTTAACAATTATATATATACTAAAAGAAATATTTGCACAATCTGAATAGAATCTGCGGGGCCGAAGAGTGTGATCAAGTTGATATCATGACATGTGAAGATGTATAATTTCTGACCTGCGCACCGGCACAGTCTTTGTGTGTGTCTGTGTGTATTTCTGTATGTGTTTGTGTGTATGATGATGATTCACTTTCAGAGCTGATCACTCGTGGGTCGTACACTGACACTGCTTGCTGAGAAGTACATGTTTAAACTTTTATTAACTGGCACAGTAAAAGTTGCACGTAGTTTAGGCTGAGTTTCTGCCTGCCTGCCACGGATGGTAAATATATGTTTGGATGTTTTACATGACAGGACAATATACAGTATATTTTGTATAGAGCTAAAATCCAATGGACACACTGGGTATATTGGGTACATCTGACTGTGTGAAGTTTACCTGAGCAAGTCTCGACCACAGCGCTCGGCTGGCTCTCACAGTCGTCTCTTACAGACAGCACAGTGACGTTGTAGCGTTGTCCACACGGTAGATTGTTTATGGTGCAGGTAGTGCTGCTTGAGTTGCAGTAGAGTCTCGCCCCAGTGTTGCTCACTGCCGCCACATGGAAGTACTGGGCATCGGGGTTGGGAGACCAAGATACGGTCATGGCTCCTTCAGCACATTGTTCATTAACGGTCACGTTCTGTGGTGCACAAGGGGCTGAGGGGGAGACAGAGAAAGAACAGACAGAAGTTTAAAACAGGAAACTAGAGGAAAGCACTTATAAATAACCAATAATAAGGTGCAGTACCTGTCCGCACGTGAGACCTGTTGCTCTCCACGCTTGAACAAGACTCGTCCAAGGCGAACACGCCCACGTTGTAGGTCTGTCCACACTGCAGGTCGTCCAGATCACAGTGAGTCATGGTGTTGTTACACTCAGTCTGGTGACTTCCGTCTGCGGTGACGGCCACTGCCAGATAGGAGACTGCCCCACTGGCTCGCTCCCATGTCACCGCAGCAGAGTTTGAACGGCACAGCAGAGAGGCCTTGACATTAGTGGGTGGGCAAGGCACTGATGGAGAGAAAGGGTTAGAGGCCGAGTTGTTGAGTTAGACATTATATCTCAAATGGGAGTGAATGAAATTGATATGCATAGAAATACCTCTGCTGAGGTTTGACCAAAAGTATCAGATAAATGAAAAAATCCTCAAACGACAGCATTCCTATCAAACTGAAAAACGTTATGCTTTATATTTACCTGACTGTAGGTCGAGATGAGCGACACTGTTGTCACACTCTCCGTCCTGAGCCGTCAGTGTCAGGTTGTAGAGCTGACCACAATGCAGGTCGGGTAGCTCACAACTGGTTTCCGTGCTGTTACACTCAGTCCTGTGACCGTCCGGCCCGGAGGCTTGAACCCTGTAGGAGGACACGCCCTCTTCTTCATCCCACGACACCACGGCTGTGTCATTACTGCAGTCCAATCTCACTGTTGCTCCCTGTGGTACGCATGGCACTGTAGATAAACGTTAGGATTATATAAAAGGTATCAATAAAGTTCAAATATAACCTGCAGCAGCTGCTGTTTATTACAGATAAATTGACGATAAATAAAATGTGATTTTACGTGTGTTGATCTCCACATCAGAGCTTGTGGCACTGGAGCAGGTCTCGTCCGAAGCGCTAACACTGATGGAGTAGTTGTGGCTGCACAGCAGGTCGCTGAACAGACACGTTGTCAGGCTGCTGTTGCAAGTTGATTCGTAGCCACCGTTGCCCTGGGCGACCGTGGTGTACGATGACGCCCCTTTGCTCGGCTCCCAAGAGACGGCCACGCCACCGGACTCACAAACCACGACGGCTTCCACCTGCTGTGGTACACAGGGCACTGAGCAGACACAGATAGAGGTGCTTAATCACAGAGATCCTGACCCAACAAGTCAATTATTATATTTGTCAAGGCTGCAATTAAAGAAAACATGGCTTTAAATCTGTTACAAAGCTTTTTATCATGCGTATCATGAGAACCCAAACAGTTTACTGATGCCTACCTGCTTTCATCTGTGTGATGCCACTCGACACGTTGCAAACACTGTTATCAGCAATCACAGTGATGTTGTAGGTGCAGCCACACGTCAGGTCTGGGAGGATGCAGGACTGTGTGGGCGTCTCGCAGCTGGACTCGTGACCTTGCATGGAGAAAGCTTGGACGGTGTAGGAATCGGCCCCCATGCTGGACTGCCAGTCAACCTGGGCTGTGTTGGTGGAGCAGTCCAGTACAGCCACAACTCCTTCAGGCGGACAGGGCACTGGCAGAGAGAAGGAAAAGTCATGACCAAGCTATTTATGATTTCATTTCAGCGGGTAGTTTTGGGCTTACAGAATATTTAGACTTCAGAGAAAGGTTGATGCTTCATTCATGCCACAAATACCCAGATCTTTTAAAATGAGCAGGTCAGTTCCAGCCAATTACTTTTTAATAAAAATGGACGTTATGACTTAGTGATGCAAAAACATAGGAAGGCAGCAGTTAAATGTAATCAATTAATCAAATGTTGCTGTATTTTTAGACCTCACCTGATTCCACCTGCAGCTCGGAGCTTGGGGGGCTAGTGCAGTTCTCGTTGGAGGCAACAACGATCACATCATAGGTCTGACCGCACTGCAGGTTCTGCAGCTCGCAGTTGGTGAAGTTGGTGTTGCAGGTGGAGTTTTGGCCGCTGGAGGACCGGGCTGTTGCGGTGTACTCCACGGCACCCTGAGCGAAGGCCCAGTCAAGGAGGGCCGAGTTGGTGAAGCAGTCCAGAACCACTGAGCCAATGCTGGGTGTGCAGGGAGCTGAGTGAGGGAGGTGAGAAATGGAGAGTGTGTGAATCAGACTTGGACAAGGCAGTGACATATGAGACAAATTAATAAATAATTATTCTTCCACCTGTTTTACCTGATTTGAGCTCTGTAACTGGGCTGGGCAAACTCGAGCAGATATCATCTTGTGCCGATACCTGGACCAAGTAGGTCTGTCCACACGTCAGGTTGGTCAGAGTGCACGTCAGACCTGCCGTCTGGCAGGAGGACAAGTGTCCCTGTTTGCTGTGAGCCGCCACCGTGTACGACAGAGCCCCCTGGCTGGCACTCCACGACACCACAGCTTCATTTTTGGAGCAGTCCATCGCCACATGCACGTCAGCGGGAATACAAGGCACTGGAGAGAGGAGAGAGATCACTTTACCCTCTTGTGACTATCAGCTCCTTTAGTAGGAGCCGAGAACATTGACCTGACGTTTTGGATTATAAAGTTTAAATGACGATCAAATCAAAACATCCACAACTAGAAAGAAAAGAATGAAGGAGAAGGATCATGAAGTATGGAGAATAAACGCAACCCATCTTCTCTGTCTGTAACGCACCTGACTGCAGGATGTCGGCCTCACTGGGGTCAGAGTGGCAATCCTGGTTGGAGGCGACGACGGTGACCGTGTAGTTCTGACCACAGACGAGGTTCGGCATGCCGCAGTGCGTGTTGTCAGACCAGCAGTCAATTGACTGGTCATCTTCCGGCCTTACCGTGGCGGTGTAGAACTCTGCCCCAGCTGAACCGACCCACGACACAACGGCGATGTTAGAGACACAGTTCATTAAGCTGGAGATGCCGGTGGGTGGGCAGGGCTCTGAGGTAGAGAGGGAGAAGAGACTGGGTGAACACAGCACTTATCCTTCGAGAAGCTGGAGCCAAGGCCAGTTGACATTAGGGTTGAGTGGCGGGGTTCAGCTTGGACGTGTTGCAGTAGAGTTTTTCAGGGTATGAAATAAGAATCTACCTGACTTAAGCACTGAGGGTGGACTGGGTTGACTCCTGCACTCAGAGTCTACCGCCTGAACAGACAGGAAGTACTCCTGGCCGCACAGGAACTCGGAGAAGAAAGTCCAGGTGTCGTTTGTGCTGAGCTCCACTTTGTGGCCGTTGTCATTCTCTGCAGTCACGATATAGAACTCTGCCGTTTCACTGGCATTCCAGGTGAGAGATCCCACCTGTGAAACAATTAGAGTCTCATTTAGATACATGACATAAACTCAAACGATGTAGCTCTGGCCACAACGGGTCTCTCAATGAAAACAATAAGAAAAGACCCAGTTTGATGATGCCTTAAAGCTTAGATTCAAATATAAGTATTTACCCTTATCGAGCAGTTCAGAGACGATTCCAAGTTCTGGGGTACACATGGTGCTACGAAGACAAAGACAAAGTTTAGTTGTGATTCCGGCGGCAAATACAATTGTTCTCGTTATGGATTAATCTGCCCATCATTATGTCAATACATCGTTTGATTTATAAAATGTCAGGAAATAGTATTAAATAGGATTTCTTGACTTCTACGCTTCAAACTCATGTTTACCCATCCGTATGGAGGTGCTGTTGCTCGGCAGGCTGCTGCACATGTAGTCGTTGGCGATGACGTGAACAGTGTACGTCTCTCCGCAGTGCAAGTCGTCCCAGGTGCAGCTGCTGGTGTTTGTGACACACATGTGTGTATGGTCGTCCTCTGCCGTCGCGATGGCCAAGTAGGACTCTGCTCCGTCGCTCGGGGCCCAGGTGACCGAGCCCAGACTGTCCTCACAGTTTCCCAGGCTCTGCACGTGCTGGGGGACACAGGGACCTGAGGAGAAGGCGACCTGTTGAGTCATCGTGAACCCACCGACTGATCCACACAGAGACAAAAAGGCAGAATGAGACGTGTACCTGTCTGGAATTCTTCAGGCAGACTCGCGGCGCTGTCACATCGATCATCCTGGGATTTCACGGTGAAGGTGAACAGTTGTCCGCAGGGCAGCGCAGCCTCTATCATCGTCTCATTGGTTCGGAAGGACGTGTGGTATCCCACGTCTCCCATCGCCATCACCACGTACACCGATGCTCCTTCAGCTGCCGACCAACCCAACACCAGCGTGTCGTTGTAGCACGACCCATCGACCATCAGGCCTGTTGGCTGGCAGGGCTCTGGTGGAGGGAGGAGTGTCACATGGTTTTACACTGTTTCTGTCTTCAGTTAGGGCTGAGATTTTAGTTTTGTATTAATTCCATATAAAGTTGAGTCACTTTTCAAGAAACAACTAGTTAAACATCGAGGGACTTCTGGAGAAAACAAATAAAATTAGGACTAAGTCAAGAAAATAAAGAAGTTACAGCAACCAAATAAAAATGTGGTCAGTTTTTTAGGGTAGCTAATGGACATTTTAATTAATAGATTAGAAAGATGCATAATCTATTTAGCAAACCAACAACTAAACAAAACACATAATCAATCATTTCCCTCTCTGGTTAAATCCCAGTCCTCGTACCTGTGTGGATCTCTGCAGTGCCGCTGGTTTCACTGTAACACATGTTCCCATATGCAGTTACAGAGAATTTGTAGGTCTGCCCGCACTGCAGGTCTGAGAACTGGCAGGTGGAGTTGGTGGAGTTGCACTGCAGAGTTCCCATGCTGCAGGAGGCAGTCGCCATGTAGAGCTCCACATCTTCTCTCTCCTCCCAGAACAATTTGGCCGTACTGGTCCCACACTGCAGGTCCACTCCCACATGTGAAGGTTTACAGGGACCTGGACAAGACGTTTTTAAGTTAGGTTCCATGATTAAGAAATAAAAGCATTCGGTACTCAAGAGAAATGTGTTAATACAGAACAAACTCAGGGTCAGTGGTTTCATTCGCTCCACTCACGTGTGCTGAAGGTGGCGTTAGTGGGTCTCTCAGTTTGACAGTGGTCGCTGATGGTTGTGAGGCTGACATTATACGTCTGACCACACTGCAGCTGCGTGAGCTCACACAGGTCCTTAGTGGTCTCACATGAAGCCCGGTGGCCATCTGTTGCCACTGCAGTCACCACGTAGGAGCTGGCTCCATTGGCCAGGCTCCAGGAGATTTCTGCTGAGCTGTTCTCGCAGTTCAAGTCAGCCTCCACGTTCCCAGCTGCACAGGGAGCTACAGGAAGAAGAGAGACACAGATATACAGGATATGGATCCAGCTTCATTGTTTACATCTTAAACCTGCACTGATCTATGATCCAAATCGTAGTTCACGTTATCAATCACAGAAAGAAGCCTGCTCTAATGTTTACTAGATGTTTACTAGAAGGGAATTAAGCATCTTATTAAACAGGAGCCACTGATGGTACGATACCTGCAACCAGCAGAACAGTGGCGGACGCACTGCTGCTGAGCGTCTGTCCGACAGCGATGACGTTGGTGTAGTAGATGACTCCGCAGTGGAGATCTTCTACGTTGCAGAAGGTTTCATTAGTAGAGCAGGAGAGGGAGTCGCCGTTGCGTCCAGCCAGTTGGGCCGTGTAGCCCACCGCACCGAAACTGGTCTCCCAGGACACGGTCCCTATGCCGCTCTGACAGTCCACACTGGTCCCCACGTTGTTGGGCGGACACGGCTCTGGAGGCAGAGAACGAATCAGGAGAGGTTTAATGATGCAGACTGGATGCTGATATTATCCAAGATGCATAGTTACAACTTGAGCTACAGCCATGTGGTTTTACCCCTCTGCCAACAGGCGAAGTTTTAGTCGTTATATATGTATCTCCAAACTCAGGAGGTCAACATTAAAAACATGATAGGTAAATAAGTCCAAGTGACAACTAGTCAAATGTCATTGTTGAGTTGTGATGAGTTAACCGACAAATCTCTCAAATCTGAACCCTCATCTTCACAATCACAACAATATCCCTGCAGACCAATTCAAATGAAGTCCTGAGATTGTTATGAACAAAGTCAGTTACACAACATGGCAACATGTTTTCTCACCCGTTGCAATCTCCACCTCCTCTGTCGAAGTGGCCACTCCCTGGCACACGTGGTTGTTTGCCGTGACACTGACGTTGTACATCTGGCCACAGTTTAAGTTATTAAAGAAACAGTAGGTGTCAATCGAGCTGCAGGAGACAAGGAGGCCCTCCATTGTTACGCCCACAACTGTGTAGTTATCAGCACCCGGAGACTTGTCCCACAGCACCTGGCCGATGGACAGGCTGTACTGAGTGCTGATCTGTTCAGGTATGCACGGCCCTGGAAGAGGAGAGGAAGGAAAGATGAAGGAAAGGCCGTTTGGTATGGAAAACAGAAAGATAAACCACCATGAGTCTGAAGTATGGTTTTAGTCTAACCAGTGAGCAGATGTCCCGTCATGTGAGCGATGCTGCTGCAGGTCTGTCCCACAGCTTCCACAGACACGTTGTAGCTCTGACCACAGCTCAGCCCATCCAGTTCACAGGAGGTGGTGTTGGTGTCACAGGTGACATTGTGACCTGACGAGCAGACGGCCGTCACCACGTACGACTGAGCTCCATCACTCGGGGACCACGTCACAGAGGCCGTCTCCCTATAGCAGTCAATCACTGCCTGGATATTCCTTGGTTCACAGGGAACTGAATGAAAAAGACAGATGAGATAAGACGACAGTCATGACTTTAATCTGCCACAAATTAAATCAATAACAATGACAATCCTGTAAACCAAGTTACAAGATTCTGGATCCAGAGAGAAAGAAACTCGGGTTCTCTTTGCTACTCATTTCCTGATACTTTATTATGACTTCTGTCTTTTTAAATTATGACATAATTGTCATTAGATTATGACTTTCTTCTTAAATAAGACTTATAATTCACCCAAAAAAAATACCTTCCAAACGGCCCAAGGTATAGGATTAACATGATTAACAGTAGAAGAACAAAAAAATGACACAGCAAACTAATACCAATGTTTCACAATTTACAACATATATACAAATATTTACTGTCAATTTTAACATTTGTATTAGAAACAAGCATCTTCACAATTAAACGGAAAAGTAAATAAATATAAAAGCTGATTGCTATTGAATTATGGTAGCTTTTTTAATCAAAATGAACTTTAATTAGTCGACTAAGGTTTTCAAATAGTTTCATCATCATTTATTTTATTTATTTAACATGTAAAGTTAGAATTAAAAAAGAACATATCAACTCCTCTACTGAAAGACAGCGTTTCTTTGTTTACTCGATCATCCATTGTGTCACCAGTTGCAGCAGTGCGATGGGTCCCTCTTCATCCTCTAAAAATCAGTTTGTACCTTCATCATCTGTACACATCTGTCCCCCTCCTCTTTCCTACCTGAAGCTGTGTCCACCACAGGAGTGGGGGGGCTGTTGCAGTATCCGTCAGAGGAGACCACAGAGGCGTCGTAGATCTGCCCGCAGCCGAGTCCCGTCACGTTGCAGTGGCCCTCGGTCGTGGCCTGGCAGCTCGTGGCATGACCGCTCCTGTCCTGCACTTTGGCGATGTAGGAGTCGGCTCCCGGACTCTCAGACCAGGACACGACCAGAGTATTGGTTTCACAGTCCACCACGGAGGACATGTTGGCAGGGGTGCATGGCGCTGGTGAGGAAATGTGGAGAGACAGTTTAGAATAGATTAAAACTGTAATTTCATTTTGGAGATATATACCTGTTTTAGATGTTCAGAAAAAGAGAAATATGGCTTATTACTGTTTTTGCTGCGAGTTGAATGAGAAGATGACACCACTCACAAGAATATGATTATTCTTATTATTAACACAAGCTTTATATTTACCATTAAAGTCATATTAGAGTGGTGTCCATCCTCTCATCTAACTCTTTGCCAGAAGCCAAGCAATAATATTTCCACAAATTTAAAACTCTCCCCTTAAAACATTTTTGTGCATTGTTTGCTTTAAACACACAATGTCTTGAAATGATTTCCTGGAAATTTTCCCTACGAAAACAACAATAATTCTGAAGTACAAATCAAGTGGTTTCTCCGGGGAAATCTTGAGCTCCCCCAGTGAATTCTGAAATTAGATTCATGTCGCTCTGGATGAGTTATGTTCCATGTGAGACCTAAACACTAGCACTACAAACATAACAGTTCAATAGAATTCAAGAACACAGCACGTACCCGTCCTGATCGTCACACTCTCGCTGGGTTTGCTCCTGCAGTCGATGTCTTCTGCGGTCACAGTGGCTGTGTAGAGTCGTCCACAGAGCAGGCCTGTCAGTTCACACTGGTTCATGAGGTTCTCGCACTGGTCCTCGTGACCCTCAGCGCTTACCGCTGTCACTTTGTACATCTGCCCCCCTTTGCTTAAGTCCCACGACACCGAGGCCACATTGTCGCTGCAGCTCAGACTGGCTTGGAGGTTCTGAGGAACGCATGGTGCTGGAGGAGAGAGGTCAATACAGATGTTACTCTTTATTCACATTCCTCTGGCACAGACCCGTGTGTGACTGTGTGTTCCCCACCTGTCCTGGTGATTTGCGCCGCACTCTGGGAGCTGTTGCAGATTCGTCCTTCAGCTCTGACGTGCAGGAAGTAAAATACTCCACACGGCAGATCGGTGATGTCACAGCTGGTGTCCGGTGAGGTGCAGCAGGTGGTGTTTCCGTTCATCTCCTCCAGGGTGGCCGTGTACGCCACCGCACCGGGAACGGCCGACCAGGAGATGCTGATCGTGTCGTTGTCGCAGCTCAAAGAGTTGTGCACGTCCTGAGGGATGCAGGGAGCTGGGGAAGGAGGAAGAAATATGGTTCCTTATGTTTTTATGAATAAACAAATCATAGGTAAATAGAGCTTTCAATACAGAGCAGGTACGGCATTTTGCACAATTCCACATAATGGTCTATTTCCTTTGGCAGTGCCTTGTCTCTGTTGATTTAACACAAACCTTTCAAAGCTTTATTAAAATATTTTATCAATTTATGTTTGACAAACCCCCAAAACAAATATGAAGGTTGGACAGTGACAACAGCAACACCCAAGGCCCAATATGTCTGTTATGACGATTCAAGATGACTTCCTGTTTCCTTGTCCTAACATTTAGGAATAATAATTATCATATTAAGTTCAGTTTATGCTTTTATGATGTTTCTCATTTACCAGTCTCTGTTATGACAGCGTTGCTGGGTGCACTGGAGCACTGCTGGTCGCGGGCCCTCAGCGTGACGGTGAGGTTCTTGCTGCAGTTCAGCTGCGGCACCGCACACAACCCCTCCGATATGACATCACACTCAAACATCTCCTCGTCACCCAGGGCGCCTGTCACCGTGGCGACGTAACCCTCGGCGCCCCCGGACTCCTGGTATATCAGCCAGGTCGAGTTGGTCAGGCAGTCGATCTCCACCTCCGACAATGTGGGGACGCAGGGAACTGGGAGTCAACAGAGACGGATGAGAACATGTGTATGTGCACTAATATATAAATAAAGTATAAAAATAAGAAAAATACAAGTAATCCATGAAGCAAAAAGCTGATGATATACTTTTCAGGCATTTAGATCAATAGAATAAAAGAATCACAATATAAATAAGATTTTAAATCGTAAATCTAATTATAAAAGTGAATATGACTGCTCCTTGCCTGTTGTGATCTCTTGTGTGGGGCTGTCTCTGCCCACACATCCATTCCTGGACGGTGTGATGGTGACGTTGTACTTTGTCCCGCACCCCAGTGTGCTGAGATCGCAGCCGCTGCTTGTGCCGGTGCAGTTGTGCGTTTGACCTGTTTTGTCGACCGCTGACACCGTGTACTCGACTCCCGCCATGCTATCGTTCCAGGTTACAGACACGAGGCCGGTTCCACAGTCGACAGTGGGGAGGAACGACGCCAGAGGGCACGGAGCTGAGTGGAAGAAGAAGAAGAAGAGGTGATGATAGAAGATGAGGAACAGCAGAGAGTAAACACAAAGTCTGATTGTACACAAACCTCTTCACACAAGTAACTGACAGACAAACCAAATAGAACCTACCTGAGAGGACCTGGACCACGGGGCTCTGGGAGCTGTTGCAGGCTTCATCTTCAGCCACCACGGTGACATTATAGGTCAGATCACACTGCAGGTTGGGCACCAGGCAGTAATGCTTATCCGTTGTGCAGGTGCTGACGTGCCCTAGGCTGCTCGCCACGGAGGCACGGGACTGTAAGAGGTGACCTGTGGACTGCCAGGTGACGTTGAGGACACCGGCCCGACAGTCGAGGTCGCTCTGTACGTTCTGTGGCACGCACGGAGCTGAGGGGAGAGTGAGCAAAGAGGGGGGTCAGAGACATCAGACCGTCACTGTGTGGTCCCAGGTTCGATCCCACAGCGTCACTTTGAGCCCTTGAGGAGGACATGGGACTGGTCCTCGCTCACTTGAATGAACTTGTATGTATATATTCAGATATATATACTTTATATTCTATTTTATTCTATTTTAAACTATTTATTTTTCATTTTTTGGGTTGTAATTACTTGAGAATTTCTAGAAGAGAGCCTCTGACTCAAGCATTTCACTGCCAGCGACTGCTTAATGCATTTGATAATAAATATCTTGAATCTTGAATCTTGACTATAATTATTAAATCAGCAGTTGGCAGGAAAATGACAATCAAGTGATAATTATATTCTCGATAGAGGCAACATGGCTATTAAGTGAATAACTGTTACTTACAGTTGCTTTGATAAACATGACCATGTGCATTATATATGATGCAATTCGAAGGCCTGCAATAAATGCTTCCTTTAAAAAAGTCTGAATGGATCTATATACCGACCTGTACGAATCACTTCAATGTTACTTTTGGCTCCAAAGCAGTTTGCATCAACACCAACAGCATAGACCTGGTACTGCTGTCCACAGAGCAGACTGGGTATCTGGCAGCTGGTGCTGCTGGTGTTGCAGGACCACTTGTGGCCCTGTGCATCCACCGCCACAGCCATGTAGGAGAAGGAGCCCTGCGAGGCCTGCCACGACACCACGATGTTGTTTGATTGGCAGGAAGAGTTGACCGTGAGGTTAGTGGGGGGGCAGGGAGCTGAGGGAACAAGAGACAAATGGTCAGTCGGGTTAAAGTCCTGGATAATACTTCAGATAGTTAAAATGAAACGGCTAAAAGTATTGAATAAAGAGTTTGATTAGGGTTAGTTTTAGGGTTAAAGTCAGATTTCCGTGAACTCTTTGACGACTCACCTGTTTTGATTCTCTGCCAGTCCAGACCCGGACTGGGGCAGGTCTGTCCCTGTCCGTTGACGCTCACCTTGTAGCCCTCCCCACAGCGCAGGGACGTGATGTTGCAGGAGCTACCGCTGGTGGAGCAGGTCTGCTCATGAACCATGTTGAAGGCAGTGGCTGAGGCGTTGTAGTACCGGATGCCGCTGCCGGCCGTCCAGGACACCGTGGCTGTGTTGGTGTTGCAGTCCAGTGTTGCCTCCAGACCAGTGTGGGGACAAGGACCTGGGCAGATGAGAAGAGGAATACATAGAGAGAGGTTCATGTGTAAAACACTTAAATGTCTCAAATCTATTAAAAGTGTGTTCTGATTCTCAATTTCGGTTGATTCTGGCTTTTGGATTCTTTAAAATGTTGCCACTAGTTAAACTGGCTTTGTTTTTAATACAAATCTTTGTGTAGCTTGTCATTAGTACTTTAGGAGCTTTAGCAGACAAATCAACCCATTGATGTATTTGCACTTGTGTGTTTAATACCTGTAGTGGCGGTGATGGTCTCGCTGACCAAACTGACGCAGGAGTCGTGGCGAGCCACCACAGTGATGTTGTAGTCCTGCCCACATGCCAGGCCGGGGAAGTTACAGTTGGTGTCTGTGCCGCTGCACTCGGCATCGTGGCCGAGGCTTCCCCGAGCGTAAACCGTGTAAGAGGTGGCGCCGCGTGCAGAGTCCCACATGACCACAGTGATGCCCGTCATACAGTCCACTTGTGCTGTGAGTCGGGTGGGAACACAAGGAGCTGGAGGAGGAGGTGAAGAAGTAAATATGTCACTTTTCTCAGCGTTTCTAATCCGCTCAATTAATTCCTGTATCACTCAAACTTTGCGGATTACAAGTCAAGGAAAGTAACTAAGTGCATTTACGGTTTTCACTGCAGCAAAGAACTTTAGACCAATTTGACAGGAGATATTTAATATTAACATCCATTCTGAGGGATCCGACCACATGAAGAAAGCTCTAGGTTAATGTGTTCACACGTTAGAATGCATCCAGAATGTTTGACCCATTGACAAAGACTCTTATTTTATTATTTTCTCAAATGTCCATTGTCAATATTTTGGTGTGTGACAGGGAGAGATCGACTTCACCTGTTTTAAGCGGTTGTGCAACAGCCGGCTCACTGCTGCATGAGTTCGTGTGGCCGACCACACCGATGATGTAGGTCTCTCCGCAGGTCAGCTGGTCGAACATGCAGGCGGAGCTGTTGGAGTTGCAGGTTTGGATCCCTCCCATGCTGTCGACCGCTGTCACCACCTGAGTCTGGTTCGGACCCGAGTTCCCCCAGACGACAGACGCCGAGTTAGTGCTGCACTGCAGGTTCACCGCCAAGTTGTCGGGTTTACAGGCGGCTGAGGATTTGGAGGATAGATGAGAGAGATAGAGTGAGGGATTCATTAAAATAAGCCATCATGATTCAATTAAAAGGCGACCAAATTAAATGTCTTGTTTACTTGAATAAAATCGTGGATTTGAATTTGAGTTTTTTGAATATTTTTTGGATAGAACACAAGTCAACACAATGCAAAACTCAGATGTAGTTGTGTCTAAACATTTTAATGAAGGATTGTTAAATATTCTATCTTTAATATGCTGTAATGCCAGAAGAAGAGGTTGAGCTACCTGACTGCACGCTGTAGTCCGAGCCCTCGATGGTGCCGCAGTCCACTGATGATGTCGTGACCACGATGCTGTAGGTGAGGCCACATGTCAGGTTCTGGATGGTGCAGTTTGTCTTCGTTGAGTTACAACCCGCACGTGTGCCATCGCTGCCAATGGCGATTGCAGTATAAGACCCATCATCGCCGATGCTCCCCCTCCACTGCACCGCGAAGGAGTTGACATTGCAGTCCAGTTCTGCTACCACTTGGTCAGGTAGACAGGGAGCTGTGGGGGGGAAAGGACTCAGGTTCAACACAAAGAGAAATGTACTGAATCCTGATCAGAGAGTTGCAGGAAGCAGCAGGTTTCATGTACCTGAGTAAAATGTGATGCTTTCCCCTGCGCTGCTGTTGCAGGTCGCACTGGTGGCAACCACAAACGCAGAGTACTGATGACCACAGTCCAGCTTCACTGAGCAGGTTGTTGTGTTGGACCAACAGGTAGCTACGTGACCGTGGGTACCCGTAGCTGTGGCCGTGTAGGAGATGGCGTGGGCACTCGGCGCCCAGGTCAGCGTTCCAGAATTGGTGCCACACTCGGCAGTGGCATTCAGATTAGTTGGGGGACACGGAGCTGAAAGAGAAGAGATAAAGGAACGAAGAGAAATAAAATAATAAATAATGTCAGCTTCTGTAAAAGCATTGTCTTGTTATTTCACGGTTGTATCCAGACATTAACCTGTGTCGATCTGAATGGGCTCGCTGAGGTCGCTGGTGCAGTCCGAGTCCCTCGCAGCGACCGTGAGGTTGTACGACTCGCCACACTGCAGCCCGGTGATCACATGGGACGTCTGCGTTGTGGTGTAGCTGGCGTTGACTCCACCTTCTTCTTGGGAGTGGAGGATGTAGCTGACACCACTTTCGGGACTCGGGGACCAGCTCACTGTGATGTCACTGTTCGTGCAATTGGTCACTCCGGTCACGTTGGTGGGAGGACAGATGACTGAGGGCCAGAGAGGAACCAAGAGAGACACATTTAGAAAGTAGTGTGAAGGAAACACACAATTAGTAAAGGAAACAATTGAGTTAAAAAAAAATATTTGCATCTATGAGATAATATTCCATATTCAACAAAGAAAGCAATGATTTACATTAACACAATAATTAAGTTTCACGTGGCATTGTGACTGATACATTTAATTTGCCTCAGTAACAATAAGGTTTTTATTGATAAGCAAGATGTGTAGTAAGATATATCACTGTCAGTACGAAGTGGCGCCCAATTTAAATAAAAGCAACATTAACAACACTTGTGAACTTTGTCATACGGTAAATATTGAATCTAAATCTAGTTTTAAGTCTAAATGTTGAATCTAGATGTAAATGTTAATTGTCAAATCTAAATGTCAAATATTAAATGTAACTAGACAGACTAGAAAAATGCCACTTTTTAAAAACCTTGGCCTTACAACCAAGAAGTGACATGAGAAACCTAAAATGCTCTCATAGTTTTACATTGCTTTGATAAACATTGTGTGCAACAGCATAACCTTCAAGGAAAAGATTGATATTAATGTCTGTACAGGTTGTAGCTCTGGTGAAGCTGGAGCAGTTAGCACAGCTTGGGCCTAAAGACTGGAAGCAGCAGCTGGTCTAAACTGACCTGACTGCAGGGAGACAGGCAGACTGGGTGAGCTCCTGCACCCCCTCTCCACAGTGACCACGGTGACCACAGAGGTCTCCCCACACAGGAGGTCAGTGAGGGAGCAGTTGGTTCCAGCCGAGGTGCAGGTGTGAATGTGGTCATCCACGGCCGTGGCCTCGTAGTGTTCTGCTCCCAGTGCCGGGCTCCAGGATACGTGGCCCACATTACCAGCACACTGCAGGGACACGCTGACACTGGTGGGGGGGCAGGAGCCTGTGGGGAAGGAAACACATGAGAGGGGGGGGAGGAAGTTAAAAAAATGTAAGAGTTTGAAGCCTAGAGGCAGCTAGAGGTACTGCAACAACATTTGATGGTGCGAGCTACTTCCATGTTTGTTTATCTGTGTGAGATAAGAGGTTGTCAAAGTACATTTCCATGTACCTTCAAGATTGAACTGTGATGTATTGTATTGTGACATCAGAGGAATATAAACATGAATCAACATACATTATGGGCAGCAAAACATTTCACTCTGCTTCATGTTTACCTCATGATCCTTTTTTTGTTTGTTTTGTAAACGTCAGCATGAACACAACATGGATAAACATACATTTTCATGGAGTTCCTCACCTGCAATGAAGTTGACTGGGGTGCTGGAGAAACCCTCACACTGGCTGGAGGACGGGGTGACGGTGAACAAGTAGGTCACGGCGCAGTGAAGGTGCTGGAGGTCACAGCTTGTGCCATTTGTGGTGCACTCTTTGGAATCGCCATCTCTGCCCTGGGCTGTCACTTTGTAGGAAATCGCACCAGGACTGTGTTGCCAGCTGACTGCCGCCGTGTTGTTGTCACACACGAGGGAGACACTCACGTTCGTGGGGGCACAGGGGGCTGATGGGAAAAAAATCACACATGGAGATCACAGAAGATTGAAACGGTCGGGAAAACACACCAATAAGTATTTCAGGTTAAACATACACACACATCCTGCAGGTATCCCCTCTCTCTCTCTCACCTGTCTGAATCTGTGCACTCCCGGGCGTGCTGCTGTTGCAGTGGTCAGCCACAGCTATCACTTCCACGTCATACAGGCGACCACAGAGCAGTGAGGGCAGGGAGCAGTGGGTCTGAGTGGAGACACAGGAGGACGTGTGGTTTCCAGACTGGACGTGGGCGTAGAATCGGTCTCTGCCCAAAGTCTCGTCCCAGCTCAGTAAAGCGATGCCGGTGACACAGGAGTACGAGTACTCCACATTTGCAGGTGTGCAAGGCGCTGGGTGAGAGGGGGACACAGTCAGTTCATGAAGTCATAACTTGAACCTACAAAATATTAAAATCCAGTTTTAACAGTAAAGGTCCAGTGTGAGGACTTTAGTGACATCTAGTGGTGCAGTTGTTGACTGCAACCAGCTGATTAATATCCTTAAAGTGACCTAGTATGCTTCCAGTTCCCTTTCATTGCCACAACGAATCATAAAGACAACTGAAACTCCAAGCAAGCCTGGAGAGCAATAAGTAAATATAGTGCTGGAGAGAAACTTAAAGCAAAGACGACTCAAATACAACTTACCTGTGACAATCTCAAAAGTGCTGCTGGGTTCACTCGAACAGTGGTGGCCTTGTGCGACGGCCTGGAGGGTGTAGGTGTTTCCGCAGCGCAGGTCATCCAGGACACAGCTGCTGTTGCCGGAGGAGCTGCAGGAGGTTGAGTGTCCCCGGCTGGAATCTGCCGTAACCGTGACACTCACGGCGTCCTCGTCCTCAACCCAGGTGACCGAGACGTTATTGGAGACGCAGTCCAGAGAGTGATTCTGGATCACTGGAGCGCAGGGAGCTGGATACACGATTGTCACATAATACCAGTTATATTTTGTTAAAATAATCAACCAAAATTTGTTACCTTGTGTAAAATCAAAGGTAACAACTCTTCACTTCTATCATGGTTTACCTGTGGTTACATTGGTTTTGGCGAGTATGGAGCTGTTGCAGTTCCCGTCCCCGGCCAGCACAGTCACGGTGTAGTCCTCGCCACACCGCAGCTGGGTCAGCTCACAGGACGTGCTGGTGGAGGTGCAAGAGTCCACATGTCCGCTGGCCTCTGCCAGGACTGTGTAATGACTTGCTCCGGCACTGGCTCCCCAGGTCACCATCACAGCACCAGAGATGCAGTTCAGTGCAGCCGTCACGTTTGAAGGATCACATGGTGCTGGAGAAGGAGGATGAGCATCATGACTGTGATTAGAAAGTAAATAATATCCCCTTCCTCATCCTTAAAGTTGTCTTATTTGGACATTTACCGGTTGTTGCTGGGACTACGGCGCTGGTGGAGCTGTTGCATCTGTCGTTGAAGGCCACCACACTCAACATGTACGTCTGAGCACACCGGAGGCCGGGGAAGGAGCAACTTCCGTTAGCTGTGATACAGGAATCGGAGAAACCGCCTTCACCCTTCAATGTGGAGATGTAGGATGCTGCACACGTAGGACACACTGCATCCCAGGACGCCTGCAATGTGGAAGAGGAACACTCCACAACGCCTTGGACGCTCTCAGGGACACATGGAACTGAGAGAGAAATCAGGGATGAAGAAGAGTAGAGAAGTGAGAGTTCATGTCCAGTAAAGTCAAACTCTTGTATTTCTATAGTGACAACTGACAAACTTACTAGAGTTAACAATCTGTGGGACACTGGTGTGTCCTTCACATGTGCTGCTGATGGCTCTGACTGTCACATTGTACTGCACCCCACACTCCAGATCATACAGCATACAGCTGGAGCCCTCTGTGACGCAGTGGAGTGCAGTCACATTGTTGTCGCTGGTCTGGGCGGTGACGCTGTAGTTTAGTGGCATGGATCCCGGTGTCCAGCTGACGGTGAGAACGTTGGTGCTACAGTTCAGAGTGTTGATCACGTTCTGAACAGCACAGGGGGCTGACACAGGAGGCAGAGAGTTGGAGTTAGAGGTTGTTTACAGACAAACGTGAGAAAAGAACTGGAGCAGTTGTTAAATGACTTCACACAGCAGTAGCGGATTTTTTTGATAGAACCACTAGGGGGCACAATAAGTCTCTTTCATGTGACCAACAGCACAGGAAACAGGTATTGATTGGGAAATTGTGAAAGTGTTTTTCAGCTGAGACTGAATATTTATATCTGTAAATTTAGTAGAGGTCCAGGAAGTCCTCACGCCATCTTCCAGTTGGAGACTGCTCAATGATGTAATGGAGTAATGGAGCTTTCATTTGTCAACTAATGGGTTTTGATTTGGCCTCTCTGCAGAAGAGGAAATAACTGTTTTAAACATTTTAGGGCACAAGATCCAAGAAGAGCTGGATAAGGAAGACAACCGGTTACTAGAGATAGACAACATAGATGGCACTCCCTCTCACCAGTGGTACTCATGACTGGATCGCTGTCGGGACTGTGGCAGTCGCCATCTGAGGCTGACACAGTGAAGGTGTACTTCTTGCCACAGTGCAGACCCTCCAGCTGGCAACTAAGCATTGCTCCTGCGTCACAGGTCACATTATGGCCGTCCATGCTTACTGCCTTGCCAGTGTAGGACACTGCATTGGGGCTGCTGTCCCAGGTCAACGCTGCCGAGTTATTGCCACAGTTCATTGAGACATTGAGCTGAGAGGGAGGACAGGGCGCTGCAGGGAACAGAAACACAATTGGTTGGCATATGTGAGGCTATACAATATTTCCCAGCTACAAAAAACAGTGATGTCTGCTGGTGTTTACCTGTCGGCCGTGACACCGCAGGGCTCCCTGTACTGGTGCAGTTGTCATCCACCGCGAACACACTGACATTGTAAACCTGGCCGCACATTACGCCCTCCAGGTTGCACGATGTCGTATTGGACAAACATTCCAAGCCATTGCCATCTTTATACACAGCAGCTACAGAATAGGATTTGGCTCCACGGCTCGCTTGCCACGTCACTCCCACAAAGGTCTGGCCACAGTTTCTCTCAGCAACCACACCAGTAGGCACACACGGTGCTGGAAGGGGAAAACCTCCGATCAGCTACGGCTTTAGTTTAATCAGTTATATCACAAATTGTCTACAAATCAGGGAATTACATATGACTTTAAAAACTTACCTTCCCTGAAAGGCAAGACTGAGGGGAAACTGACACAGGTGCCATTGAAGGATGTCACACTCGCTGTGTACTCCAGTCCACACTCCAGAGTGCTGACGCTCAGGTCGGGCTGTGTGGTGTCATAAGCCGTCTCGTTGCTGCCGTCTGAGATCACCGTGACGTAGCCCTCTGCGTTGCTGGATGCGTCCCAGTCGAGGGTCAGTCCACCTGTAGCACAGTCCACGTTGGCCTGCACGTTGGCCGGCCCACAAGGAACTGGACAAGGAGGAAGACAGCGTTTGTATTGGCTTTTGTGGTAACTTCTTCTTGATCTTCACAGATTTTTCACATGTAGGTTGTTCTAGACACCAATTTCAGAGAGAACGACACAAGGACATGAAGGCATCATGTACCTAACACAAATAGGAGTAATGTTCCTACCAGAATCCAGGTAGATGGCATTAGAGGGGGTGCTTGGGCAGATACCATCGTGGTAGCGGACAGTCACAGTGTAGAGCTTGCCACAGTTTAGGTTTTGTATCCAACAGCTTGTTGTGACGGAGCTGCAGCTGAGAAGTCCCCCGTCTTCGTCCACCATGGTGGCGGTGAAGGAGTCCAGGTTGGGATCGCTATTCCACGAAATCAAAGCCTTGTTGGCTGCACAGTCCAGGGAGGCTGTGACGTTATCCAGTGGGCAAGCGCCTAAAACGGGACAAATGGATAAGTCAGATGTACAGAATTTAATTATGAAAGTCAACAGCTTAAGATGTTAACTTTAAAAGGAAGGTCAGAAATTACCTAAGCAGCTTTACAGTAAGACATCATAGAAGAAGAAAGAACATCCCTACCTGTTTCTACATAGACGGTGTTGCTCTCCGAGCTGTTGCACATGAAGTTGGAGGCGATCACGTGCACTGTGTAGTTGGTGCTGCACTTTAAGTCGTTGATCGTACACATCAGATTGATAGCGTTACAATGGTGAGTGACGCCGTCGCTGTCCGTCGCTATGGCGATGTAGAAAATGGCACCGCCGGCCATGGCCCAAGTGGTGTTGATTGAGTTGGCTCCACATTCCTTCACAGCGGTTACGTTGTTGGGGGTGCACGGGACTGGAAGGGAGGGGAGGAATCGATTGTAGAATAAAACACAGCTTTAAATTGGATGTTATCATCCTAACTATCCTTTGTCTGTCCGCATTGCTAATAAAGATTAAGATTAAGATGCATTTATTAGTCCCAAACACATGCACAGACATGCTCATGCAGGTAGGGAAATTTAACTTCTGCTTTTGACCCATCTGGTGCAGGATACACAGAGCAGTGAGCGACCATGTACGGCGCCCGGGGAGCAGATGTTGTCTTTGGTAAATAAAACTTAACTGGTTTGTTGTGTAAGTCTTCAAAGTGCTGGTTACAGCCAGAACCCCCCGTTATCTTAAAATATATTATGATGTAAAAGCAACTAAACTTCACGTTCGATAAGCGATTAACAATTAATCAATCAGAAAGAAAAGCCTCTGTCAATGGACTGATTGACTCAGTGTTTCATATTCCACCACTGCTGCTGATATCTAACCCACAGACAATCACAGATTCTGCTCACGTGTCTCAGCCACAGGCCCCAGTGTCCTCGCACTGGAGCACTCATCATCGAAAGATGTGATGTAGATGGTCAGGTACTCCCCGCACTGGATGCCCGGTATAACGCAGCTGTTGGACGTGGTGGTGCAGTTGTACTGGTCGTTGTGTCCCATGTTGCCGAGGGCCTCCAGCGTGTAGCCCAGGGCCCCCTCGGCCAGGTCCCACTTGCTGAGCAGACCGTCTGATTTGCAGTCGGACGAGGTTTGCAGATTCTGAGGAGCACAGGGGGCTGGAGGGAGGCAGAAGAATCCAAGGATTGTGTTATGTTACGTCATCGCTGTGTCAAATAGATATTTCCATTTAAATTTCTTGAAAATTTAAGAGCTTTCTTCCGTCATTAGAAATCTGATTAGTAGCTTTTATTCCTAAACATGATCCCAGATCTTACTTTTGTGAATAGGAGTGAAAGTGACAGATTTTCAACCCTTATTTGAATATTTGATGATACAGGTAACGACGTAAAGTAGATGGCGATCACATAAAAGAGCTCATTGCTATATGGAAGTTGCAGCAACTTCTAAAGATGGAAATTAAATGATTAGATATGAAATACATTTGTAAATATACAAACTCTTAGTGTCTTGTTGAAGCCATACACAGGATATAATTTAGATTGTTGTACCTGTGCGAATGTCGACCGTGTGGCTAATCTGGCTCCTGCAGTCCCCTGTGACCGAATGCACCGTGAAGGAATAGTGTCGTCCACACACCATATATGGGAAGTAACACGAGTTGTCCTCCGTCACACACTCCGTGAGCTCTCCCTGGGGACAGAGACATCACATAATACCTAATATACAATGTAGTTGTGGGACTAAAGCTAGCGGTGTGTTAGCTCAGTTGAGCTTACAGGCTGAAACTTGAAACAAAACAAAAAGTAGCTAATCAACACTTTATATTCAAACCTCTTTATCTTATTTATTATGCGAGAAACAACAAACATCAAATAAAAAAAACTCTTTATTAAGAAGTAATCGTCTAAACCTCGTCTTCCTTTTTCGCGTACAAATTCACATTTCTCACAAAGTAGAACTTCTCTTCTTATAGTTTCTTACGAATGTATTTTATTTGCATGTGATATTTCCACTGACATATGTTTGTTTCAATGTGTATAGGTGTCAGTACCTTGGAGTCCACTGCTTTGGCTCGGTAGTGGTCAGTGTTGCTCGTCCGCTCCCAGGAAAACACGATGACATCGGTGGAACAGTCTCGGATTAAGGACAGGTTGCTGGGCGGACATTGGACTGGAAGGAAAAAGATATTTACACATTCAGTCAAAGTGCAATAGACAGACAGAACAACAGCTATATAATAATATGGTAAAAGCTATTTTCAAGCTATTTTCCACGTCTGCACTTTTGTAGTAAACACAAATATCCAGACTTAAAACTGAGTGGTGTTTTTTCCCATTTTTTATTTGAAAGAACTCGAGAATATATATTACAACTACATTTTAAGAAATTAACTATTCAAACTAAAACAAGACAGATAGATAGATAGATAGATAGATAGATAGATAGATAGATAGATAGATAGATAGATAGATAGATAGATAGATAGATAGATAGATAGATAGATAGATAGATAGATAGATAGATAGATAGATAGATAGATAGATAGATAGATAGATCGATTGCAGGACAGGAGACCTAACAGAAAAAAACAATAAGTAAATGGGGTTAAGTATCAACATTAAAGGCGAACGTCTCAAATCCCGTTTCAGGTTAAAACGCCCTGATACTGAAGATTGTTGCTTTTCACTGTGGGTGGTTTCAGGTTTAACACAAACACAGGCTCATTCTAAGCACGCTGAACACAACACAATGTGAAAGACAGTGGAGCTCAATAGAAGACCCAGTTTTCAAAGGAGACACCTAGTGATGAGCACAAATAAATGTGTGAACTGGGGGAGGCCGGAAGGAGGAGGAGGGGGGCAATTGTAAACAGCTATTCCCAAATGACCTCTCGCTGAGGTCATTTGGTTTTTATTTGATTAAAATAAGAATTTAAACTTGAGAAAAAAATATCTTAAGAGTACAAATGAACAAAAAAACAGATATAGAGATCTTGTGCCTTCAAGCTTTTTCCTACGAGGCTTTATTTCATCAAACACAGTTATTCCGGGTCCTCCCTCAGGTATTAAATGGCTCTGCTCTTGACATGCAACAAATACATGTCATAAAATCATGTTCAGCCTAATCCAAGCCACAACAGCTTAGCGGCACACAATGTGGCACCACGGGTGGGGCTGCACAGAGAATCTCCATCACCTCTCCAACAGAATAGAGTGACACATGAGAGGAGAGGATTAACTGCCCGCACAAAATAGGCGGCAGGGTGGAGCGGTACAGAACGTTCGTCATCTGTATATTTGATAAACCAGTGCCATTACAGTTGATGGGAGTTATTGGGATTGGTTCCATCAGATAAGTTTCTTTACAGCAAAATCACGAGTGAATTCACAGCTCAGTTTTAGTTTGGATCCTTTTGACCTTACAGTGGATATAAAGGGATAAAGTTTGGAATAAGTATCCGTAAAACCACCTAAGATTTATAAAAAAAATATATGTGGGCACTGATTTTGAAGTATGGAAACCGATTATTGAAAAAGGTAAATGCATAAAAACCTGGTGGAAGGATGTGGGTCAGGAAAGAACCCATTCGATTTGGGTGTAAATCAGTTTTTAAGGTCCCTATCTTCTATGTAAAGTGCCTTAAGATAATGTTTATTATGATTTGGCGCTTTACAAATAAAATTGAATTGTGCTCTGAGTGCCATTCTGGTTTATAGAGTTTTCAGATTGTCACTTGTATCCCAACAATGAAGTGAACATCATCCAGAGGGGTTACAACTATTCTTGTTTCATGTGTTTCCTATTAGTCTTCCAGAACCGTGTGTCAGCTGTTACCTCTGCCAACGAGTGTTTAAACTGATTCCCATTAAAGTCTGTGGACGGGTGGGGCCATGACCCTCGGAAGAAAAGTTCAGAGCAGGGTACACTAGCGTAACTCTGTATTTTCTATCACTTTCACAGGGCACTAACATATCTCTCAGTGATAATGTTATCTCACCAGTCTGAAAAGTGGCCGAGGTGCTGTTCATCATGTTTTGGCAGTTCTCTGATATCGGCATCACGTTCACCACGTAGTTCTGGCCACAGCTCAGTCCGGTGATCTGGCAGTGGGTGCTCTGGCTGGTGCACGTCAGTTCCGTGCCGTTGTCGCCCCTCGCCGCAGCCTTGTAGGATGTGGCCCCGGACACGGCCCACCATTGCACTGTGGCGGACTGCATGGTGCAGGTGTAGTCCACCGATATGGATGAAACTGGTTGCAGCTCTGCAAGCAACACAGCATATTGTTGTTAAAAAAAATAAGGATGACGATGTAGAGGAGAAGACTTTGATGCAAAATAGAGGGAATAGAGATTATTACAGTCACATTACTTCAGACTTTACTGTTGTGAGTTGTTTTTAAACTACCAGTATCAGATTGTCTCTGCCGGGGCCTGTAGACAGAACAGCATACTGACACTGGTCACGTGCCTCATCACTAACACACAGTCAAAGGACCTCAAAACACCTTTTGATTTCTGTTTTTCTCAGATTTGTGTTTACACGACAACAACAAGTAGGCTGCCGGGGCTTCCGAATCCTTTCTCCCGCCCCGAGGATCACATTCAGCACGTCTGAAAGGAGCGCCTGGGAGAGAATAGCTGACCTAGATCCTAATCACAAAGTTATTGATATTAGTTTGGCCCTGGGTGCCGACTCACTGTTGGTGGTGTATGTGATGTTCGTGGGCTCGCTCGGAACTAGGAAGGCGTTGAAGGAGGACACCGATATGAGATAGGTGGAGCATGGCAGGATGCCCGTGACGTCCAGCTTGGTGTCTGTGACGTTGTGCACGGATGGAGGGCTGGTGGGTTCATCAAGGTTCTGGAGGATGCAGTTGTACACTAAGACGTCTTCCACCGGCTGCCATGTCAGCCTTGCTGTGAACGGGCCAGTATTTTCTGCTGCGAGCATCAGCGGAGGCCGCACCACTAAAACCAAACACACACACACACACACACACACACACACACACACTCAGTTAGAGGGACTATGATAAGTGGGAGAAACGACTCTGAGGACACAAGGCATAAGTTCTTACCATCCAATTTAGGATTACTATTACAGGAAATGACAAGAAGCACTTTATGCTATAGAATCACTTGAAATAAATCAAAATGCCATCAGAGATATCTGCACATGAGATGAGCATGCTGGTTTGAAATGTTTTCAGGTTTAGAGTTTGCTGCTGCTGAACCTTTTTTGTTTCCAACTCAATAAAACGGAGTTAAAGGAATTAAGTTTGCACATTATAAAGTCAATAATAACCCAAACAACATCCACATTATCATTTTTATATAAGATACCAGTGAAGCCTTATTCAGGTTAAACCTGGAAACAAGACATGCATGTTGAAGCGTTTTTATACAAATACTACAAGGAACTAAATGGAAAATTGTGGCACTTTTAAGTTGTGTTACCTTTGCGGTAGGTGTATAATATTTCAAAGGGAATCTGTTGTGTGTCATATGGATAGAGTGTCACTGACAACACTATCCACCTGTGAACATAGCCGTAACAAGGAGACACCAGAGGGATGTGATGTTTCTGTCTATGTGTAACATTCACAAGTCGGTTTTTCAAAGTTTTCAAATCTCCAGACGGACTGAAGGTCACTCACAGGTCGTGATGGTCTTGACTTTGCTCATCCTCCCCAGGCCGGCCTGGTTGGCTGTGGTCACGGAGCAGTCAAAGTTGGTGGAGGGCATCAGGCCTCGCACCACAGCGCTGGTGTTGGTGGAGTTGAGTTTGAGGACTTGCCCGGTGGCTTGAGATCTCACCGTCAGGTAGTAGTGGTCCGCTGAGGGCACCGCCGACCATTTTACAAAGATTGAAGAACTGGACAGAGCACGACTCTGCACTATCTGTGATGTGTCGGGCACTGAGAGAAGAGAACAGGGAAGAAACTATTGTTTCTACATATAAATGTCACAACTTGACAAATGATGATGATGCCACAACCAAAATAACAAAAGTGCCAATGTTTTGAGTGATGCTACTACTAGTGTATATAATATAATATTGTGTTGAGTGCCTTCTTCCTTACCTGTCCACGCCGTAGTTTTATTAACACACACCACAAAGTAGAACTGGAAAACTTTGAGAGTCACGATATACTCGGTTCCTGGTCTGAGACCCTGGACTTCTCTCTGTGTGACGCTAGCTGGCAGGGTCACCACAACCGGTGCAAAGTTTGAATTGTTTTTCACCCGTAGATCCAAAAAATAGCTTGTGGCCACATTGCTCTTGTCCCATTTCACCACAATGGATGAGGGGCCTGAGGGTTTCGCTGAGGAAATCCTGCAACCTGGAAGAGATGGAGAAAAAGACAGTGAAAACAGATGTTTGGTTTGAGACAAGACATTTGTTTGTCTTCACATTACAATACAAAGGAAATTGTGATGTGATCTGTCATTAATTCATTAATAAGCCATAATTATTGAGCTGAAAACTAAATTCCTCAGTAAACTTACCTTCTGCACTATGAGGTATCTGTAAATAACAAGAAGAATGACATCAGGAACATGATGAAAATATCCTGATTCTACATAACCCATTGATCTGTTTTACAAATTTCAACAACAAAAACACAACAGCTGTACCTGAGTCAGAGACACCAATGCTAAAGAAAACCCTATGGCTCCCAACAATCCCATCTTTGACATTGACTGTGGGATTACATTTAGTTTAGTATACAAGGGAGTCAAATACAAAAGGTGTTCTGGATTCTTTTGAGCTTTCGCCCAGGGTGCGTGAGAACCAATCAGTGTTCGCCCAAATGAGGACAGGCTGTCCCACCAATGGCCCCAGGGCAGTCAGAGCTGCCCTGAGAACACAACAGGGAGGGAGGGACTAACGGAGGTATGGATGGAGAGCTGGCTGGATGGATGAGAGTTTGGTGAGTTCACCCGAAGTGAGGATGAAAGAAAAAGGTGTCTCTTTCTTCTCTTTTCTCTCTATCACACGGTGGCTGTCACGCATGTTTGCATAATCTTCAGCACTTCAGTTTGCTCCTGTAGCTGCATCAGCCTCATGGTTAGTAGAAAGTTGACGACACTTTCCAACCTCACAGATAACTTCCTCTGTAACTATTATTAATTTATTTTTACACTCTTTTCAAGACAGTTTAAACATCTCCAATAAGAATTTAAAATACACATAATTAGCACATTTGAAACAAAAGTTGAAAGGTCACTGCTTTGTATTTAACAGCTTAAAACACAATTTCCTCTGCCGACAAGGAGGTTATGTTTTCACCCCCTGTGCATTTCTTTGTTTTAGTTGGATTGTATGATTGAGAACAATATTGAACAAAAACTACTGGAGGGGTAACTACAAAACTTGGTGGAAGAATGAGGTAAGGGTCAGGGATTGACCTATTACATTTTTTGATAGATCCATTTTTTATCACGTGAGAGAAAGGGCAGTTTTCAATATTTTCGTAGATTTCACAGGGAATCATTCATGGATATTAACGAAAAACAACCAAGCACATTTAGAAGAACCCACATCTGTGAGTGTGTGAAATTCATTATGCAGCTTGGTTGAATATAAGGGGACTGAGAGCCAGTTGTGTGTAATTATGAGTGTAATACTTCATAAATCCATCTACTTGTGTCATAATTGCTCATACGTCCAATACACAAACCTACTCAAAATGGTCACAGGTGTCTGACCAACATCGATCTTATTGCAGCGATGCCTTTACTCTTGTGTCCCAGAGGCGGCGGTTCACATGCAACTGACACAACTAACACAACTCCTACAGAGCAACACTGTGTTGTATAAAATCTGTCTGTTTATCATCCATTTATTGTCTCTGTCCATTTGTGTTTGTTCCCGATTTGTCCACATTCAGTTCTTTTCTTTTTCCACGTCTGTAAATACAGTACATACTGTAAATATCAAAAAATATGAAGGAACGCTGCTCCGCACATGTTTCTCCGTCAACTGTTTTTAGTTTTTTTTCGTGTAATCCCTTAAACAATACATGAGAACACAGAGGATGACCTGAGCCGAGGAGATAAAGGCCTGGGAGGGGCCTCCCAAGTGCCACTGAAACCGAAGTCAAGCGTGCAAACTTGGGAATTAGGACTTCATGTAAAAGGGGATAACTTAGAAAACACTAACGTTAATAAGTCGGATCTTTCCTAAACTTGAAGCTTTTAAAGATCTGGAGACATTTGGTTGTGGATTTAAATGGAGAATGATGTTAACTTCCACCTACACAGACGGATCCCTGCGCTGGCTTAATGTGGGCTACATGCTGGGCTGAAAGGGATCTTTTATCACCGGAGAATAAAGGGCTATCACCTCCTGATGGCTCGCTGTGTATTACAAAAAAAGGAAGTCAACATGAAAGTGGATACGGGCCATAAACCTGCCAGGAAACTTTAGCTCCCCTGCTTAAACAATAGAGCAATTTTGAAGCACGGTGAATAAGGACAAGTGATGCGAACGCCTTGATATTTCATTGTATCCTTATGCGGCTGTGATACCGTCCTGATCTAGACACTGTTACAGGTCATAGGTATCGAACATGTGATGATTCAACTTCCCACAATTCTCTGAAGTTATTAAAAGTCACACACGTCTGCGGTGTTGCTAAAAAAATCATGTGATTAGATCCGAGTGAACTCAAATATGAAAAACTGACATTTCTGATCCAGAAAAGTTGCCACGGTCTCTTCGGCTGAATAGTTAATAACTCAACACTATAGTGGAATCATCAGTAAACATGGATTTGGTGTTAAATTAAATCAAGCTGCACCAAATTTCGCACACTCGTGGATATTAGTCCCCTAAATGTGCGTGATTCTTTAAATCAATAACCATGAATTATCCCCTGAGAAATCTGTGAAAATGTCCTAAAAGGTCCCAACTCGCAAGAAAGTGATGCAAATGTCGGGATTATAATAAAAACAATAATGAAAAACATAACCTGCCTGGCAACAAAGGTTATATTCAACCCAGATATTTAAAAAATGATTTTGCTTCATGGTAATGTTGACATCGTACGACTAGGAATCATTTCTGATAAATATAAGATATGGATTGACTCCATTATTTACTGGGATATCTTCAAAATGTGCATTTTGAGCCTTAGTTTGTTGACCCCTCTAATCTTCTGGATATAACAATAATGATAATAAATAATAATCAGACATGAGGTACAGTTCAACAGCAGTCTTTACTGAGGACACTTAATATGTAGTGGGGTAAAGGTTAATGAAACTCAAATATAGTTTCCTCTCAGGGAATCTTCAACTCCACCAGTAACAGTGGGAAAGTGAGATGAGGTGTGTGATCAGATTTCTATTACGTCGGAAACCTCTAATAAGGCCTCAGGTCAAACGTTGACACATTAAACTGAGGGTTTGAATAGTATCATATTATTGTTCTTGTCCCAAACCTTCTTCTAGGATTGTGTTCAAATCTGTATTTTTCCATGTGCAGGAACGTGAGTCTGACAGAGAAGTGCCTGCATCTTCGAATTCTACATGTGAAACAAACAATCTCGTTCTTTTCTACGATGAGATGTTACGTAAGCTGCTGAAAGGTCTCCAGTTCCCCAATGAGATCCTCTACAGATGCACCACTGATAACCTTCACTGGTTTCACTGCACTGGAGATAATAACCAGAACCGTCCCTCCTGTCACAAGGGACTTCAGGCAACTGAAACCATGTGCTGTGAAGAAGAGGAAGGGTGACATATCACTTTTTCAGGGACAGGTCGAGCTGGGGGGATGGTGGCAGGGTGTATCGTAAAGGACAAGTAAATCTATCACTGTAAATGGATTATAATATATATATAATAACAACATGTGAGCTGGTATTGACTCCAGCTCCTCCTTCGGCCCTTAAGGGAAAAGCAGTAAAGATAATGGATGCTAATGCTTTCTGCATCCTCGTCACTAGGGGGCACTACATCTTTCAAACTGGTCCTGTAGAGGGAAAATACTCTTGCTGCTGCAGACAGAAAATGTGTGAAAGGCTAAATTACAGATATATTTATTATTTGAACAAATAGCTGGTAAGTGTGGACAGGCTCTGATCTTTCACAAGATAAAATCTGATTTATTATCTAACTGCCCCTTCAAAATAACACACAAAAAAAAATAATCCCATTTATAAACACTGTGACTGAATTCAGCTCCTGTTTCTCATTTCATAAAATTAATGTCCACGTGCAAAATAAAACACAAAACACACATTTGATGCTGGGAATTATTTTATTAGTCGAAACATGCATCAGGGTCAAACAACCACAGAGACACATGTTTGATTCATCCTGTCACTGGTCGTCAGGAGGTTTCTAACTTAGGGTTGTAGCTAAGATTATTATTTCAAATTGGTAAATTCTCAAATTAATACTTCTTTTTAAAAAAGAGGGGTGGGGGGCCTAACGGTTTTATAGCAGATTCAAAATGTCAATTAGATCATTTAAAATCGACCTGTCACAGCTTCATCAGGACAGAATGCAGATTTAGTTTTGTTTCTTTGTGGATAAAAATGTTAAAGATTTTTTCACTTTTGTCAACTTTCTTTCACCACACATATTAAAGTGTACTTCTGTTTTTTTTTGTCACAAACATTCAGTTCATCATCAGTTGTTCTTCTATTTATTTTTCAGTCTGGCGCCATCAGGAGGAGCGAGGATGGCGCTTGAGGAAGAGGAGGATGAAGAAGATGAAGGTGAGATGTCTGCGTGTCGAGGCTGTAAAGACAAAAGAACACCTTTAATGTTTTTGTTTTTAAGATTTAAGTATTAAAAAAACACGATCATGGGGACGTGTAGTTTCATTGACTTTAACCTTTTTCTCTTCAGTCAACAACTGTTATCATGTTCTGCATGTTTCCATTTCTCATAAGAGGAAGAGTATTTTCTAATGGACTCACCATGTGCTAGTCCACACTTCTCTTCCCTCTGTAATGCACTGCACAGATTAAAGTGGTATTAGAAACAAAAAGCACAATATTGTGACGTAAACCTCAACATAATTAAAGTTCAAAATAGTAAAGTACTCACCTTTGCCGGTGTTGTTGTCTGAGCAAGTTACTACAAGAGACCACAACAATAAGTCAGAAGAAATGTTTTATCATTACTTTATATATTAATAATGTTAAAGGTTCATTTCTGTGTTAATTCGAGTCATCTAAAAAAGTCCCAAATTCTCTTCACTGCTGTCGTTATAAGTTATAACTGTTATAATTGTTGTTTTGTTATAATTACTTATGAAATCAATTAAATAAAAACTGTCCAACTGTGTGTTGAATTTTGACATTGAGATAAAAAAAATCTTACTTAAAAAACTTGCGTCTCGTCACGTGACATCACTCTGAGCCTCATACCTGAGTAAATTCTCTGAGCGCAGAACAGCACTCTGCTGCCCCCTGGTGAGCTGAGAGGAGCCACCACCACGTCGTACACGTCTCCACACTGGACGTTGCCAACGTCACAGCTGCTCTCCCCGGGTGAGGCTGAGCAGGTGTAGTTGTTGCTGCCTCCCACCAGCTCGGCCACGTGGCTGTGGCTGCTGCCTGAGCTGCGCCAGGACAACCTCATGGAGTTCCCTGCCGTCCTGTAGAGCCTGACCCCCGATGGACAGCACGCACCTGTGGGACAGCGAGAGAGAGAGAGAGAGAGAGAGAGAGAGGAAGCCCCTGGTCTGTTGAGGCCTTGTTGTCTCAAACAGGATGTCAGTGAACACCTGACACGAATATTACGTTTGAAATGATTTAAATCTGTTTGTCTCTGCTTCTCATTGGTCGAGAACCTCCTCACTCACTGGACGAGAAGCCCTGATAGGTGCAGTTGGCCTGGCGCCCGCTGTGGCTGAACGCCTCCATGGTGACGGTGTAGTTGGTGCCGCAGGTGATGCATCCCATGAGGCAGTGCGAGTCCTGTGTGTGGCAGCGGGCGTGACCCCGTGGGCTGAGGTCAGAGAGGTGACGAAGGACTGAGCCCCTTTGGCGTGGGACCAGGAGACGTTGGTCATGGCCTGAGTCACCTGGGCCACCGTCAGGTTCACCGGGCAACAAGGTTCTGTAACAGACGAAGAAGAGGAAGGTGGATGATGATGATGATGATGATGATGATGATGATGATGATGAGGGGTGTACTGTGTCTGAATCTGCTTCAGAACAAATATATATAAATCATAAAGAGTAACGAGAAGTAAGGCCATTTTACTTATGAAACAAACAACTTTAAAGAATAAGAGCAAAGAGAAATAATAAAGTGATAGATATGAATATAAGCTTTTTATCAATGGTCTCATAGAACCTGATAACATCAGGAAACATCAACAAGGATGAAGATGAGTGTTATTAAACATGTTGAGCTTAAATAAAGTCCTTTGTTTACCCAAACACAGGAGGGACAAATATCCAAATACTAGAAAAAGACTTCAGAGCACATTAATATCAATGTACAGATAATATATTTGTATGTGGGGTCCCTCCTAGTGGATGTGCATGCTCATAAACTGTTGACCATAGCACATAACATGTCTTTTCTATTCATTCATACATCCATCTGATCTGATAATCCGTATTGTGCAGTAACTACTTTTTTTACTACTGTATTATCCCGCCTATAGTAAATTCATATTTATATATTTTTATATATTTATCTTGCTCATAGTTCTTATATCATACAAAACCTGTCTAATAACTGTATCATTCAGACCTCTCACCTGTCTCCAGGGTTTCAGAGTAGCCCGGTAAACTCCGCCCTGCGACGCCGTGTGCGACGACACTGACTTCAAACGTGCAGCCACAGGGGAGGTCACCGAGGTCACAGCTGCTCCCTGTGGTGGTGCAGGTGCGTGCTCCGTCGTCTCCCTGCGCGCTGACGGTGTAATTGACGGCTCTGTTGTTCGCCGTCCAGCTGACACCGACGCAGGAGGAGTTCCTCACGTTCAGCATCGTGTTCATGGGCATGCAGGGAGCTGGTGGGGGGGAGAAGGAGAGGATGAGGAAAAGTAAATAAATTGTGCTTTGTATTGTCTTGTTATATAAGGTCATAAAATAAGTGTATTGTCATGTTTCTGATACAACGAAGAGAAATTTGCTGGACGTTCTCCACCTGTGTCTTTGGTGTGAGCTTTGCATCCACGGTTGCAGCCGCTGAGGTCGTTGCAGGGCGTCACCACCACGCTGTAGGCCGTGTCACAGCGGAGGTCGGAGAGGGCGCACACCGGCGCCGTGTCGTTGCACAGGATGACCTCTGAACTGTCTGCGGCCCGGGTCTGGTACACCTCCGCCCCCCGAGAGGCTGTCCACATGATCTCCAGAGTGTCTGTGCTCACAGCAGAGACGGACACACCCTCTGGACAACAGGGCACTGAAGGACACAGGGGATTAAACACACATGAAACATATGATGAATGATGAAGATGATGAAGACATGTCACCTCTGCTGCTACTTACAGGTGGTGTAGTTGAATCTGTCTCCTGGAGGACTGGTGCCGGCCTGGTTGAAGGCGTGCACAGACACCAGGTAGGTGTAGCCACACTGGCAGTGGAAGGTGCAGTTGCTGCTGCTGGTGTTGCAGATCTCTTCCCCCCCCTCGCCTCTCTTGATGAAGGCCATGTAGCCGTCGGCGTGAGGCACCGGGTTCCAGGTCAGAGAGCAGTTTCCGTCAGTCGCCTCCTTGAGGGCCAACGCCTCCGGTGGGCAGGGGACTGAGAGCACAGGACAGATCGGGGATCAGTCTCCATCAGGGAGTTTTAGAGTTTCCTATAAGTTGTGTAAGTGTCTAGAACGTCTCAATGTTCTTTATGTTTTATTCTTGACTTGTCTGCTGCTTCCTGAAGTCATACTTATATCATACAATACCTGTTAATACTGTACTATTTCCTTTATTACTGCTCATAGTTCTTATATCATACAATACCTGTTAATACTGTACTATTCCATATATATTTCTTACAGTACATATCTTATTTATTTACTGGTATCTGGTTCAGCATGATGGAACATAAAGGGACTAATGGGCCCTTCTATTGTAATTAAACTTGGACTTGTTTTGTACACAGTTGCCTTCATACTCATTCGGGCCAGGAGTCCAAACAGACTAGTTCTTAACACTAATATAACCTTTGTAGAAATTGAATCTAATTGTATTGTATCGATTGTCTCTTGTCATCTCCCGACTGATCTGACTTCTGTGTTGTGCAAAAGTCCAAATCCAGCGAGAAAAGCAAATTTTCCCCCGAACTGTGTGGATCTGACTCAGAGTGAATCTCTGCTGCTCACAGGTGATGAAGACCTCGGGGTGGGAGGGGGGGCTGGACCCGCCCTCGTTGGAGGCGGTGACCTGGATGGTGTGAACCTGTCCACAGCTCACTGGAGACAGGAGGCAGGAGCTGGACGTGGAGTTACACGTGAGGTTCTGGTCGCTCGTCACCAGATACTCGACGGGTCCGTGGACCTCCGGACCAGCTTCCCAGGACACAGAGAGCTCGGCCACACCGCTACCCGTCACCATGGAGACGTTGACAGCAGAGGGGGTGGGGGGTCCTGTTGAAGAACATAAGACAGTGATGATGTAAGAACTCACAGGTTCACACACTGAACCAGTTAAAACATGAAGATATTTGATACCACTGTGCATCTAGACACTAGTGCATTTGCTTTAAATACAGTTTTAGTATTTGCTAATATATTTAATGTTGAAAACTTCACAACTTTCCTGAGGATAATATTGAGGTCATCACACAGCTGCGTAGCATATGTTCCTATGTCAGCTAATACAAATTTAAGTATCCACTGTTTTTCACATTTACAGTCTATTCCTTTTTGAAGAACACACATGTTTGAGGTCTTATTCCTCATTATAACAAACACTTATCAATGAACTGTCAGTGCCTCCTTACGTGTTGTCTGGTTGATGTACAAGCTGCCGTCTCCCTTGCGGCCCTCGACGTCCCAGGCGTAAACCCTGGTGACGTAGAGCGAGCCGGCTTCCAGGTCCGAAATGGTCAGATTGGTGCTGGAGGTGTTGAACTTCATGCTGGTGCTTGAATTAAACTTGTACACGGACAGGGTGTACTGGGCGGCGTGAGCCACCGGAGCCCAGGATACAGTGATGCTGTCGTTGCTGAGGGAGGAGGTGGAGGGCTGAGGAGGAGGCAACACTGTGGAGGAGAGGAGAGTTTGACATAGTTCATATTTGTGAGATGTTCTCAGAGATTAAGTCTGTACTTAGTTGCTATTTACAGGCCACGGCTGTTCCATTAAAGACAGAATATGAATACATATAGCCTGGTTATTGGACGACAAATACATCCGCTGGGTTGTAGTTAAAATCCCTACAACCTTCAATCAGATCTGAATAAATCACATCCACCAACTGTTTAATAAAAATACCGTTAGATGTATTTTGCCTTTAATTGGTGCTTAGTCCTTTGTCTTACGGTTTTATATCTTGTGACCTAAAAGCCAGTTTTTAGATCAAATTAATACTTATTTATCATACATTACCATTTCTTTTATTTCTATGTTTGCTTTTTATTTTATTTGTTTATTTTTAATTATCTATGGAATTGTTTTAAATTTATCTCTAAATGCTTCTTTTTGTATTGTCTTTTAAATTTTATGTGAATCATGTTGAATAGAGCTGTTGTTGTGCTATACAAATTATTTCCCTTGTTTTTTATCATTGTAATGAGTAAGAATTATGAATTAAAATTGATTCTAACATATTAAAGTTACACTATGTTTCCTTTCAAGCTGTTTCTGTAACATGAAGTTGACGTCAAAAAAGTTTTGTCTTTGTTTTCTCAAATAAAACCATGTGATAATGGATAACTGATTAATACTACAACTTAATTAGTATTAGGTTTTGAGACCAGGTGAAGAAGGAAATTTCGAAAAAGTTCCCAAGTGATTTTTTTGTGAAGGAAAATCAAACAGTGAGCAAGCAAATGGTGAAACTGTTGAAATCCTTCTTCTCAGCTCGTGAGGATCCGATGTTCCCCTGGAGGAGGAGGTGGAGGTGAGAGGTGACACCTTCGTGCTCGTGATGAGGTCATCTCTTTGTGTGTCTGTCTCACAGGGGTCAGGTGTAGTTACCACAGACCCTGAGGGATGCCGGGGCATTTCTTCACTTAGACAAACCTGGATTTTTCACAAACACAGAGAGTGTATGTGCCTGAGGATGATGCCAGTGTAAGTTCCCTCACAGTAATGTACATGCGGCAATGGGACAGATCAGTTGACGACTGTGGGGGCACGAGGGGCGATCACAGAAGGGTCCGGTGTCGCTCACTGAATGTCTGACTCATTTCTTCACACAAATTCGCCCTGAGGTGATATTTTAACTGAATTCAAGTCTGAACTGTTGTTTTTCTAGCAGTGGAAAGTAAAAATCACAAAACCAAACATCCACATCACACCTGTCTTTGCAGTCGCAGGCAGAGATGGCTGGCTGCTGCCTCCTGGGTTCACTGACATGATGCTGAGCGTGTACTCGGTGTAGGGGGTGAGCGATTGGATCTCTGCAGGGGGGGAGGACACAGTGTCCTCTCTGAAGAAGCCATTGGAGGTCTGGACACGTACAACATACTCAGTGGCGCCGGTGCTCGTGGTGAAGTCCACCATCAACGTCCTGCTGTCCTTCGGTTTCACTGTGTGGATGGGTTCCATTCTCTCAGGGGCTGAAAGGGAATAAAACAAAAAAAGTTTGTCTGTCCGTCTGTCTGTCTGTCTGTCTGTCTGTCTGTCTGTCTGTCTGTCTGTCTGTCTGTCTGTCTGTCTGTCTGTCTGTCTGTCTGTCTGTCTGTCTGTCTGTCTATCTATCTATCTATCTATCTATCTATCTATCTATCTATCAGCTGTGTCTCTTCTCACCTGTTGATGACTCGACTGATGCGTTGTCCAGTATTTGCTGATTTTGGTCCTGAGCCTGGAAACTAAAGACGTAGTTGACGTTTGGGGACAGATAGTTGATGGAGCCCATCACAGTGTTTGGACCAAACGTGGCGAAAGCGACTATGGTGCTGGGTGAACTTTTGGTGGCGACGAGGATCTTGTACGCGCTCGCTCCCGAGACCCTGGTCCATCTGAGAATCGCAGTCTTGGATGTGACTGAGAACACGGACAGCTGGACGCCTGAAGAGAGCCGGGAAAGAAATGGAAATTGTACTTATCAAACTCAAACTCTGAAAAATGTGTGCTGTACTTTTACTTGAGTACATTTCTGTCTATATATTTGTACTTTTAAGTCAAATATATTTCCTCCACCGCTGATAATACAGTTATAAGCTATTTATGAGTGGAATTAATGTTGAAGGAGCAAAACAGTACCTGATGCTGTCACGGCCTGCAAATACAGAAAAGAAAATAGATTTAATTATACAATCCTAGTTATTACAAACAAGTTAATCACTTTCAATGTGATTCTTTAAATGAATTGCCTTCTTCAGTTCTCCTCACAAAATGTCAGTGTCTTTACAATTTTAAATGAATAAACAAATAAAGTTTCATTACCTGGGAGCATATGCCTAACGAGACCAAAACAGTCAGCCACTTCATGACGCCCATTCTTCACGTCTGTATCTGGAAACACTTTCACCTTCACAAGTCGTAGCTTCTCTTAGATTTTCTGTTTTGCTTACCTCTTTTCTGTTTGACCTTTTCTTGTCTAGGTGGACATACCTGCATCTGGCTCCTCCCACTGGTTGGAAATGTCCAATCGTAGAGGAGCAGAGAGATGTACGTTGGCGGGCAGGTTCAGGTTGAATAGCATGAGAAGGAACCACCTACAGCTATGGGCATGTTATTCTATATTCAAGGATGTAGTCAAGAAAAACCAAGAGTGACATGAAGAGGGGATCAGGAGTTCCCCCTGGCTAGAGGCTTCACAACACACCCTGTCACACTGATGTGTTCACAGGAATAATAGAAATATAAGCTATTTCCTCCCGGGGGAAGAAGAAATAGGAACATTTTACTGAAATCCAGAACATACAGAGCCTGAAGTATAAATACTAAGGACAAACAGGGGGTATAGATTTCACTTTAAAACACTTCTACAGGGGCTGGATCATAACAAAACTGTAAATCTGTATACTTTTTTCTTATTTTATTGTTCACTTATTTAATGTTGACAGATGAGTAATTTGGTGTAACTCTTAACATCGTTATAAAATTACCCCAGAAACTACTGAACTTTTTTTGGAAAGTCAAATTCGAAACTCTTAATAACTATCCAACCAGTGAACAGATATTAAAAGTGAAAAAGTATATTAATGTTTGTATTTTGTATTTTATGTTCCCCACTTTTGATGCATTCATTATTATTTTTTAACTTATTTATATCGTATTAATTAATTAATGTTTGAACTTTTTTCCATTGTTTTATTCGTTTTTGAGTCAAAAAACTACAACGCTCCGTCGCACACTCGATGACGCGGATGACGTCAGAAGAGGAGGACACAGGGTACAGGAAGAGGAGGTAAAAGAAAGATGGCGGCTGTTTCGGATCACGGGCTGAAGAAAATAGTTTGGAAAAGTAAGTTCACGTCTAACGACAGACTTTGTGACGTTGAGAGGAAGCAGCGTTACACATTGTGTTATTATAACGTTCAGGGTTTGAAAGAGAGTGCGTGTTATTTCATTGGACGTTTCTCACAGTGAATTGTCAGCTCCAGATCTTGTTGTGTTTCACAACGGAAGTTTACAAACGTGTGTGTACGTTAAGCGAAGTGATAACAACAGAATACACAATGAATGAACCGTCCTGTCGCTTCACCGACACGTCCTCCTGTTGTGGCCCCGCTGTAGTCGTCCGGGGCCCCGCCTTGCACGTCTCTGTGTGTCGCTGACATACCGACACACACTGACACCAGGTTGTGTTGTTTCCGGTGGCGTTGGGGTAAAGAGTAGAGAGGAACGATCTGTCAGCTGGGTCCACTCCGTTAACCTCATGCGATGCGACGACATCTTATTGTGTAGTCTTTTGTGTATGGCCGTCAGTTTCACTCTGTGTGTGTCTGGGAGAGGTGTGTGTGTGTGTTTGAATGTCCTTTTTCTTTCAGTGTGAGAGTGTGTGACCATGGTTACCAAGGGTAATTTGGAGTCTCCAAATGGAAACCGCCTAGACATACCCATAGAAAAACACGTGTAAAATATTCATTTTCTGTGATATTGTTATCATATTTGAACTTGGGCTAGGTAAGGCTTCGTGCTTTGGTCCCATTGTGTTTTCCAGCTCACAAGTCCCAGCTTGAGTCATCTGAAGGCATCTTTTTCCAACAAATATTCAGGCGGAAATAAAAACTAAAACCAAAACAAAGTGCAGCTTGGGAAATGTGATGCTATCTAATAAAATGCTGGGTATGTAATATGTGTTTTAAGAAGTTGTTTTAAAAGATTGTTTTGATTTTGAACGCCTCACATCCTCAGGCAGTCAACGTCTGGTTAGAAGATGGTTACTTTTGAATTAACACAAAGTAGTTAAATGGTGAAGATGCTGCAGAGATGACTGGTTGGGGTTAAGAGTTCAGGTTCAAGAAGCACAAACTGAACACATGAATTTTTTCCATCCCGGTTTGAGTCATGTTGTTTTTCATGAGTCATGTTCTGTGTCTCTTACAGGAATACAGGAAACGATTATAGCAGACAGCAGAAAGTCGGATATATGGAAGGTAAGAGAGCCCTCACTTCTTTAAGTTTAATCAAAAGGAAAGACGACCTCCACGCTCCAGATCCAACTACAATGGCGCTCAGTAACGTGCACACCGCCGCCAAAGGCCAAACAGTCTCCTTAAATCCAACCAAGCCATCAGAAATCAGCCCCTTAAAAATATGCCAGATTGAGCTTCCATCAAGATCTATGGATTATTCCCTGGGAAATCAGTGAAAATGTCTATGTAAAATAAAGTGGAACAAATTCCTGCGTCTGAACCAAACATGTAATACATTCTTTTTTGTGATTGATTCCAATTGGCACAGATTCTCGAAAACAAGAATTGTAATGTCTGTATTTTTGCAGTTTACAGAACTTTTAATGTGTTGCTCCATAACCTGTCAGTTATAATTCAGTGTGATCCATAATTTGACCCTTGACTCCTGATTTATCGTCTTCACAGATTTTGATTCTGGACCCTTTCACCACCAAGCTCCTCTCGTCATGTTGCAAAATGTCCGACCTGATGTCCGAAAAAATTACAAGTTAGTGAAACACTAACTAAACTAAACAACAACACTGTTTAGTTGTTTATTATTAAGTCGGTACGGGGATTTCCCCGTCACTGCTGTTAAACTAAATATCTTGTTTTCTAAAAATGTAGTTGTGGAGGACCTGTACAGAATCAGGGAGCCTGTTCCAGAAATGAAGGCCATCTACTTCATGCCACCCACTGCTAAGGTTTGATCGTGTAACCCTGTAATGGCCATATTGCCATTGGATTCAAGTTTTCATTTCATTACATTGATTTCCCATATGATGGTGTTTCTCTCCTAGTTTTATTCCACCTTCTCTTTCTTACTTCCAGTGTGTGGATGCCTTTATTGCGGACTTCAAAACCAAACCCAAGTATAAAGCAGCTTACGTTTATTTCACTGACTGTAAGTAACAAACAAATATCAACTCCTATCTACTATAGCAGCAACATAACTGAGAAAATGACACATAAACTTACCTCAGCTCAATGGTTGTGATGTTTCTGTGTCCGACAGACTGTCCTGATGACCTGTTCAACAATATGAAGCTGTACTGTGGAAAGTACATACGAGTCTGTAAGGAAATCAACATTTCCTTCATGCCGCAAGAGGCACAAGTGAGTGGTGACAGTCTGTCTTCATCTTTTGTCTCTTTTTTAAGCATTTTGTTGTGGTCATTTAGAAACTGAAGGAAAATCCCCTTGTTTGAATGCTTTTTTCTGTGTCATTGAGAGAAGGATTTCTGCAGCGTTCTGTGTGAATCTTTGTGGGTGTCGGCTGCTTCAAGCTGTGACATCATGATTTTGCTATGTTTTTATTATAATGGCTTGAGAACAGCAACTAGTTCCAAATGTTTTTGAGATCTTTACAAAGTATAATACAGTTCCTATTTATTTCTTTAGACATTTATATCAGAAGCCAGTAAAATTATCACGAGATTGAAATGTTCCACACTCTGCTTAATTATTTGATTAGGTGTAGATTGTTAAAATAATGTATTTATAATAATAAGTAAACGTTTTTTTCAGGTGTTCACATGTGATAATCCGGGAGCTTTCCAAAGCATCTACAGTCCCAACAGCCAGGACAAAAAGAAAACCCTGGAGACCATGGCAGACCAGCTCGTCTCTCTCTGTGCCACGTTGGACGAGTATCCAGGAATCAGATACAAGAAGTATGTCAGAGGAGATTTGGTTTCTCAGCTTACAACACAACTCAGCCCCTAAAGCACAGTTCAGGAGAGAAGCTTGAACTGATCTCAGGATGTGTTATTGTACTGTGGCAGAGGCTCAGGCTTGTGTTTTTGCGTGTTTTTCACCTGATATGCTTGGCAAGTAACATTGCATCAGTTAAACCTATTTTGACCAATGACAAATAATAAAAAAACTGTTTATATCATTTCTAGAGACAGCAAGATGGAGAATTCCAAGACTCTCGCAGAGCTGGTGGACAACAAGCTGGCCAGACACTACGAGCTGGACGACAACGGCAAGAAAAAGGTGAGACTCCTGCTGAGTCAGGAATGTTGGGAGTGTAAACAAGGTCGTAGACCAAGGAGCGAATGAGAAACCGGAGATAGTGTTTTTTCTCCATTGACAGTTTAACAGTTAAACCTTAAAGAAGTGCTGTCCTTCCTCTGACATTTAAAAAGGAAAATGTTGTTGCTCAGTGGCAGCATCATCACAGAAAGCAAGGAAAACACCATGTGTCTGTAATCATGGTTTTATAATATTAACATAACAATATAATGAATGTTTCTTTTTGTGTATTTTCCCCTATCACCAGGTAAAGACTCAGGCCCAGCTGCTGATAGTGGAAAGAGGTTTTGACCCCGTCAGCCCCATCCTACACGAGCTGACCTACCAGGCCATGGCCTACGACCTCGTCAACATCACAAACGACACCTACAAGTGATACAAGCTTTTCTCCCTGGAATTCTCCATATTCACACGTGCAAAATATGCTCCTCTATCAGTCAATGTGTCTTTCAGATTATAACATATCTAGCTGAAACCAATTATCTGGTCGTCTTTGTGGCTAGGTTCAAGTCCAAAGACGGCTCGGAGAAGCAGGCCCTGCTGAATGAGGACGACATGCTGTGGGTGAGGCTGAGGCACAAGCACATCGCTGAGGTCTCAGAGTAAGTGTGAGCAGCATCTGATTGGTGGAGGTGTCCTGTTCCTTTCCTCCTCACGTCGACCCTGACCCTGTGTTTCTCTCACAATAGAAAAATCCCCAAGATGGTAAAGGAAATAGCAGCAAGCAAGAAACAGCCGGATGGGAAGGTACAGGGCTCTCTCGGTCTATTGGAACTATGAGCTTCATACTTGACTTAAAATACCTGAACAAACATTTGATTGCATTTTCTCTCTAGATCTCAATTAACAACTTGGCCCAGATGATGAAGAAGATGCCTGCGTTCCGTAAACAGATGACTGAGGTATGAAGCATTACTTCAAAAGCATTTACTACAGGTTTAAGGACAAATGTTTTGTTTGCATCCTACCTCTGATTATAGCTCTAAAGGATCATCACGTTGTGGTTGGATGTGGGGTTGCAAAGCCCTGTTTCATGTGTTTGTAACTAAAGCTTGTTGTAGCAGCAAAACTAAATGGAAAGTCATAATATTTATTATATGACATATACCTTTTTATTATGGGAAATCCTTTTGAAACTCCAATAATCAAATGTATTCAAGTTAAATGGGTCACACTGTCTCTCCCACATTGTTTCTGACTTCATAGCAAACCGTTCACCTGCAGTTGGCCGAGGACTGTATGCAACAATACTCCAACAACGTGGAGAAACTCTGCAAAGCAGAACAGGTCTGTCCGTGCTCCGGGTTTTGTTTTGTTGGGGGGTAAAAAGTTCCAAAAATGTTTGCCACTCAACCTAGATGGAGTGAGTCAGTGGTAGGACTGTTGTTTAGTTTGTGGGGTTTGACATTTAACTCTAAATCTGCTCCTAAAAAGTGTCTTAAAGGAAAAGAGTGGGATTGTGGTACTGGTCATTCCCAGTATTCCCAGCCTTAATGAAAGATGAAACTGGTTTTGGCTCTGTGTAGGACCTTGCTGTGGGGGCAGACGTGGAAGGGGTGAAGGTGAAAGATCAAATGAGGACCCTGCTGCCGGTGCTGCTCCACCCGTACAGCACCCACGAGAAGGTCCGAGCCGTGCTGCTCTACATCTTCAGCCAAAATGGTAAGACCTTCCTCTTCATCAGCAGATTGGGCTCTTTCTGTCTGTAAAGTAGTTCCTTGCTTTGTAATCATACATTATTATATATTATTAAACACTAAGACCCTGATTGTTTGTTTATTTGTGTGTAAACAGGAACAACAGAAGAGAACTTGAACAAACTCATCCAACATGTCAAGATCGAGGATCAACGAGAATTTATCCTGAACTGGAAAGAACTGGGCGTCCTCATCATCGGATCGGTACGTGGAACAGACGAGAAGATCGACCGATCGTGGACGAGTTCTTTATCTTGCGTGTCATCCTGTTCTCGTTTTGTTCGTCTATTCAATTCTCTCGTCGGTCCCTGAATCCCGCTTATTGTTTTCCGTACGTGTTTTGTTTCCAGTCGAGTCTCCTCGCTCGCAGACCATCCAGGCGCGATCGTTCCCAGGAGGAGACGTACAACCTTTCCAGATGGACCCCTGTCATAAAAGATGTGATGGAGGTCAGTGAGGGGGGGTTATTTTAAATCAGAGCTCAAGGCGACTTTTGTCATCTGTGGGACTTAACTTCTGTAGATGATGGATAAGTTAATGATCCTTCACTTTCCAGGATGCTGTGGAGAACAAGCTGGACACCAGAGAGTGGCCCCACCAGTCCGAGTCTCCTGCTGCCTGGAACGGCTCCGGAGCTGTCAGGTGGGTTGTGTACGAGTCATCGCACGAGAACTGGGGCAGTTAGTTTATCTGTGAGAGATGTTCTGATCCCAATTACTCATCGCCAACACTTTCCTTGTTTCACAGTGTTGCACGTACGAATTTATCTTCTTATTTATTTTAACTGGCAATAAATCAAACATCAAAGCAGTTTTCTCACTTAAATCTGACAAAACAATCCCAGGGACACATTTGACATTCATAGTGCTATAGTCTAGCGCCCTCCAGTGGTCATTTGTTTGACTGTATTCATCGCCTGTTTGGTGATGTGCTGTTTTTGGTGATAGTTTGATGTTTCCGGGTCTATGTTCGATATCCAGGGATAGTTCTCCCATTTTCTTTCTTAACAGGATGCATATTTATTTTTTTTTCCCCATAATTTGAACATTCAGTCTGCAGTTTTAATATTTATAAATACCCCTCAGCGCCCGTCAGAAGCCCAAAACCAACTCTCAGGACGAGCGGCGGTCTGGCTCCCGCCTCATCATCTTCATTATCGGGGGAATGAGCTTCTCAGAGATGCGTTCTGCCTACGAGGTCACCCAGTCCGTCAAGTCCTGCGAGGTCATCATAGGTGAGTGGGTTCATTACATAGATCAGGGGTTAAACCACCTCTTCCTGGACAATTAAGTATTTTTTGCATTTTACACCTTGTGCTAAACATTGATTGAGCCTAATACTTCTTTATACTTTGATTCCAGGGTCTTCCCACATTTTGACCCCCACCGATCTTCTGGACGACATCAAGGCCCTGAGCAAACGTCCCGTGGAGACCTTCACAGTAGAAGAACGGAGCAACGCCTGAGAAGTCTGCCCCCCCCCCACCTCCCTGCATTTCCTGTCCCTCTGCACACTGCACAAAAATCTACTTCCTGAATGGAAGGCTGAAGGGAATTTACCTTTATACTCATCTTTATGTTTTCCTACTCGTTTAAAAAACCACGTGCACATTAACAACAGGTGTGGAACAGATTCTCATTCGAAAACCTTACGCCAGAAGAATATGGTCTCACTATGAAACTCAGCCATGTGCACATTGGTCTTATTAAAATGTACTTTTTCTCTTCCTACTGAGAACTTTTGAAGATGGTCCAACTCGCCTCTCTGTGTTTTGCCTTTGTCCTTTAATAAAACCTGCCTGTAATGTTTCATGTTAACGAGCAACTCTCAGAAACAGAACGATTTTGGAGGAGAGAAGCATGAAGCTGATGTAAATACTGTACGTAAGCACTGAGTCCCTGCTCCACCACTTTGACCTTTTCAGTCACTGCTGTTTATAAACACTTAATATAATTTTCAAGAGTGTCTTTAACATAGAACCTTTATGTTGTTGTTGTTTTGAATGACTGACTAATAAAAGGATGAAGTTGTTCAAAACGAGTCAGAGTCTCAGTTAATCTTCTTTTTGCACTGAGATGGAGTTAAAAATCATTTCTGTAGCTTTGCCTGTTTCTATATTATAATGTTGAGCTGTCTCTGAAGGTCCCATTCCCACGAGTTGTGAAGTCGCTGCTCTGACTTCAGTGTGTTCATGTGTTTTGAAGTCAGAATGTGGAGAAAACCCTGACGCTGTGAATAGAATATGATGCATTTAAGTGTTTAAAGTGTTTAAACAACACATTGACACCTCTTTACAAATATGCAGGCACACAAGGGGGTCCCAGGAATATTTATATTCTTAGAGGGCATCCTACTTGGAACGTCTGAATTAAGGGAATTATTTATGCACTGGATTGAACTTGATGGTGGCGTAGTTGATATCCTGTTATTGATTTGTCCTTAATCGACTACACACTCAGAGCTCATGCACGTTGTTGGTCTAAACTGGTGTGTGAGTTTATTACACTTTTTTCCCCCTGACTCTTTGAAGCTTTTCCGGCTAATTTCCATTAAAATAAGGGTTGTTTCGTTCGGGTCTCAGGAATATGCTGCTTATCATTGCTGCAGAACCAATAATGTTAACTAAAGTTATAAATACATGAAGTAATAAAGAACTGAAGTACTAACGGCACTTTGAAAGAAGAAATATCGTTATGACACGTCTCTGATGAAGCTGTAATGAAAACTGGCATCCCATAATAACAAAGGGAGAATTACAGAGAATTAAGAGTCAGGAAACAGTGTCAGGTAACACACACACACACACACACACACACACAGGGTGGTCATGCTCCAGTGATCCTACATGGAGGAGCACTCACATTTAACAAGGTGACTTACTCTCTCTTTCCTCTTCTTCTGACAGTCAGCAAAGCAGAACATAGTTTGATTATTAATATAATATAAAACAACCTACTGCATATCTAAATAATTAATAACAGCCACACCCCTGAGAGTTTTTAGTTTAATGTCACGGGAAAAGTCCTCACAGTTGACGATGTGGCCCCAGAGAAGTTAAACACTTAAAAAACATACTTAAGAATAGATAAAGTATGAAAGATGTCAATACATTTTCTGTTAATCAACCATATGATTGACCAGTTAATAAGTGCTGCAGAAAACAATGAACTGACAGACAGCAGATCCACCAACAAGTAATCATGCACTGCATTTTGGGAAGCCCGCCATTTTGGATTTAGTGCCCATTTTTCACATTTTTCACTTTGAGGAACAACATTATCATCATAATTATTATTTCATGTCTCCACTTTGTGTTTCTATGTTGTGTGTTGGTCTGTTATGAGTCCTGTCTTTTGTTTTCTCCTTCTCCTGCTGTTTTATTTAAATTGGTGATTTATTTTTAGATATTTTAAAATTTAAATAAAAATGTTATGTGGGGTGAGCGCATGCGTGAGAGGGGTTTCCATGACAACCAGCCGGGAGACTTTAACCGTTAGAAAAAAACAAATCAGATCGAGATGTTGGAAACTTTTTCCTCCTCGGACTGTAACGGTTCACCGGTGAATTCCCCCGGTTGAATCCGTGAGTGACTCCGCTGAGTTGTTTCCAGAGACTCGCTCCGGGTGACATGTTGTCGAGGACCAGGAAAGGTGATCCCCAGGCGGCAGGAGGAGCCGGAGGAGCCGGGGGAGGAGGTGGAGGAGGAGGAGGAGGAGCAGCTGGACCTGGAGGTGAGGAGCCGGGGTCAGGAGGACACAGAGCCGGCCACCGAGCAGCTGCCCCCGGGGAACAGGGGCCGCTCGTCCCCGGTGTCCAGGAGGGAAGCGACGGGTCCAGATACGAGGGAGAGTTTATGGACGGGTTGAAACACGGAAGAGGAAAATACACCTTTGTCAACGGAGAGGTACGAGATGTTTAACTTTATATCTATCAGAGGAAACATGTTAATATTCACATTCAGGAGGAGACTCCATTGTTTTTAATCAAGTCTCCACTGACTCTGACCAGGGAGTAAACATTGTATTATTAATAAATATGCAGATTGATATTAAAGGTTGAAACTTACAAGATAAAATGTGGTAACATGAATTTGAAATACTCAAGTTAAGTACAAGTACCTCAAAGTACAATACCTGCAAATGCTCCTTGTACTTTCCACTACTTGTATAACATGACACTAGTAAGTATAATCAAATATATTTAATTATATTCAAGTGAAGTACACTTCAGCGGCCTCCTGCAGTACATGAATCGGTCTGCTCCTCTGTGTAGTACCACGAGGGCTCTTACTATAGAGACTACAGACATGGGGACGGTCAGTACTGCTGGCCCATGGGACAGAAGTTCACCGGCAAGTTCTACCTCAACCGGCGGGAAGGATATGGACACCAGGTGTTTCTTAATGGAGCCACATTTCAGGTAAACTGGTTTGCGAAATTGTGAATTAAAATACCAGTGCATAGTAAATACCCTCTCCCTCTCCTCAGGGTTTGTTCCACATGGACCAGAGGCTGGGTCCGGGGGTGGTGACGTATTCCGATGGTTGTCAGAATGTGGGTCTGTGGGTCGGGCCGCTCCTCCTGAGGTTCTGCTCCCCTCTGGAGGAGGGCTTCAGTCTCAAGAACTTTCCTGAATATGCTGCCTACATGGACCCAGCTGCCGCCACAGACTCCCTGACTCAGGTACTGTGTTACCACTAAAACATCTGCATGAAGTATTCGGCTGCAAGAATCAAGTTTTACTGATTTGAAAACACTGTCGGGGTCCAGGCTGGAAGTTGTAAAACCCCTCATCTGACCTGAGATTTGTGTTTTTGTGTTCAAATATTTATACAATTACAAAAAAACAATTGTGAAATGACCCCTGTGCTTCTCTCTCGTCTTCGTCAGCCGCCCATTCTCGATTTCCCGAAGGTAAACTTCTCCTACGATGAATAATTAAATGAGATTTGTTACTTAATTCCAAAGCAGATGAACTGATCCCCTGTTCTCATCAGACTCAAGCAGACAGAGACCTGCTGCTCGTGGACGAGGACTGTATCTACCCCCCCCGGCATCGAGAGGTTCTGCACCAACGGAGATCTTCTGCCTCTGCCCCCAGGCCGGAGAAAAAAGCTGGATCAGCAATTCTTCGGCGAGCTGTGGGAGCCGGAGATTAATCCATACCTGGGCTATAAACGAGACCCGTATGCCGATCTGCCATTACAGGTCCGCCTGCGGGAGAACATACACAAACACAGGTCAGACATGTGTAATAACACAAAAAGTGCTGGTAGGAGCCACACATCTTGTAGAAGTGACATGACTGCAAGTGTCTAACATGTCGGTTTCCATGTGTGTTTCTCAGACGACTGGCCGAACACGTGTGCTGGGACGTGGCTGCTGTCCTCTCCATGAACAGGGAAGGTTTCGGACCCAAGGGGATTCTGGAGGTGTCCTCCGAGCAGCTGATCCGGCACGCTTCCCGGGGGGAGCTACAGGCTGTCACTCAGATCCTCCAAGGTCGTACGGTTTACCCTGATGTGGCAGATTCCCGGGACAACACTGCACTGATCGCAGCCACAGTAAGACTCAATTCGTAGCTTCAAAACCAGTTGGTGCACTGACCTGGAATAGGGAGAATGTTTCCGCTTCTCTTTCCCTCTCCTCACCCAGAACGTCTGTCCTCTGTAACTTTGGTGATATTTGTCCCTGACGACTGTTCTTTGTGTTTACCAGATAAACAACCGCCATGATGTGATGCACCTGTTGTTGAATAGAGGTGTTGATATAGACAAGCTGAACTGTGAGGGGATGTCTGCCCTCGCCGTGTGTCACGTCCTCCTCTACCCGTTTCACTCTCTGAACACCACCATGTTGCAATCCCCTCAAACCAAAGTAAGAACTTAAACATAATGTTAAACCCGATGTTACAATTTTTTGCCCCTAGGTTAACTTTTCCTGTTTTTCTCAAAATCTGTTGTTCATATTTGTGTTTTTGCACTGAAAACAAACTGAAACAAAACTCTTTGCATTTTCCGATGTGTCGTCAGGTTTTAAAGAATCCATCTTCACGTGGGAGCAGTTCCCAGATCAGCCAAGTGGACTTCACCAGGGACCCACTCATGCTTCACAACAGACCCCAGACCTCTAACACAACCCTGATTCAGCACTCACACTGGTAGGAGTGTCGCTATTAACACTGCTCTGACACATCATTCTGCAGAAACTGTATATTAATTGTTTTGGGATAACAATTAAGAGAAAGCAAAATGAAAATAGTCATGAAAATGTTGCATTTATATATTTGTTTGTATGTGTGAATTTAATTAGTTGTGGTTCCTCTTCAGGACGGCAGAAGAACCAACCGACCACATCTCACATCTCAGTGAGCTGGTCCCCGAGCGTCGGCCTGGTCTTCATCAACCTGAGACGTCTGAAGACCCTGAAGAGAGAGTGAGACGTATTCACCAGGAGCTCAAAGAGGTGTCGGAGTGGAGAGTCAGAGGAGCTGAAACAGCAGAAGAAGCACAGGTGTTCTATAGTCTTCTACGTGTTCCTGCTTATTTTTCACCAAGATCCATGAATTACTTCAGAAATCAGTGATCCTGTGGTGGATCAACATTCCATCAAGTGTCATGATGAATCCATCCTGTAGATTTAACGGAATCTTGCTTATGCATAAACAGAGAAACATACAAATTAACAAACCCACTGGAGTAACAAGTCGTCATGTTGTGTGTTTGCTGCAGGACGACTCCTCCTGCTCCGTCAGCAGCTCGACCCTCCAGGACACACAGGAGGCTACACACAAACTGGCTGCCATGACAATAGAGTCAGTTCTCTCTCTTCCTCTGCGCTGCTCTGTTCCGATGATACTTTGTGTGTGTCTCTGTGTGAGTTGTATACGTTGTGTGTCCGTCTGAGCAGAAACGATGCTCGATTGGAAACCCTGAAGATTCTGCTGGAGCGGGGAGCCGACCCCAACCTGTCCCGGGTGCCCATGCCCGTCCTCTTCTTAGCAATCATGGCGTCTGACACTGAGGGCGTCCGGAGGCTGCTGCTGCGTGGAGCTCGTACTGACATCCCCCTCCCACCTGAGGTAGGGAATTCATACTTCACCTCCTCTGAAGGAAGAGTTTATTTATGGAAGAGAAACCGCATTTGTGTGATGTCACAAGGTTTAAACAAAGACAATCCATAAACCATCAAGTTCCCCCTCGACCTCTCCTCCTTGTTGTAGAGGAAAGGTCTTTATCCGCTGCACGTGGCTGCAGCCCTGCCGGGGGGGGCAGGTCTCCAGATCACAGAGCTGCTGTTCTGTGCCATCACCGACCCGGACGCACAGGCCTGTGACCAGGACCACATCTTTGAACCAGATAAGGTGTGTGTCTCCGGTCACGCCTCATAACAGAGTTTATTGAAGCTGATCGATGAGCTCAGAAGAATTATTTTTCATTCTTGGTCTTTTTGGACTTTCCAGAAGTCTCAGGAAACACTGAGCACTGAGGAGCAGCCACGTTTCAACAGAGGAGGCAGAACCGCTCTGCATGTGGCCTGTCAGAGAGTCAGTGACTCCCAGGTCGGTACTGTGTGTGCACAGACGCACAACGACACCTCACTAACATGACACAAAGACGGATCAGGTCTGCAGCATGTTGTACATATAATAATAAACAACTTTGCTGTTGCCTCTCCATAAGATAAGAGCAGGAGGACGTTTAGTGTGAGGCAGATCACAAATATCACACAGTCTACTCCCAGTGTGTTCATGTTCCATTCAAAGAACCTGTGTGTTGGATTGTGTTTTTTGTCAGGATGCCGGTAAGGTCGTGGCCCTTCTGCTCTCACACGGAGCCAGCACACACCTCCTCTGGAGCGGACACTCCCCTCTCTCTCTGGCTATAGCAAGTGGCAATGAACAGGTGGATACCACACACACACACACACACACACACACACACACACACTGTAAACACCTGCACAATACTTCACACTGTCTCTGACTGTTGTTAGGCTGTGAAGGAGCTGTTGAGAGGAGGCGCAGATCCTAACCTCCCCCTGGGCCGCGAGGTGGGCAGCGCCCTCTGTGCTGTCTCCAACATCAACTACCACTGGTGTGACGACAGACTCCAACTGGTAACACACAAACACACAAACACACAAACGCACAAAATGGTATCCCCTACAGTCATTCCCAAAGTGTGGGCCTCGGCCCCCTGGTGGGCCATGAAGCCACTGCACGTGGGCCTTGAGAGGTCATCAGAAAATAAATAGATAAACAAGTTTCAGATTTGTAAGTAAGCGTTTAATACCACCAAACATTTAGGATATATTCAACAAAAAATGATCATCACAGGTTATGAAGCAAAAACTTGAGATTTTAATTCCACATTGTTATTATTTTGTTTGACCTATACAAAAGGTGTCATTGTATTTGTACTGAAACGCCTCATGTGTATATTTGGTTATGTGTGTGTGTGTGTGCGTGTGTGTGTGTGTGTGTGTGTGTGTGTGTGTGTGTGTGTGTGTGTGTTTGACGCAGCTGGACATGTTGGTTGAGGCTGGTGCTGACCTCCTGATGCCGGTGATGGTGGGTGGCGTCGAGGGAACCGCAGTGGACTTTGCATACAACTCCTTTAACCAGGTAACGCACCTTCTGTAAGAACACTGTGTAGGTGACTCAAATGTTTGCATGAGAGAACACAACGTTACCACTATATTGTGTTATGTGCAGTCTAATACACCTCAATACAATAATTATTTATTTTGTGTCAGTGTTGCTGATCCAGTGTTTCTGAACTTGTTGAGGCTGTAGTGAGTTTTGCTGTTTTACTGTAAGATATCAAATCAACAAATATCCAAATTTTTGCGTCGCTAATTGAGTTGAAGCTTCTCTGACCCTCTCTCAACAAACTGGATAAAGTAAACAAGCCCTGTTTATATAACTTATTTCTGAATCTGAACATCTGTCTGTGCGTTTAATGTTCCTATACAGGACGGGCGTATTGCCCACACTCCCTATCTCACTTTGACACATCGGGAGAGGGACACATTCAACAAACGGCAGCAGATCCTGAGCATGATGGGAAACCTGCTGAGACAGACGGCTGTCCAGCGGGAGAAGGAGGCTTTAGAGAGAGAGCAGCAGCTCACACTGAATGGTCAGGGTGCTAATATGATGGCCAGGTCCTCCAACAAGCCCCCCCTCAGACGTGAAGGTCGAAGACACAATGTAGAAAGGTACACGTCAATGAAGAATGTTCATATCGTCTCATTTCTTTTCTCTAACAAAATGCTTATTAATAATAACTTCCCGGAGCCTGTTTCAAACTCTGTATGTCTGAACCTCTTTTTCCAGGAATCCGTTGTTTAAGTTCTGCTACGACTGCGGTCGCTCTGCCTCCGTGAAGCTGACGTCTTGTTTCAGCTGCCACAAGGTTTCCTTCTGCTCACAGGACTGTAAACTGAAGGCATGGAAGGCCAGACACAGGGACGAGTGTGTCCAGGTGAAAGGTGAAAATCTCCTTCAGTTACATACCGCCAACAAAATCCTATCACAGGAGATGCTCAGAAATATCACTAAATACGCTTTTGATTAAATAACAATTCTAACCTAGTGTTTTTCATCTGTGATATTTAACGAAAATATGATAAAAGTTTGTAAATACTGTGTCTGTCACTCTGGTTCCAGCGTCTTCTGTCGGATCCCAGAGGAAGGTTGTGGTCCACAAGCAGCTGACGGGGACAGAGAAGGTCCAAGTCAAGATGAAGCACAACTACAGCCACATCTGACTGTATCTAGTTAAAACCTCAAGATATTTAGTGCCATGATAATTTCTTATTGACATTGTATTTTATAAACATTTTGTTCTAAGTATCACAGGTACAAGTTCCTTAATCCTCTGTGACAGATATTATACTGATATTTGAATTGTTGTACTTGTTTGCTGATTTCTATAAATTGTTTCTTCTCTAATGCATTTTTATGAAATACTGGATCATTTCCCCTTGTTGTCCTAAGAAAGTTTACATGTATAAGAAGATGAATTAGAAAATGTAATTAGTAAAGAATGGAAAATCACATATTTCGACAATCTATATAAACAATATTAACAAAAGTATTAAATATAACATATCAATATTTATTTAGGCCTTAGGTCAAATATGTCAAGTTTCATTGTCTTTCAGGAAAGAGTCAGTACAAAATGTGTGCATTATAAACACAATATTTGAAGTAGGGGGAAAAGTATTAGAGCATCAAACATAAAAAAAATGGGGAAAGCACAATTTATATTAAAATAATAAACAACTTTAGTAGCATCAAAATATACTTGAAGTTTATACCACAGCATTTCTGTCAATTTCCGTGAAATTAAACTACATTTTACTTGTAGAAACTGAGTTTTGAACAATGAACTCAAACCTTAAGTTCATTGTCTTTCATCCTCCCTCATAAATACCCTCATAGCGACATTTTCAATGTACGACTTCGAACATTGTGTGTGTGTGTGTGTGTTTCTTTAATGTAATTGCAGCTGCAGCTCGTGGCCTTGCATCACACACACATGAGTCAGCAGTGGGATGGGCCTCATTGTTTCCTTATGCTGCAGAACCACTGTCAGAGCTGCGGGTGGAGCAACAGTCACGTAAAGACTTGTACAGACTCACAGGAAACTCAGGAACACACAGTTGTCAGCTGTCAGTTAGCTTCAGGGGAGTTGGTCTCCGTGTGGGACACAGGAGACATGAACTCTGACCTGGAGGAGCAGGAGGACGAGCTGATCGCTCTCCTCAGCATCTTAGGGCCGGAGGAGTTTGTCCGGAATGAGTCGAGTCCTGCCGGTGAAATCCGAGTGTCTGTGGAGCTTCCTGCCGACTTCACTGTGGCTCTGACAGAAGGTAAACAAACCAAAACCCTGTTTATTCTGTAAAATTATAGTTTTTATATCCGCAAACATAAAATACACAAATTACAAACTCATGTCTGCCAATTTGTTAGGTCCAAACTGATAAATGAGACAGTTCCTCAGGGATAAAAGGGTTTTCAGTTGGTGTTATAAATTAATTGTGTTAATGTGTGGTGAAAGTTGTGCTGTTGTCACGTTGTGTTATTGCTTCTCTACCTGAGGTGGAACCGTGAGACAGTATGAGCTGTCGTTCCTCCCCCCTCTGCTCCTGACCTTTGAACTCCCTGCCGATTACCCATCATCCTCCGCTCCTTCCTTCACCCTCACCTGCAGCTGGATGACACGCTCACAGGTACAGATGTGGCTCAGCTCAAACATCACTGGTCCCATGTATCACCCAGTAAGACAGATGTTTCTCCACAGTTCTGACTCTCTCTCTCCCTCCACAGCTCTCTGCACTGTGCTCTCAGCTCGCTGACCTCTACCAGGCCACCGGGGGCGCTGTGGTGCTCTTCTCCTGGGCCCAGTTTCTCAGAGAGGATGCTCTCAGGTTCCTGGACGTTCAGACTCACCTGGAGCTCCCCTCGGACGAACACAGCTCTCAGCACTTTAGCCTGAGCTCACAGAATCACAACAATGGAGACACGTCAGAATCAGGATCCACAGATGACCTTAAAGACGCACAGGTCTCTGCTCCATCTCTGGAGGTGATCCCTGCTGAAGGCCCCAAACCTCCCACCTCAGACTGGAGCAGCACAGACTCTCAGGGAGCTGGGGACAGTACAAGAAAGTCAATCATCTTCCCAACATGAAGTCATTGAGGATTCAGGATCTTCTGATGATTCTCAGCAAACTGCAAGAGAGTCAGAACCAAGTGATCAGATCCTGAATCTGTCGTCAGAGGATAACAAAACCAAACCTCCTCCACTGGCTGACCCTGATCAGAACAGGGAAGGTTTCTCAAATGAAAGGGATGCTTCCTCCTCTCCTCCCTCCGGCCCCTCAGCCGAGATCGATCAAATTGAACAAGGAGCTTCTGCTCTGCCACTGCACCCCCTGAGAGAATCCTTTCAGAACACAGAGCCAACCCTCTCCAGTCCCCCCCCATCTCCGTCCCTAGCTCTCCTGTCGCAGCTCCTGATCCACGACGCCGCCCAGAAGCAGAGACAGTTCACCGTCACCCTGTTTGACTGCGGCGTGTGTTTTGTGAGCTGGCTGGGGTCGGAGTGTGTGCAGCTGCCTGAGTGTGGTCACATCTTCTGTCAGCCCTGTCTGTCTCAGTTCTGTAAGATGCAGATAACAGAGGGGAACGTCCGGGGGGTCACCTGTCCTGAGACGTCCTGCAGGGCCAGTCCCACTCCTGCTCAGGTACAACCCTCACCTGTCTGTGTGTGAGTGTGTGTGTGTGTGTGTGTGTGTGTGTGTGTGTGTGTGTGTGTGTGTGTGTGTGTGAGTGTGTTTGTGTGTTTATTATAACCTTTCTGGTTATATTCTTTATATTACCCGTTACAAAAAAAGGCTTATGTTTGCTTTGGAAATAGTGTCATAATGTAGTTTGTCCAGCAGAGAGCGTTACAACTGCATTATAGTTATTTATAATAAAGTTTATTGTTTGATAACATCTTAGGGATCATTGCCATTAATATATATATATATATATATATATAGATATTGGAATTGTTTAACTGAGATTCCAGAGATGGGCTCTAGTTTACACACCATGAGTTTCTTCAGCAGTTGGAATCTCTTCTGGGTTGAACCTGATTTCTCTGACATCCCTCAGAACGTGTCTCTGTGAACATTTGCTCTGGTTCTGTTCTGAAGGTGAGGAGTCTGGTCGGAGAGGAACTGTTCAGCCGCTACGATCGTCTCCTGCTGCAGTCGACTCTGGACCTCATGTCTGGTGTGTGCATGTGAAACTTGAAGATGCTTTCCAATCCTTTATACACCAGGGTGACTATAGACAGGAATATACACAAGTCTTTCCCCTGGAGAAGAAGTTAAAGAACCAGAAAACACATCATCTTTAGCACCTTTTTATGAAAAGAAAGTTATTTCTATGTTTTCTGTATCGGCTTCATGTCTTTTCTCTTCTCGTCCCACGTGCAGATGTGACCTACTGTCCTCAGCGCTCCTGTGGTTCGCCCGTCATCGTGGAGAAGTCCCACACCGCGGCCCTGTGCTCTGTGTGCCGCTTCCCTTTCTGTGTCAGCTGCAGGAAGACGTACCACGGCGCCCAGGCCTGTCAGGAGAAGACCACCATGAAGAAACTGATGGAGAAAGACCTTCAGCAGGGGAGCGTGGACGTGCCACAGTCACAAGGTGAACCAGGAACAGAGGTTTTCACATCGGCACATACTGGACAGTACATATCTATACCCATATATCTGTGATAGGTGTGTCTGCAGATAACATCAGCTGATTAGTGCATAGGTCGACTCTACAGGTCATTTCTTAACCACCACAGAGAACTATGTTAAACAAGGTTACATTACGTTCAGCAACATTCCACAGATCATTAATCGGATAATAGTTTCATGTTTTTTGGTGAGTCTGAGCTTCCAGGATTTGAGGAGTTCCCTCTTATCAGTGTTTCTTACTGTTTATATCACTTGGTTGTTGTTTGGGTCATTTTTGATCATTTGATGACAAAGTGTTTGGCAAATGTTTTAAATAATAGAAACAATCAGGTGAATAAACTTTATAAAATCTGTCAAGTTACATCTAAAAGAGCTGAAGATGTCACGTGGGAGTTGTCAGCTGTACCACAAAATGTCATCAGAATTTAAGTTCAAAGACTTTTTTCTTATCAACTGGTCATAAATAAAGAATTAACACAATGTTATAAATTAATTAAAATGTCCTTACATTTGAGAAGAACTATTGAAGGTAGAAATAACTGATATAGATTCCTCTTTTTTAGTCATTTTAATATTTCATTACGGTCTTTAAATTAATTTCTATCTGGCAGAGAGAAACCTGTCTTAGTAGAATCAGATACAATAGTTTGAGATGATGGCAGAAAACAGTCTGATAGCAGAAAGCAGATAATCTATAAATACCAGTCCTGGAACAATCTGTTTGCTTGGCTGCAGACGTTGATGCAGATGTGTGTCAGTGTGGATCTGACGTGTCCCTGTGTTTCTGTGTCTCTGTGTCCCTGTGTCCCTGTGTCCCTGTGTCCCTGTGTCTCTGTGTCCCTGTGTCCCTGTGTCCCTGTGTCCCTCAGAGGGGATGAGGGCTCTGGCAGACGACTACGCCAGCGGCAGCGAGGAGAGACGGCGTCTCCTGCAGAGCCGATACGGCCGCAGGACGATGCAGGTCGTCCTGCCGGAGTTCCTGAGTGAGGACTGGGTGGTGTTCAACAGCAAGAGCTGCCCTCACTGCTTCTGCAAGATAGAGGTATGTATTTCTGTCGTCTTATCACAAGCCCAGACACATCCGGGCCTGTTTCACACTTTAAAACCATGTTAACTTGGTGGTACATGTGTGTAATGCTGTGTTTTTTGCTGCAGAAAAGCGGAGGATGTAACATGATGACGTGCTCTCGGTGTAGACAGCTGTTCTGCTGGACCTGCCTCCTCAGACTGCAGAGAGTTGGATCAAGTCACTTTCAGGAGGGCACCTGCTCTCTCCATGGAGAATACCTGCCCTAGTCCTTCAGAATTAGATTAAGATTAAGATGCATGTATTAGTCCCAAACACATGCACAGACATGCACACTCATGCAGGAAGGGAAAGTTAACCTCTGCTTTTGACCCATCTGGTGCAGGACACACAGAGCAGTGAGCGACCATGTACGGCGCCCGGACAGGGTCTAAACAGGCTCTTGGATTTTTGGGCAGATCAATCCAGGTTCGTCTTTTGTTGTCTCTCCATGGAGTCGAACCAGAGACGAACCAGAGACCTTCTCTGCCCATAGTCCAAGTTTCTGCCACTAGACCACCGCCTCTCTGTGTAAATAGACACAGTAGTTGTAAAGTCTGTGATCTGTCCGACTGGATGAGCACAGTCTCAGATCAGCGTGAAGCAGCTCAGATGTTGCTGACGCGAGTCTTTCTGCAGCTGCTGGACTTTTCTCTCAAGTTTGATTCTCCAACTCTTTACAAACGGCACCAGGACTCTTTAAGGGAACTTTTCACTATAGATATCGACCAACATGGTTTTCTGTAATCCTGAATTTAGAAAAATAATGATCTTTGGGTTTGAATCCGCAGCTTGACCCGGCTGTGATACAGTAGAAAGTTTCTTCCTGGGCCCAAAGTTTTCTCTATTTTCCAGCTGATTTCACCGCCAATAGGTTTCCAGCAACTTTCGACTCAAAGCTTGGGGGTCCAATGATCGGCTGGTGGTCCGATACAGGACTTAGAACAATTGTAAATAAAGATGGACGACATGACGGCTCCCCAAAGTGAAGCCAAAGCATCACTATCACCCCCTGGTGTCTGGTTGCAGTATAGCTCATAAACCTCCTCCATGTTAGCAGATGGGACACGAACCAAACAGAAAAATCAAAGAGAGTTAGTCAAAGATGTTTCTGTCGTTTCAGGTTGTTCTTCTCTCACTGATGTTTGTTCAAGTGTTTCTGATCCGTTCGGTTTGAATCAGTTATTGATGATATAAAACAGGCTGAGGCGTCCTGATTGGTCGAGAGAGGGTGTGGGTGTGGATGTGCTTTACATGATGACGACTCTTATGATGTGTTGATGTGATGAAGCTGCAGGTTGTTCAGATCCTCTTGGTTTAATTAAACGGGTCAAAGGAAGAAAAAAATGAACGTTCATAAAACTGTAAATGAACCAGAAATATCTGCAGCATCACCTGCATTTAGACGATTCAAGCTTGTATGACACACACACACACACACACACATACACACACACCAGCACACACACGTACACACACGTACAGACTGTTCCAGGACTGGTATGACCTGAGAAGTCATCCTGGTCCAGTTCGAACCAGTTTGGTGGCATGGCTGGGTCCGCGAGCTGAAACGACCCCGTTGGCTCTGGTCCAATGGCAGGGAGACAAATCCAGCGAGCTGACGTCTCGCTTCTGGAAGAGGCTGAGGGTGGAGCTTCCTGTGAGGAGGGTCAGCCGCAGGGTGGAGGAGGAGGAGGGGAACAGCAGGGAGCTGATGAAGCTGCACAGTCAGAACAGCACCAACTCACAGACCGGCCTCATCACTGATACCAACAAAAACCCAAAGAAAGTCTTCAGCTGTGCAGTGTGATGGAGCCCAGCACCTTTCAGTCACGTGTTCAGAACATGTGAAGGGGGGAGGGGAGGGGGTGTGGGGGACAGCTCACCTCTGGGTCTCCCAAATGGAACGGACAAGGGGGGGAAGGGGGGGAAGGGGGGGATCCACTGTGTAGAGCAGTGAGTCTCAAACTGTGTGGCGCGCCCCACAAGGCATAAACTTATATTATAGCTGAACCAATGTTTTAACGTCCGCATCTCTTTAACGGCGGAGCAGTAAACAAATCGCTCTCTCGCCGTAGCAAGGGGTTTGTCAACCCGAGGCCCTTCAGCTCCTCTGCAGCGGCTCCCTGAACAGTGTTGTGCCGCCCCCCCGCCCCGCTCACTCTCTCAGAGACACATAGTTAGATCAGAGCTCGTTCCTGTCAAGCAGCCGGTCAGTGACAAACAAGAGATGGTGTGCAAAAACCAAGTTGAAAAGAAAGTACGATGAAGCCTGTCTTGCTCTTGGGTTCACAGTCAACGTGGTAGAACATGAGGAGATACCAGTGTGTAATTTATGTCTGAAAACTCTATGAGAACCAACAAATTAAGAAGACTCTTAGAACAAAAATTAAGAACTTCCCTGACCTGCCATCAAAAACCATGAGCCTCCTTGAGCTTATCTCTTTTATGCATGATAAGGATCTATCAGAGATCTACCCCATCTTTTGGACTGCTCTCAGGATTGCACTTACTGTGCCAGTCACTGTGGCTCAAGCAGAGAGGAGCTTTTCTGATTGTATATATTTTTTCCACTTTTATGTTATAACTTATACTGTGTTCTGCAGAATTGTGTGCGTTGATTCTCATAAGTGTGTTATTCAAATGTTCTATTGAAGGATTTGTGCAATTGAGAAATTTAAGTTTTTGTTTCACTTAAATTGTTATAATTATTAAACATAAAAGAAAAAAAAGGATTAGCCCGCGGGGCAATTCCATGTTAGTGTTAGGGTTAGGGTTAGCACCAATGACAGCGTCATCAGAGCAGTGAAATTATTATGACATGGCAGGCAACATCTACGCAGTAGACGACTTTACAAAACAGAAAAAAATATCGTACTATGTAACATAACATATAACATAACATCGTGACATATAACATATAAAACAGTCAAGTGAATTTGACGGGGTGAAGGAGTGGGGAATATTAAATTAAGTAATATGAATATATGTATAACATATAACATAGTCTAATTAAAGTCAAAGTTAAATGAAGCAGCAGTTTTCAGGGTGAAGAAGTGGGGAATATTGAAATAAGTTTATTTGTATGATTCGGGGAGCAGAATGTACATGGTGACTGTTCAGAGGATAGAAAAAATAACATGCTATGGATCATAACATACAACAACACTTCGTAACGAATAACAAGTGTAGCAGTGCCTTTCCCTTGTAGAACCGCCACTGGTCTCAAGGCCGATATATGCTCTCTTCTTCTTCTTCTCCTCTCTCTTCTTCAGTTTTTCTCTCTTCCTCTCCTCTCTTCTGCAGTTCTTTACTCTTCTTCTCCTTCTTCTCTGTCTTCTTCAGTTCTTCTCTCTCTTTCTCCTCTTTCTTCATCAGCTCTTTCCTCTCCTTCTTCTCTTTCTCCTCTGTCTTCTTCAGTTTTTCTCTCTCTTTCTCCTCTTTCTTCATCAGCTCTTTCCTCACCTTCTTCTCCGTCTCCTCTGTCTTCTTCACTTCATCTCTCTCCTTCGCCTCTCTCTTCATCAGTTCTTTACTATTCTTTTCCTTCTCCTTCTTCTCTGTCTTCTTCATTTCTTCTCTCTCTTTGTCCTCTTTCTTCATCAGTTCTTTCGTCTCCAAATTCCCCTTGTTCTCTGTCTTCATCAGTTCTTCTCTCTCTTTCTCCTCCTTCTCCATTAGCTCCTTGTTTTCCTGCTTCCTCTTCTTCGCTGTCTCTTTGATCTGTTTTATTAGACCCTCTCTCTGTTTGGAACTGGCTTCCTGTTCCACTTTCAGGTTCTTCAGATCTTGGTTCTCCTTCTCCAACCTTTCCTCTCTGGCTCTTGCTCTTTCCATAGTCTTCTCCCTCTTGGCTAAGTCGAATATACTCTCCTTCTCCTTCTCCTTTACTGTCTTCATCAGTTCTTCTCTCTCCTTCGCCTTACTCTCCATTAGCTCCTTGTTTTCCTGCTTCCTCTTCTCCTCTGTCTCTTTGATCTGTTTTATTAGATCCTCTCTCTGTTTGGAACTGGCTTCCTGTTCCACTTTCAGGTTCTTCAGATCTTGGTTCTCCTTCTCCAACCTTTCCTCTCTGGCTCTTGCTCTTTCCATAGTCTTCTCCCTCTTGGCTAAGTCGAATATACTCTCCTTCTCCTTCTCCTTTACTGTCTTCATCAGTTCTTCTCTCTCCTTCGCCTTACTCTCCATTAGCTCCTTGTTTTCCTGCTTCCTCTTCTCCTCTGTCTCTTTGATCTGTTTTATTAGATCCTCTCTCTGTTTGGAACTGGCTTCCTGTTCCACTTTCAGGTTCTTCAGATATTTGTTCTCCTTCTCCAACTTTTCCTCTCTGGCTCTTGCTCTTTCCATAGTCTTCTCCCTCTTGGCTAAGTCGAATATGGCCTGAGACAGCATTAAGGCAGAAGGGTTTTTCTGCTTTGTCACTGTAATCTTTTGTATTTCCAGAGCAGCTCTGGCTGCACCATTGTCTTCAGCCGGAGCTTCATTCAAAACATCCCGCTGCCTCTCCAGAAAACCATTTACTGCAGTTAGAGTATTAATCTCAGCAATAAGAGCAGCGTTCTCCTCAGTTAGATCAGCGATCTCATCAGTTAGATCATCTTTCTCAGCAGCAAGAGCAATGTTCTCAGCAGCTAGATCAGTTTTCTCCATGATGACTGGGCAGATGGCCTGAGTTCCTTCAGACAGCATCTCTTCGTGGGACTCCATAGTCTTCTCCCTCTTGGCTAAGTCTAATGTGGCCTGACACAGCATAAAGGCAGAGGGATTCATCAGCTTGCTCAGTGTAATCTTTTGTTTTTCCAGAGCAGCTCTGACTGCACCATTGTCTTCAGCCAGAGCTGCATTCAAAACATCCCGCTGCCTCTCCAGAAAACTATTTACTTCATTGAGTGAAGCGTTCTTAGCAGCTTGAGCAACCTGCTCAGCAGTTAGACGAGCGTTCTTAGCAGCTTGAGCAACTTTGTCTGCAGTTAGAGCAAAGATTTCAGCCGTTAAAGCAACCTTCTCTGCAGCTAGAGCATTGTTCTCCATGATGACTGGGCAGAAGACCTGAGTTCCTTCAGACAGCCTCTCTCCGTGTGACTGAAAGACACAAATATACATCCTACCTTCAGATATATTCAAAGACACACAGCTGAATGAACTTTTGTCATTTACAAACGTCTGCTATTAAATTCTGTAAAACTACTGTAAAGTAACACGAAGAAATAGAAGACAATTGGGTTTTGAAGATAAAACTTAAAACAGTTTAACCTGAAGTCTCTCCTGCTTAGAACAGAACCTACTTTGTCTCCTGAGCAGATGATCCTCTTGATGTTGGATGAACTGAATTTTCCGGATGTGTGGATCAAGAAAGATAATCTAATGTTATCTGAATGTTATCGTTTGAACGCAGGGGATCAAGTGTAACAGAATTGTTGTATAAGTATATTTGCCGTGAAGCCGTCTATGGTGGTTCAAGGATGTTTTCAGGAAGAAGAATCTTGTTCAGCTGTCATCGGCAATGGTTGGTGAGTTTGATTCTGCTGAGAAATGTTTCTCCTTCATAGGTTTTTGGGAGAGGTAATCTGCTTTGACCTGTTTTATAAAGGTGACATCATAGGACGAAGTCCTATGACCTGGACTGATACATATGACCTGGACTGATACATCATAGCACTCACTGTTTGAAGTCTACAGGACCGAATGGCGGCAGAGGGAGTCGGACACATCATAGGCAAAGATGGAGACGTCCAGGTCACATGACAAAGACAAGCGTTGGTGTTGTTTTGGTTAATGGTAACTGAAACTGACGTCATTATCATTATTTTAAACAATTTTATCTGGGCTTTTTTCTTAAACTGCTCTCAAAGCCCGAAATGGAGGTTTTCATTCATCAAAACGTAGGAAAACGTCTTAACTTGGCAGAAATGTCTTTATGAAATCTATCTGACAAAACGTTTGACTCTGTGAGGTCTGAAGGGGAAGGGGGGCTGATTCTTTTCTCTACTTAACGAGCCTAGAAGTCATTCTTTTCTAACTCGCTCCAACGGTCACATTTCTGAACTTTAGCCAATAAAAAATACATCTGTGCGTTCGGCAAAGTCTTGGTATTCTCGCAGTGTTTTCATTTCAGATAACGTTTTTGAACAATTGCACGTTGTTCGAGGGCTTCGCTCAAGTGTAGGTGTCACTTTGGACATCCAAGGAATCTATGACAGTCTCTCTCTCTCTGTCTTTCTAAATTTTTGAGAAGAATTTTCTAGTTCAGATAACTAGATAAGATATTTTACTTGGGTTGAAAAGTCTCCTACGTTTGTGTGTGGGTGGAGCAGACAATGCAGGTTATTTGAGGCCTGTGGGTCGGTTGTAATATGATAACCAAAGGGAAGTTTAGCATGAGATGGTTAAATGGAGATAACTGAGACGAACAGGATCTTGGTAGTTGTAAAAGCTAAATGTTTAATAAAATGTTAAAAGGTTTTGCCCGTTGTCCTTTTTTATGTATGTTAGTGAATATTTGGTAATTTAATTAAAATGAATGCTTACACTAGCAATGAAAACAACACTAATTAAAACAACAAGATTGACATGAGTATAGAAGACAAAACCTACATTAGTTCAGTCAACAAGACTGAATTGTGTTGCACTAAAGTGTTGGACCAAAGTACACTAAAGTTAAATGAACTGGACTAGACTAAGTAGCTACAAACATTTTAATCATTTAAAAGCACATTAGTTGAATGAACATATTCAAATGACATTCAACCAACAAATATATGTGGTGTTCAAGTAAACCAATCAAGATAGACTGATATAACTTGATTTGTTTAGATGGAATATAAGTGGCAAGATAAAATTGCGTGCACACAATGAATTATTTTTTGGAGTGTTAGGTTGGTGTTTGATGTTTGTGTGCATGAAATGTTTTCTTTTTTCTTTTCCACATAATTGGATAATTTAGATTTACTTTGACAATGTGTCATAAATAAATTTATTCAAAATTCAAAATCTATCCTTCTCCTCTCTTTTCATCAGTTCGTTCCTCTCCTTCTCCTTCTTCTCTGTCTTCTTCAGTTCTTCTTTTGTTTTTCCAGAGCAACTCTGGCTGCACAATTGTCTTTGGCCAAAGCTGCAATCAAAACATCCCGCTGCCCCTCCAGAAAACGATTTACTGCAGTTAGAGTGGCGATCTCAGCAATAAGAGCAGCGTTTTCCTCATTTAGATCAGCGATCTCATCAGTTAGATCACCTTTCTCAGCAGCTAGATCAGTTTTCTCCAGGATGACTGGGCAGATGGCCTGAGTTCCTTCAGACAGCATCTCTCCGTGGGACTTCATAGTCTTCTCCCTCTTGGCTAAGTCTAATGTGGCCTGACACAGCATAAAGGCAGAGGGATTCATCAGCTTGCTCAGTGTAATCTTTTGTTTTTCCAGAGCAGCTCTGGCTGCACCATTGTCTTCAGCCAGAGCTGCATTCAAAAAATCCCGCTGCCTCTCCAGAAAATTATTTACTTCATTGAGTGAAGCGTTCTTAGCAGCTTGAGCAACCTGCTCAGCAGTTAAACGAGCGTTCTCAGCAACTTGGGCAACCTTCTCTGCAGCTAGAGCAAAGATTTCAGCCGTTAAAGCAACCTTCTCTGCAGCTAGAGCATTGTTCTCCATGATGACTGGGCAGAAGACCTGAGTTCCTTCAGACAGCCTCTCTCCGTGTGACTGAAAGACACAAATATACATCCTACCTTCAGATATATTCAAAGACACACAGCTGAATGGACTTTTGTCATTTACAAACGTCTGCTATTAAATTCTGTAAAACTACTGTAAAGTAACACGAAGAAATAGAAGACAATTGGGTTTTGAAGATAAAACTTAAAACAGTTTAACCTGAAGTCTCTCCTGCTTAGAACAGAACCTACTTTGTCTCCTGAGCAGATGATCCTCTTGATGTTGGATGAACTGAATTTTCCGGATGTGTGGATCAATAAAGATAATGTAATGTTATCTAATGTTATCGTTTGAATGCAGGGGATCAAGTGTAACAGAATTGTTGTATAAGTATATTTGCCGTGAAGCTGTGGTTCAAGGATGTTTTCAGGAAGAAGAATCTTGTTCAGCTGTCGTCGGCAATGGTTGTTGGGTTGGATTCTGCTGAGAAATGTTTCTCCTTCATAGGTTTTTGGGAGAGGTAATCTGCTTTGACCTGTTTTATAAAGGGGACATCAAAGGACAAAGTCCTTTGACCTGGACTGATACATCATAGCACTCACTGTTTGAAGTCTACAGGACCGAATGGCGGCAGAGGGAGTATGACACATCAGAGGCAAAGATGGAGACGTCCAGGTCACATGACAAAGACAAGCGATGGTGTTGTTTTCCTAACTGGTAACTGAAATTGACGTCATCATCATTATTATTATTATTATTTTTAACATTTATTTCTGGGCTTTTTTCTTAAACTGCTCTCAAAGCCAAAAATGGAGGTTTTCATTCATCAAAACATAGGAAAACGTCTTAACTTGGCAGAAATGTCTTTATGAAATCTATCAGACCTAAACGTTTGACTCTGTCAGGTCTGAAGGGGAAGGGGGGCTGATTCTTTTCTCTACTTAACGAGCCTGGAAGTCATTCTTTTCTAACTCGCTCCCACGGTCACATTTCTGAACTTTAGACAATAAAAAAATACATATCTGCGTTCGGCAAAGTCTTGGTATTCTGCAGTGTTTTCATTTCAGAGAAAGTTTTTTGAACAATTGCACGTTGTTCGAGGGCTTCGCTCGAGTGTAGGTGTCACTTTGGACATCCAAGGAATCTATGACAGTCTCTCTCTCTCTCTCTTTTTAAACTTTTTTTGACGAATTTTATTGTTATAATAACTCTCTCTGCTCATTAATAACATCTTTACATAAAACATTATAAGAGTGATATCTTATAATTTTTTTTATTATGACAACTAGTAAGGCAGTGCTGAAACATGATGGTTACACAAGTAGCCTCTGTCTCTCAGTGAATCTACATAAAGAGGATCAGTGACTGTATATAAAGAGAATCAGTGACTGTATATCAGGATGATCAGTGACCATGATACAGAAGCTGGTGAACAAACAAATGAACTTTCATTCTGATCGTCTACAGTCAACATGTGATTCTAACACAAGCAAAAACATACAACTATCAAACAAGGATTATTCTTTCAAATGTTTTTACAAGGTCCCGATCAGAAGCTGTTTCACCTGCAGCTTGAAACACACACACACACACTCTGTCAGTGTCCTTGAATCTGTTTCAGACTCGATCACTTGTGACAGACGCTGTCAAAAAACCTGCTGCTGTGTCACTTGTTTTTCAGCGCCATCTTGTTTTTTTATAAACCAGAGGGTACCATTTATATAGGAGCAGTGGGTGGAGCCTGACTGAGAACTCGAGGACACAGCACGCCCACCTGCACCTGTCTTCTGCACCCATTGGACATTGTTTGGTGTCAATCACTGATTTATTCTGCCTTTACGTACAAAAAGAGATGCATCCTTTCACACAATGCAAAATGCATCCACTAGAGGGCAACGCTGAGTTTCTGTCAACAACAAACAGAGAGTAGAGATGTCCTGTGTGAGTCTCATGCTGCATCCACACACCGTTGGACCGGGGTTAGTTTGAGGTATCATTCATTCGAGCAATGTGGAGTGCAAGGTGCACCTGAACTGTGAAATAACTGCTTAATATTTTCATAGGTGAATAATCACAGGTTTGAATTTCCTGCTCGATTGATCCTGTGAAATCAACAGGTTCTGGTCAGATCGTTAATCGCTTCTTTTAAATCATCCATCCATCTATTAACTTAAATTTACACCTCACACTTGGGGAGAACATGTAAAAGGCCCGGAACGGCTTTTTTCAATTTTTGGCCGGACCAAGCATCTTTTAGTCCCATCCTGTTTTCAGCGTAACAAATTACAATATGGTGTAGTTATCACAAAAGATAATATATTAAGCCTTCGTTAAAAAAATGATGATGTGCCTTCTTATAAGACCCATCCCCCAGAAAATCTCTAACAAGGAGAGGGTCTGATACAGCTTCACTTTGCACACAGACCTTTCTGGTCCTATCTCTCAAGCAGGCTCCTAAATGTGCACATATGAGTATATGTGGGTCACTGTTCTGCAGATATCTATTTATCGGTTGGTGCTGATTTGTTTTCCACATGAGCAGATTCTTCTGCATTGTTGTTTTTTTTATTCCTTTTTTTTGTGCTCTGCTTCTGTATACAACTGAAGTTTCATAAATAAAATATGGGGAAAGAAAGGGGGCAGTTTATGGGTCATTCAGCTTCTATCCTCTCTGACTGACTTCCTGTTTTGGAAGCGTCTCCCCCCCTTCCTCCTCTGATCTGTCACAACACTGGAACAAAGACCACTGTTACTGCAACATGTCCCCGGGCGGCTGAGACATGATCAGAACTCTACAGCTGTCTTTCATATCCAGCCAAGAAACACTGGCCCCGCTCTCTTGTTGTCTTTCAGGCTGTGTGTGTGTGTGTCTGTATCTTTGTGTGTGTGTGTGTGTTCAGGAAAGAATCTAGTTTCCTCACAGGGGTCATCATTTTCCCCATAAATGTCTAAACATCTTTTTGCCCTCATGACCCACGGTCCTCTGTCAGAGCCTGGAGAGCTGGAGCTGGGCCTCCATGGGTTTTTGTGGTCGACGAGGCTTTATAGTGACAACATGGGAGTCATGATGTGGCCTGTAAATAAAGGGTCACACTCCGATGTTGTGAAAAAGAACTGGAATTATAAAACGCGTTGAAAGTCAGAATGAGTCCTTAACCACCGCCAAGGCCCAAAGGCCCCCTGGGATTCAATCAAATCACATCAAATTACACCCTCATGGATATCAGTCCCCTAAATGTGCCTCATTCTTTAAATCATGCTTGAGGTAAAAATAGATGACGTCCACTGGGCGACTGGACAAGTTGGTGAATAGGCTCGGGGCTCAAGCAATGGGACCCTGGTGGTGTGGATGCACAGTGAGAAAGCTGCAGACCATCATGGACACCGTGAACCGTACCCTGCACAACGTCTTGGATGAAGAAGACACTGCAGTGGACGTCTGATCTCACTGCAGGACGAGAGCCTCTCCATCCTTTGTCCTGTCAGCCATCAGGTTTTCACTGCTGCGTCCAAAGAATCAGGAGCTGGACGAAATACTCATGCATGCAAGTAAGAAATGTTTTTCTATTCTAAACCAGCAATAAAGCACCTTTAGAATTAAGGGATTGGAATTTTGAAGAGGAATTATATATATCAAGATGCATAGGTCCCATTAAATAAAAAAGGAGCAGTAGTATAGGATTATCTTATTATAAAAAGGGTTATAACCTTTATTTATTTTATTGATTTTAATCAGAAGTCAGGTTGTCTTATTGCTTTTATACCCATTTTCTGTTGCTATATATATTATATTAAATTCTATTATATTATTATTAATGTTTAAAAGAAAAGGAATTTAAACAGAAATCTCAGCTTTTATTAATTTCTCCTCTCGTTGCTGGTTTATTTATACCAGCACCTACAGTAAATATAAACCCTTATAAACTGCATTCATTCATGAAAGTGTCAGCAGTAGTGGAAACAGCAGACGGAGGACATTTGCAGTGTCGTGTCTCTGCTGCACAAATATAAAAGATCCACCCAGTGGCAGAAATCCAAGTTTGTGAATCATCACAGTGATTTAAACCTGAGGCCAGACAACCATATTCTGGCCTCAGAATAAAGTGCTGACAGGCAAGTGGCAGAGAAACAGTTTTCTGGGCAGGAGTAACACCAGGAGTTATGACTTCATCATGGTTAACAGCACAGAGCTTCTCCCCCTGAGTCAGTAACAGCATCAGCCAGCAGAAGGTTTATTTCCCCCGGAGCAGTGTGAGAACAAATGATCATCACATCAGCTCCATCGTTTAGATCATCTGCACGTTTATTCATCAGAAAACACACACACACACACACACACAGACACACACACAGACACACACACAGCTACAGAAATCAGTGCGTCAGTCGTCCAGGTTTCCAATTCAGTCAGTGTATTGGCAACTTTGTTCAGAGGCACAGGAAGTGTGCTGAGGTTCTCACAGGGGGGGGTGAACACTGTCCTGCAGGGGGCACTGTGAAGAGTATCTGGGGCCCCTGACAGTGGTGGGGGGTCCTGAACTCTGACTGTAATTAAAGATGGACGACAAGACAGCTCCCAGAAAAGTGAAACCAGCGCATCTTGATCGCCCCCGGTGGCTGGCCACGGTATAGGTTATAAACGCTGTCTCCTCTGTGTCAGTGCATCGGACAAATAATTATGATTTTCGTTTGTTCAAATGTAGATGTTATCAGTTAGTTTGGTGTTGATTCGTTGACCCACGTTTCAAAATCCCAAACCAGACATCAAGATTGACTCATACACATTTTTTATAAAACGGGTCAAGTGCAGAAGCGTCGTCCATCTTTATTCACAATCTGTGACCTGCACACAAGGATAAAAGTTTTTTTTTAAGTAAGGCAAGCATTCGCCAAATTCCATATATTCTGAAAGAGTGACGCCATTCCAAACCAATGTAGCCGCCATGCACACGATGATACATGCAGGCAAAAGGAGATCATTTCAGGATCTATGTTGGACATTTTGGGACCAATTCTCATAAAGCTACATGATGACATTAAAACTGTCCTTTTTTTTGTCAAACTCTCATCAGTTGTGTCTTATTTCCTTGCAGAATATGTTTATTATTATGTTTCATATTGGTTTGTGCTACATCTCACAGGTTACAGTGTCGTTTCTCTCCTACTTGGCCACACAGTGTCGCCCGTCTGCCCCCCCGGTCTGATCCGATCAGTCCAGCGGTGCACACATTTACAAATATGATATATGTCCATTAACAGCTCCCTCACCTTGTAAACATTAGGATAAAACTCATTGAAGAGGCAAATGATAACAATGGTAGCAAAGCATTCACTTGAAATAAACAATTATAATCTCTTTATAACAACAGTTTCTTTTTATATTCAGTGCAAACTCGTCATTCGGACCAATGCCCTGTTTCGTGTATTCAGCAAACACATTTCACACATCTTCATTTTCTCTCAGCAGTGGAAACATCGGAATTAAATGTGAAATGTGTAATAATAATACATCTTTGTGATTTACAGCAAAGCACAAACTTGGTAACTTGTGGTGCTGAAAAACAGCAGAGTTCAAAATAGTTAAAAACAGAGAAAATCAATTATTATCTATATATTCTAGTTTCTAACGGGTAAAGACAAAATAATCCGAAGTGGTTTAAAGACGTCACCGGACCAAACAACAGCTAAACACATCGTTTATAAGCGTTTATGTGATCTAAAGTGTAGTTACTAAAATCCTGATGGAAAATAATACAACCGTGAACCTGGTACTGAACTTTTCATTGTATAAATAGTAATACCTTTATTCACCACCGTGCTTTTTAGCGCCTTAAAACATTTGTGTGACCAATATTATATATTTTATTTTTAGACGTTTAAGGTTTAATCAGTGCGACAATATTGAAGTAGTTGTGTAGACATTTTACATTTGACCAGAGATTAGACGTGTTTTACTCCATTACTATAAGATGTGTTCACCATTTTATTTCTAACTCTTTTCCCCTTCGAAACTCTTTCAAATGATCCATGAGGCTTTGGGTCAAAGGTTAAAAATCATAAATACTAAAAAAATGCAAAGCTGTGGGCTCTTCAGTGTTTTTACTGTTTGGACTGCAATGGAGGAGAACAGATTACATTTTTGTACGTGTTTCCCAAAATGAATCCAATCTAGAATCACTATGACCATAATAAAAAAAGCTGAAGATAATGCCTAATGGTTTGGAGCAGTGGCCTCAAGGTAGAAAAGATAAATCTCAGGAGTCACAAGATTATTTGGAAAGAAAACAATATTCCTGCAACACAAAAAAAATTACAGTTATGTTTTACGACTTTTCTCTTCTTTGAAATGAAAATCCTAAGATACTGGATGAATCTGAATGGCGTCTGGGATCCGGTGGCGGCTGCACAGCTTGTCCAGCCTTTGTCAAAATTAATCTGAAAAATCAATCTTTGGTTGAGCTGCTCATAAATCTCCAGTTGGTATTTCCACATTTTAATTGGGCAGCAATGGGAGCAGAGGCCAAAATGGATTCCCGATGCTGTCCCTAGTACCTTAAAGAGTCTTCAAGCGTGTGGGAGCCTGTTGATTTCTCCTCCTCTCCTGTGCCACGTTTTATTTCATGCACTAGCTGAAGGTGTCTGCATTAAGAAGCCTGTCAGCTCAATGAAGGCTGATGCTACCAGGACTCTGACATGAGACAAAGCCTGTTATTTCTCAGAGGAGGAGGACAGACCGCAGCTCCGTCTAATGGGAAGCTCTCGTCGACTGGGCCTCGCCTTTGGTTCCAGCTCTGCTTTTATTTCCTTTGCTTTGTTTGTCTCTGCCACTGTGACTCCCCGTTCTCTTCTTTCTCTCAAATGTTTAAATCCCTGAACGCGGCAGTCCGCTGTCCCCACAGTACGACTCTCCTGAGTGTCCTCGTGTGTGTGATCAGTTGTGTGTCTGTGCTCTGGAGACACTTCCGTGAGATGTAAACAGCTGCATCTCCCCCTTAGTGAACTCAACCAACCGAACACAATCACTGGACGCTGCTTGTAACACATCTGGATATGCAACGCTGTCAGGCCTGACTGATTGAATTAAGTGGGAGAGTGTGTGTGTGTGTGTGTGTGTGTGTGTGTGTGGACATGGCACATGTGCACGCACTGCTGTCATGCTGGAAAAGTTGGAAAACCAATTTGGTTTAATTTGTTTTATTTTCAGTCTGATGTCCTAACTCTGAAAAGGGGCTTTGTTTGATAAATCAAGCATTATTATTATTATTTGGTAAATACAGTAGATAATAAATAGATTAATACACACTAGATCATTTTAGATTTGTTTTGACCTTGTCCCTGTTATCTTTGAATGCCTTTGAGTTGAAGGCACTTTACTCACGTTTCCTTATTAAATGTTTGACCAGAAAAATAAGATCTCAGGATTAGTTAGATGTTGCAGAACAAGCTGTGCAGGTCATTGAGGGTAAAAGAAAACAGAAGCATTTGTCTGAAGACGCAGACGTGTTGCTCCTCTGCAGCCGTTTCACACTTCAGTAGAACCTCAGTAACGTCCCCTCTGGGAGTCGAGACTGATCAGGACGATTAACTTGATATGTCTCACAACCAGAAACACTCAGGAGCTCTCTTCACGCAGCACCGTTCATTTGAGTTGCAAACTAATTAGAAAAGTTTGGAGTTAAAGACAATAAAGTCGTTTTCAAAGTGTTTGCAGGTTCATCACGATGCTAAAGACTCAATGTGAGTTTTTTTTTAGTGTCAGCTTCAGAAACAACTTGGACTCCAGCAGTTTTTCACTACAGACGAATGGTACCAGAGTTACGTTTTCAACAAAGGCCCCATCCAAGTGGTACACACACACACACACACGCACACACACACACACACTCACACACTCACACACACACACACAGGGCAGACATTCAGTCAGTGCACACTTTGAACAAGATTCCTGATAATTAATAAATAGATTATTTACAATATACACCAGGCTAACATTAAACAAAGAATCTATTGTAACTCACTTATTCTATGTTTCAACTCATTAAATTTGAGGATATTTACATGAGATTTGTGTAACGAGAAGAAAGATGACAGAGAATATAGAAAATCCCAATCAACACTGAGGATTGGCTTCTACTGTGTTTGCTGAATGGCTCGCCAAGGTTGATTCTTTAGCCTTATTCCCACTGAAGGCACATACGAGGCTAAGCAGGGCTCAGCCGTTAGCCTGAAACACACCAGAGGGCCGGTAGGTACAAGGTTGGCGAAGGCGAACAGATTTGTGTAACACCGTTTCTTCCAGGTGATGTTCATTGTGCTTTTGTTTTAGTTTTAAATAGTACTTTGGATTTTATTGCCTGCATCAGCTTATAAAATGTTTTTCTCTTTTGTGACCTGCAGTCACTGAGTGGTCCCTGCTATAGAAACACCTGCAGGGCTCGTTCCTTCCCTTGTTTTCTCCGCTGCGCTCGATTCCTTCCTTTTACCTTCATCAACAATTTTTCTCTGTTTTCAGTTTGTGTTCCCTCCCTCTCTCTCTCTCTCTCTCTCTCTGTCTGTCCTTGTCCTCTCCTCTTGCATTTCGCCGTATCCTCTCAGAAAGCAGCCCACTCAAGACCTTGGATGAAACTTGACCATAAACAGTCTCACTAAAGCTTGTAGTCAGTGCCTTGATATATATTTTTATAAGCTTCACTTTTCACCACTTTCCTGCAGCCTGGTTTGTTTCTAAAGGCTGATTTTCAAAATGTCAAAAGCCAATAATAGCTTTGTGTGTTTGAGCATTAGGTCAAGTGTCTGATCCACAAATCAAATGAACTACAACAAGCTCTTGAGGCCATTTGGGCTGGTCCCTTCACTACTGGTCCCTTCACTCAGTATTTCCCCTTAAAAACAGGTCAGTACTTGCCACCTGCACCCGTCCTGTCCCTTCTCTCACCCCCCCTCTCATCACGTGTCCCTTAGCTGTAGCCCAGGTTCTCCATCTCGTGGCGGTATCTTAACTCTGACACTTTAGCCTTGTGCTGCTTGCTCTCCAGATGCTGCCTGAAGTCCGTCTCCTGCTCGGCACCACAGTTGCACATGGAGCAGTAGAACTGTCCGCTGGGAGTAACACACATGGCCAAGTCCCTGGGGATGCGCTGCCTCGGCCTGGGGTTGTAGTACGGCCCTGCAGGGACACAGAGAGGAGAGCTTGGCTGAATTCTCTCTCCTGACAGCTGGAAGGAAACTTTAAAGTAGGTAGAGAGTATATGAGGTGAAGGGCTACAACGGATAAATGCTTGTGTGGTCTGGCCTGTGGTCCCAAACCTGAAAATATTAAATTTATAAAAGTAAACAATAGACAAAAGCTGAAAATCCTTAATTCCTGGTCAGCCGAGAATGAATCCTACTGACGTTGGCTTGTTCTGTTATTTAGGTCATCTGTGGTTTTGAGTGAATATTTATACCATAGACACCAAACACATATTTTAAGACACATGAACGCAGTGATACAAACTCAATATAATGACAGAAATTTATTTGACATGTACTTTTTAGTTTGGTCCATGTCCCATCCACTAACACGGAGGAGGTTGTGTTTTTCTATACTGCAAATTATCACCTAACCTGAATGATCCAATATATATTTTGACATTAGCATGAAGGCTGGAGACAAACACAAAGCTACACTTCACGTCTGATGTTGAAAATAGAACAGTATCAAACAGTGTGTGTGTGTGTGTGTGTGTGTGTGTGTGTGTGTGTGTGTGTGTGTGTGTGTGTGTGTGTGTGTGTGTGTGTGTGTTCACACGACAGAGAAACTAGAAGGTGATGAGGAGAAAGATAAAAAAGACAGTGAGGAGTGAACTGCAGGGGCAAGTGCAACTATTCTGGGGTTTGTCCATCAAGAAAACTGATTAAATCCGTTGTGAGGAGAGGGAATAAGTGAGAGGGAGTGAGAGAGGAAAAGAGAGGGAACAAGAGAGAGGGAGTGAGAGAGGAAGAGAATTTGCTCTACAATTTGATTTATGCTGTTTCATGCTGACATGTGTAGAAAGAGTGAAAGACATTGAAAGAGAGAGGTGGTTGTTTGACGTCAGCGCAGAGTCTGACGTTACCTCATCTGTATCTTTTTACACACACACAGCGACACACACACAGACACACACGCACACACACACACACACACACACACACACGCACACACACACACAGAGAGACACACACAGACACACGGTCAGGCTAATGGAAGCTTTCAGATAAAAATGTTGTATTTCTGCCTGTAGGTCAGATGAGATACTGGTAAAATGTTACTGTCAGTGATGCAGTTGTGTAGTGATTATTGAGTATGAAGTTATTATTATTATTATTATTGATCAGTATGGTAGTATTAGTAGTAATAGTAGTAGTATTATTGTTACCTCCACAAGGAAGTTATGTTTTCACCTCATTCCATTTATTTGCTGGATTTGTTTGTTGACATTTTCACTTATTTTCCAGGGAATCTTTATGATCTGATAAAAAAAAATGGCATGTTTAGGGGATTGATAACTGTGAGTGTGTGAAAGTGAGTGCAACTTCATTGAACACCCTGAGTGGACTGTTGGGCCTTAGTGGAACCATTTCACTTATAACTATTGTGCAATTACTGGGAGAGAGAGGGGGAGCTGGAACAAGCCAATAAAGTGACGCTGACTTTTCATAATACCCCTAAATATGTTTGTTTTTTTTAGCACAGAGGTTCATAATGTTATCGTCTTGTCCTCAAAATAACACAAATTATTTTTGGTGTCCTTCTAGCTAAGCTGCAGCAGCTTATTTCACTGACGTCTCCTGTCATCAGTATAAGGGAGAAGAACTGCTTCTGGTTTTCTTCCCTCTCTCTCTCTCTCTCTCTTTCTGCCCCAGGGGCGTTCATTACAGCTCGGCTTCTGGAGTCGAGGACGAGACGCTGGACAGCCAAACGCCCTGGACAGAATATATATAGTGCATATGTGCAGAGATTTTTATGGATTATATCACATTTTATGCCGGGGGAAGATCCAGTGTGAAGTGCTAGAGGCCAAATGGTTGTGCAGTTGCTCACCATGCTGCACAGAGTTAGTGCCGACTGGTGGATTCATGTAGAAGCCAGTGAAGCATGATGTGCACCCTGCAGACATGGTGCATATACACCATACACCAATCAAGCAATGCTAACGTTCTTTATATCATATAATAGATTCCATGACATAATTCAATCCATATGATGTATATGATGAACTTTCTTGGTTGCAAAAGTGACTTAACTGTATGACGTCATCTTCTGACTTCACGGTGATGCCATGATGATGCTAATCCCACCATATGCTTATGAAATTATTTTCATTTCCCTATATTATATAATACACAGTATATACCTCAGTGATTTGTCATTTTCTTGACATGTTACCTGGCATGGCGGCCGGTAGCTGTGGGCTGCGGCGGTTTTTCACCAGTTTGTACTCGCTGCCATCTTTCCTGTTTCTTCTTGCGGCCGCCTCATTGCTGCCTTCCCTGTAACAGAGTGAAAAATCACCGATCACCTGAGTAACATACAGTATATCTGCACCAGGTAGAATGAGGATGGGCGTATATATCTTTGCCCGAACCTACATGTTATTGGAATTCTGCTGGGCCTCTGCCAGCCTTAGTTTCTTGGCGTGGTTCTTGCCCTGGTAGTGAGCCTGTGCAACCGCCGGTGAGCTGAAGGAGGCATCGCACAGCTTACAGTAGTCGTTCTCTGTGGCCAAGATGACTCGAGTCGCCCCCTTGTACAAGGCCTGAGGACACGGGAGAAAGCAGTGCATACTGAGAGGAGGGAGGTGGGAGGACTGCAAAGGAATTCCTTAGATTTTCCATCTAGTACAAATGCATGCACTAGACTCCCAAAGACATATTCAATTTCAGTCACAGGCCTAGAATAAAATTCCCTGTTTTGTACATATTTCAAATCTTATTATTGGTTTCTATGTTTGCTTTCTTTGTTTAAAGTCAACACCAGGGACAGAAACACAAGCACAGTAGTCATACTAAGAATTTATACCATTACTGTAAAATGCATAATATACAATAGTTTAATTTAAGTATATCTCCTAATGCTAATTAATTCTAAATTTAATTTCCATAGTTCTTGCATTTAAATGGACTACAGATTTCACTTCTGGATGCACCAACCAGACAAAACGAGTCAGAGAAAGTTTGTTTTTTCTTTTCAAAGTGCGTTTAGACTGAGAACAGACAGTAAATTCTTCAATGGTAAGAAGATAAGGAAATGAAGCAGAGTGACTCAGCAGTTCCTGACGAACTCCTCAGAGGGAAACGACCTCCATCAGCACATCAGTCACTTCGGCAGCAGCTCGCCCACCTCCCAAACTAAAAGAGTTTGTGTTGCTGAGTCTGACCTGTCGGCCTGCGTCACTGTCTGTGGATCCTGAGTTGACGGCTGGTTGGCCCGCTGCATCAAGGACTTCTGGGATCCTAATGGCTGGTGGCTGTTGACTGCCAGCGTAGAAGTTCCTCAACTTTTTACTGTGGTTCTTCCCCTGGATAGACAGATAAAGAGATATAACTATATGGGTGTGAAGGTTCTACGTCTGCTGCATGTGTAAACGTGTATTTCCACTGACCTGGTAGTGAGCCTGTGCCTGCTGAGCGGAGTTCAGTGTAACATTGCAGAGTTTACAGTACAGCGGTTTGCACAGTTCCTCCAGCCCCATGTCCTCCTGCTCCTCCATCCCCAGCGGAGAGCCCTCGTCCTGGGGCTGCTCTCCGGCTGGGGCGGCCTGACCAGGGAGATGACAGGGGATGAGGCCGGATGGGATGAGGGTTGGACCTGGGGGCCGTGGGGAGCAGCTGTGAGGGATCTGGGCCTGGAGCAGGGGGGGACAACAGAGGGCTGGGAGGGAGGGGGAATCTGCCAGCTCCGGGCGCCCCTACAGGTGGCACCAGCGCTTGTGCATGGCTCATAGGGGGAGGCCCTAATGGCTGCGTGAGGTCCATGGTTAGAGGCACTATCGCTTGTGTGTGATCTACATGTGGGGGCCCCATGGTGTGTGGCAAGGGTGGAGGTCCCAAAGGCTGAGCTGGCACCATTGGAGGGGGGCCTAAGCTGTGTGGAGGGGTAATATGGGGAGGCCTTAAAGGGTGAGTAGCACTTATGGGAGGGGGCCCTAGAGTCTGGGAGGGGACCATAGTTGGGAGTCCAATTGCCTGAGCCGGGACCATGGGTGGTGGACCGAGTGGCTGCGTTGGTGCCATAGGTGGAGGCCCCAGCTGATGCAGGCAGTCCATGTGGTGGAAAGGATGCTGGGGGTGGCTGAAGAGACTCAGGGGAGGCTTCAACATGTTCTCAGGCCCTGTGGACGAAGCAAAAAACACACAAGTTCAGCCTAATCTGGTGGAGTCATTACGAAGCAAGAAAACAGAAATTCAAGGCAATTTAATTGAGATCTGTAAATATGTTTTCTACCAATCAGAAGTAGAAATTTATCCTCCAGCTCTTAGTTACAAAGGAAAGTGTTGCAACATTATTGTGTGCACTGGGTTAGACTGTTGATGATTCTTCAGCTACTGCAGATTGACGTGAATACTGCGCTCATGTTCAGAGACACTAAGGGACACTTGCAGCCTCGAGGCCAAACAAATACAAAGAGATGGGCGAATGGAAACACATTCTCGGACAGAGGAGCTTCAGTGGGCATCAGATAGATTAGACTGATCCTGCAGCGCCAGCAGGCATGAACACGGGACGTAACGTCCACTTGCAACACACACACACATACACAAAAAACACGCACACACACACACACACACACACAAACACAAACACACATAGACAGAGTTAGAATAAAATCCTCGAGGCTCTCTCATCATAAGAGATCAGATGGAGATGAGGAGATGAAGTGTGACGCTCGAATAGGTTTATACAGTGTGTGTGTGTTTATGTTTGTGCATGCGTATACACAAATGGCTGTGTTCCTTTGTACCACTCCGATGCTCCTCTTTATGTATGTGTGTGTGTACGTGTGCGAGTAATGGGCCAACAGCTGTGTCAAACCTCACTGTGCTGCAAGCTTTCATCTGGAATCCAATCGGACGCCCAACGGCAGTGATTCACGGCCCCAAAATAACACCCGGGGGTGTTTGTGTTCTCGACTGCTGCTAGTTGTCCGTGTGTCTTTCGAGTGGCTGCCTGTCCGTCACCTGGCCTGACTGACCTCAGTGTATAGGTATGCCGGACAAGCCTCTGACCTTATAGTGATGTCAGCAGCTAAATTAGACTGTCAGCAGAGCGGGATCTGTTGTTTATATAGTAGTTAAGGAATAAATTCAGTGTTTTCATTAAGATTCACTGCTTAAGGACATTCTGTGCTGTTTTAACATAATGGAAGCTTTTTTACATTTGCTCTTCTTGCGAGCTGCTTTTAAAGCAATTTTCTCTGGCATCCTCTGAGAGGAGAAACACCTATTTACTTGTGATGAGCAGTGGAGCTCAGTGAGCATTAGGGGGACAAAGAGAAGCAGCTCTGACAGATACTCAAGCTTCATCAAAAAGAAAATCAACAAAAAGGACAGCACAATTCTCATGTGGAAGGTGATCTGTTCAGAAACACCACAACAACAACGGCTTCAGCACCGAAGTAAGGAACGGATTATAATTAAAATAAAGGGGTCAAAAGGTTCTCACAAAAATATATTTTCAGCATACCTCTGCTCTTTTTGCTGTCAGTGTTGGATGAGACCAATAAGCAGCTCAGCATTAGTGTCATAAAGAAGCAGATCCTCCCACTGTCTGCACCTCAGTGGCAGCAGCCTCATGAGGAACCTTTGACCTCAATAGAAACGGCCTGCGCAGCATTTCACTGCAGCAGAACTGAGCCTGTTTGACTGATATGATTCATTAAGTCATTCCGGGAACACTCTGTGCATGGTGGCTGTAGATAGAGATGGACGACATGTGTCCACTTCCTCCCACTATCCAGAAACCTCTACCATCTCGATGACCACATCTGGATGGAGCAGTTGACTATTCGCTGTCAAATCGTGACGTTTCTCTCCATTTTTACAACAAATAAACTCATTAAAACCAAACTTAGCAGAAAAATGGTCACGACAGAAAACATGTGTGATAAATATGTATTTGATATTCAATCTGGCTTTCTTTTAAGGGAGCTGTCATGTCTTTAATCTATTGTTTGTGTATCACTGATGATATATACAAATGTATTACTACATACTGCACATATCCTGCCTCATGCATTTACTTGATAGCATTACCTTATGTGCTTATTGTTGTGTTTTAATTGTTTTCCATTTGGGTGGATATTTTCAAAGCTCCAATGTGAACTTGAACTGAATGTACAGAACAGCCTCTCCTCAGAGACCCAGGTCCAAAGGGGTCGGTCGACAGAGATGCATCACACATGTCCGTTCACAGCAGTGGACCTTGCTGCAAAGTCAAAAAAGAAAAAAGAAGCTGCTGTTCTGCACTTGAGGTTTTTGGAGCTGACGCAGTCAACTTTACAAGTGAAAATCAGGCTTGTGTCATGTTGCCCTGAGGCACAAGGCGGCGAGTTATCCCGACATAGTAGTGTTGTCGAGAGATAGTGTTCTCAAAGTCTTCCATGAATCCGGCAGAGCTGGGAAAATAACTTTAAAGCAGGAGTTATTCATAAAGTCATCAGATTTACTTTCCCTTTTCTGCTTGGCTCAAAACATTCTCGGTTTACTGTATTAAGGCTGAGCCACAAAACAGCTTCTGTCCTGGGGCCTGATAATCTCATGGCCTCCATCAAGAATCTCTAAATAGGCCAAGTGTTCATTTTCTCTAGAGTTCCTCTCGCCGTACTCTGTTGGATCCCATCAATTATAGAGCAATGAGAAGCACATGCCTCCTATTCCATCTGCCTCACTGGACAGTGGACGAGCGCAGGAAGCAGCAGAGGAACAAATATATCTGTCTTGTACTCAGCAATTGACGTATCTGGACCATTAGAGTCGAGCCTATAGCTTCTACTTCAACATCCCAGCAGCTCAAAGCTCTCCTCGTATGGAGCAGTGGGATCCACTTTAATAATTAACATTAAGTGAGTGGTGTCTTCCTTCAAACACATGTGGGCTCTGCATTAGACTGCTATTAGTATTATTGATTAGAAAACAACTCACTACACATCTCACTTTGGAAAAGCTGAGAAAGCTGTCCTGGTGAGATATAGAAACGTGTATAATTAGAGCTGCAGTTGTTCTTATGTTTCATCAATAATTTATTTCCTTTAATAACGGATAAGGGCTAAAAAAACACAGACGAAAGCCAATCGTGACTTCAAAAGAGTTAAAGATATCGTGTTGAAATGATTTATGTTGCAATCAGAGGTATTTAATCACATTTGAGCTTAGAAATGATTTAAATGATTTATCAATAATGAACTTGGCTAAAGATATTTTCTTTATATTTTCAGCATCCTATTCAACATATACAAATAAGGTTATTATTATTAATCTGATGGATCTGATTCTGGGATAATGACACTTATAGACCTATGCAGAGTTTGTACTTTACTTATCATTTTTGATACTGTAATAAGTGTTTCACGAAGATTGGAGTGAGTTTCTTGTTTCCTCTGTGGTCGGCATGGTGTTAGGACCCTTTCCTCAGGTTCATTCTGCCTGGGGGCCCCAAAGTTCCTTGATATGCTCCCATGTTAATACATCATTCTGTCCTGTCTAGGATGTACCCACCTCTTTCAACCTTATAGAAATGACAGCATACATGACCACTGATAAACGCAAGTGTGAATCAAAATAAAACATGTACATTGTATTTCCACTAACTTAACAATGCTAGAAGCTGGAATATGAGTAAAGATGATGACGATTAACCAACAGGATTATGACCAGCTAGGTGCACTGATCAACCTCATAGTACTAATCTGAATGCTTTGGCTTCATATCTATGGCACGTATCGACCTGAGATCTTCTAATAAACCACCAGGAAATCCAGTGTTATCATCTGTGCGATGGAGACAAGGCTCTTTGTGTAATTCCCACATGTCACCATCAGCTGTGCGGTGCACGGGGTGGATAGAAGGGAGCAGCAATGACTCAGTTTCTATTTCTTCACCTGTTATGACCGGAGGGACGCATGGAGCTTGAAGATGAGAGAGTGAACACTGAGGCTGCTTCGCGGTGAAAGTCCAGACTCCGACCCGAACTGCTTTTCCTCTGCACAGTGCAAGACACCATGCGAGCATCTCGACCCCCCCTGATTTTTCTTTTTTTTGCACGGCAGCATCCATGCACCACAGAGCTGCGCAGGATGGAAGCTGGTGTGCACCCCCCCCCCTCCACACACACACACACACACACACACACACACACACACACACTTCAACGTAGATGACAGCAAACATCCACAGCTTCCACAACCACGTTCATCCCTGATTCCCCCTGGTTTTGGGGGGTTCTCTGCATCCCTGCACACTAGAAGCCCCAAACCCCCGCTGCTGGTGGAGAGCCCTCTCCTCTTCTTACCTGGGAGCCGGGGCAGGTAATGGCTGCAGTGACCGTAGCTGACGGTGGGCGGTGAGGTGTAGTTCCTGCAGTATTCTGCGCTGTGGTAGTACGCCGCATCCCCGCTCTTCAGCTGCATCATCGCACTCACATCCCTCCGACAACTTCTGCTCCTCCAGAGCAGGAGGCTGATAGCGGCTCGGACACTGCGCCTCTCACCGGAGGGGTGTTCCCCACAGGCAGGAGGAACACAGACTCGTCGATTCACCGTCAAATAAAGACACTGACTCATTCAAAAAAGATGCATTCGTGGTTTTATATCTACATATTGCCAAATTATAACTTTTCCTCCTCCGGGGTGAGGCGCCTGCAGAGGCTCCCTGCTCCAGTGCGCCCCTTCTTCTTGGTACAGTCCACTTCCGATGCCACCGCTGCTGATTTGCATGGGTGGTAAATCATGACACATTGAATAAATATGTTGCACCTCAGTGTTGCACTCCCAGCATTACTACTGCCTGTTTACGAGTCTCAAAGCTGCAGGGTGAACACACCGGTGAGTCTTTGTACTGGGAGAGTTCATGTGATCTGAGCCAGTAACACCAGTATGGCTGCAAGACAGGATTAAAGACGAGGAATCAAACAACCTGAGACATAAAGTATGTAAGTGCAGGAAAGGTTGTGATAAGGTTTTGGGGGTATAGGCTACTACAGGGGCATTGCAGCAGGGTGGGGGCAACAGGGCAACAGGTAGGGCAAGGGATGCAATGGCAGTGGTCCTGAGAATGGCTGATTGCCCAGTTCATGCTTCTGTGTCCAAGATAGGTACGCACATAGCTAGTTGTGCACTCCTAGTTGTGCACAGGTGTGCGTGAGTCGTACCAAAATTACACCGCCGAAATGCAAGTGGCTATGGATTGTCATTCCTGGTGTTAAGTTTCTTCCAGTTTCTCGTCGCTTATTTACAAGTTCACTATCCCTGACTCTATTTCACTTCACTGACTCTATTGAGATACAACTTCACCCTAACCACTTTGCCGATGGAGGGATTGGGTGAAGTGTGCACAGAAACACTTCTGGAGTCTCTGGGGTAAACAGCACTGCAGCCAAATCCAATACAACTGAACTAACGGTGACCACCTCTTCAAACATGCATGAGCATGGAGGTGTGAGCTTGTGAGGTGTGTGTGTGCGTGAACCCCTCTCAAGGCAGGAAGCTATCAGAGGACATTTAGATTTGAGGTATTGTTATGATACGTTTGAAGAATCGAACTCCAGTTACTTCAATTTCACCGGATTCTGCTGCACCACTGTTTACCCCTGAGACTCCAGAAGTGTTTTGTGGACTCAAACACTTCACCCATCCCTCCATCGGCATAGTGGGGAGTAGATATTGATATAGTTTTTATCGGTGACTTATCCCTTTAAGTTTATGGTCAGGTACCAGGGAATGCATTATGCCAATGAGTGGCCTCACAACTATGGAGAGACAAGTGTGTGTTTGTTAATGTTTGTCATCTCTGTGGGGACCCCTTTATAAACACTGATGGGATCACTGGGACAGAACTTAACTTTTCAGGTCCTGGTTGAGGTTAGGGGTCAGATGTGTATTGTGGTTAGGTTAAGGGTAGGTTAGTTATGGATTGGTTATGGTTAAAGTGGTTAGGTTTTGGTTACTATCCACAATGAATGGCCCAAGTGTGTGTGTGTGTGTGTGTATGTGTGTATGTGTGTGTGTATGTTTGTGTATATGTGAATGTTTATGTGTGTGTTGGTGTGTGTGTGTGTGTGTGTGTGTGTGTGTGTGTGTATATGTGTGAGTTTGCGTATACGTGTATGTGTGTGGGTGTGTATGTGTATATGTATCTGTGTATATGTCTATGTAAGTGTGTATATGGATGTGTATATGGATGTGTGTGTGTGTCTGGGTGGGTGTGTGTGTGTGTCAGAGGAAGGTGAGGGGGGGTGGCTCAGACAGCAGCAGCGTGGCCGCTTTGTCGCATCACTTGTCGGCGGCTCCTCATCGGTTCCTCATCGGCTCCTCATCGGTTCCTCATCGGCTCCTCATCGGCTCCTCATCGGCTCCTCATCGGCTCCTCAGCCCCTCAGCAGCCGCCCACAACATCCTCAGGTCGGGGGCTCTTCTCACTGGACCGCACCTCCGTTTCTCTCCCAGTCCGCGTACAAGCCCCCCCACAGGAGGGGCTCTGTCGTCTCGGTGGAACAGCGGCTGCACTCCCGGACACCACGGCCCCACCGAGGCTGACGGGGGGCGGATAACCAGCCTGCTCTGCCCGGCGCCGGGAACCACCGACCGGCCGCTGGAAGCCCGGACACCGGAGGGGGGCTGGAGACGCTACAGCTAACTAGGAGACGCCGGGGAGGAGGGGGAGGATCCTCACACCTTCCGCCGCTCTGAAGGGCAGGCTACCCGGGTAAATGAGGAATATATTCGCGGCTTTTGGAAGACACGAGTGTTCTGTTGAATGTTGGTTATTTATCCTCCGAGAGAAGCGGATGACAGGCTCAGCATTAGCTCGGTGTTAGCTAGCTCCCTTGTTCACAGGCTAACATCAACCATCACCAAACTGGGGGACACAAGTCCAAATAGATGTGTGTGGTCATAATTATATTTAACTTGTTAAACGTGTTGTCTTGTTTGTGTCATTATTACATGATTATGTTTATTTATTATGACAGGGCAGGGTGGGCGGTGGTGGTGGTGGTGGTGGTGGTGCACAGTGTTGTGTAGCTGTCACCCCCCCCCCTCCCCAAAACACCCACTGTTAGCTAACCTGCTGCTAGCCAACCTGAGTCTGTGTGTTTGTGTGTGTTGTTTGTTGTTTGTTGTTTGTGTTTTAATTTCCTCTCCTCCTTTCTCGTGTTTCTGTGACAGCGTGAAGATGGATTGAAAGATGAAGAGTGGAAGCTCCCATCGTCCGAATAACAGGACTTCTCTCTGAGGTATGTTCCAATAACCCCCCCCCCTTCCAGTCTGAATGAGCCCTGCACAAACACATTTCATATCACATGTACATTCAAATTACGAATATTATTATGCCACTGACTGTATTGTACTCGGTCGAGCTGGCGAACCTGCAGTTGCAGCACAGCCCGCTCAACCATGTAGCTTCAGTATTCAAAGCAAGCTTGTATCCAGGCCAGTGTTTTCCCACTCCCCACATCCTGTGTTGTGAGGAAGCTTCCTCCTTTGTCCTAAAGTGCTTCGCTGCATCCTGATCAGGGTCACAGATCACACAACCGCTCAATGGGTGGTTTGTTCTGACTGTTTTTTTGATTGTTTTTCTACATAATATTCAATATTTCCCTTCCTCCGTGAAATAAGTTTGCTGTTTTCCATCCCACACCATGTTTCCCTAAGTTGGGAGGATTGGTGTGAGTTTTTCAGTGGGTTTTTCTACATCCTCACTCGCTCTTCACAGACTCGTCCTCAATCCGATCAGCAACAGGATGCTCAAACTGTTTGGGATTGTTTTGGCAGCAGGGGAAGCTGAGTTTTCTCGCCAGGCATTGTCCGTTTCCTCTGCAGCTTCCTGCAGCTTGTGAGGGCTCCCTCTGGGGGATACCCTACAAGTTAACTCACCTAACTGCCATTTCATATTGTTTGTTTCCATTGTTAACCACAGACAAAGGTATTGGAGATATAACAGCTGTCAAATCTACAAGTTGATATTCACCCACCTATAACAGCCATGGCTGGAACTTCTATGTTATTTTTGGAATAGGAGCCCATGCCTGATTATTTCTACAAAGCTTAAAGTGGCTTTGTTATGTTATCATCTGAGGGAAATGGATGTGATCACAAAAATCTGAGATGTCGCAAACAAGTCAGAGGTTTGGAAGCTGGAAAGAAAGCACAACAAAGTTGGTTAGGAGATATAAACCTACCAGCAGCATGTCAGATAAATGCCCCAGGATCCTGCACAAGACCTGTATTACTCTTACTGATCTACAGGCAGAGTTGCCGGGTGCTTAGACTCCTGATCGTTAGAACTGGAGGATCAAATTGGTTTGGTTGAATGAAGTGAAATGTTGTTGGAGTTTGATCAATAAATTGACAGATCCTAGGTATCGTATGATGACAACATGATGTTTTGTATCCAATAGGTCAAAGTTTAACTTTACTTTGACGTCAAAAACACGTTTCTGGCCTCAATTCAAAGCGGTGACTCAGGAGCAGAAGATTGTGTCCATATCTCATATAAGGTCAGATACTGAGATAGTGACACTTATCTTGCTGTCCACCTTCAAACTGTCACAACTGTTTAGATATTATATTCCTGCAAGGTTGAAGATATGTGTTTGTGTGAAGCATCAGCCCTCTTTAGAGCCACAGCTTCTTTGGGCAACGTTGTTTTTTAAAAGCACTGTCATACCATCATGACTGCAACTTTAATCAGAATCAGTTGTTGGCAAACTTTCTGAGTAATCTAGAAGTCGCACTGCAGAGCAAGAAGGACAAAGCTCAACAAAGTCAGGTCAAATCAATTCTATTTTTATATCTTTATCTCTGAAATCAAATATTTGCCTTTAGGGGGTGTCACAATGTGTGCAGCAAACACAATTCTCAGGCTTTGCTAACGATCAACTCCCATTAATGGTCAGAATAGAATAAAACTGGTAAATAACTCTTCTGATCTTTGAATTGTGTTTATTAAGTATCATTAATATGTATTTTACATTTACTGTGTTTTTTTTTGTGTGTGCAACAAGCTGCACCACACATATTGCCCCTAGTGGGATTAATAAAGTTATTCTACAAACTGTTTAATATTGTATGAGCCTGGCAGATGACTTCACTGGTCAATAGGGACATACTAACTGTGAGACAGTAAATCTAGTTAAAGCTGTATTATTGTCAGTATAATGTGACAGGCTGGGACCGTAACACAGCATCAGGGCGATAAGAAGGTTCTTATCATCCTGATGTATTTATTATCAATTGAGTTTATACAGTCAAACCTGGTTATAATGAAAGATGAATGTGAGGAAGCGATACTCCTCTGTCTTCTCTTCTCATTTTGACTGGTTTTCTGCAGAATTGTGTGCAGCGGTAAAGCTTTCTAAAGTATAAGTCTAGGCGTACTGTTGTAATTTCCTGAAAGCCCACACAGACGCATATTTTCCCATCATTATGTTACAATCTGCTGTTGCCTCACTGTGGTGTTTTGTTGTTTGTGAGTCAGCGTTGAACCTGTGCAGTCGGGCCAAAATCAGTTTGTCATCGAGGTCCCTGACGTCCTTTAATTCCCCAGAACTTCATGACGGAAAGTGGAACGAGCTGCTGCACCTTGGTTAAATTAACTTGAGAAAGTACAGACACTGTGTCGTACAGAGATGTTCTGATACTGTTTGTATTCTTTCTGATACTGGATCCAACACCTGGACTTCGCGTCTACTGTCTAAGAAATGCTACAAACCCTATATGGAAGTGATGGTTCTTCAAATGCTCTATGAGATAGCTTGTGTTGTAATTAGCAACACTGATGTCATCGCTTTAAAATACTTCAACGCTACACCACCGGAAATCACAGCTCTAAAAACAGTACTAGCCATTGATAGCACAGCTGTAAAAAGATTGTGGTTTTATGTGTGTGAGATACTTTACATACGTGGCTTCCATCTACACATAGCTTTGTGTATGCCCGACCTGATAGTATAGGAACATCTCTATTGTTGCTTTAAAAAGCCATATTGGTCTATTACTGACAATAATAACCTGATTGTGTCTTCAACATTTGATTTATTTTGGTTCGCTCGTTTTGTAACACTTAACATAAACATCAAAATACCTCAGATTGAATGTTTTGTGTTTAAAAAAAAACGGTTGTCATAAGATAGGTATCACAATCGACCTGTTTTGTATTTGTGTAAAGAACGTCACAAAATGAAACACTTGTTTTCAATAACAATCTGTTGCTAGGATGGTTAAAACACATTGAAAGTATCATCTTCTTCAAAAAGTAGCAAATCTTTAGTGAGACTTTTATTCATCTCCAGAACTCTGTTTCTCCTCCATTGATAAAACTTTGTTACAACCTGCTTTTAATACCCTCAAAATCGATGGCTCCTCCAGTTGAGCTCCCTTTTTTTAGGCATGTGTCACACAGAATACCGATGAGAGCGTTCCTGCGCTTTGCCAATAGAAATCATATTACTCGTTACGTGCTTAGCAGCTGCACTGACACAATATCAGTTTGCAAAGTGACATCCAACTTCTCCACATAGGTCAGGAGGAACCTTTCAAACCCTCTTCCTTTGCATCTGAATGGGTTGCTGTATGATCTCTAACCTTCCTTTTCTTTGCCAAAAGCTGCACCGAGTTCACATTTGATTCCAATTTCATTCAATTTGCATTAACGACAAATGTGTTTCATGATTCAGAGAAATGGAAAATCTCTCTCGAGGCCTCTTAACCTCATCAGGGCTGAACTCAGGTCTGACTGGCTTATTGTGGAGGTATCATAGTTAACCATAAAAAATAATGGTAAAGTAAAGGTAGGAGATTGTGAGAGGATGAGCTAATTGACTTGTGATGAAGCACCTCGGTTGGAATTGATCTCAGGGTGATTATCAGTTAAGCACTTGACCTGGCTGAATTCCCACAGCGACAGTTCTTTTGTCCTGGTGTTTAGTGTCAAGTGTCAAGCCAAGCAGTGTTCAGAACAGAAACCCAACTGAGCACGAGACTGACTTTCTCAGATTGGGTATAACGATCTAAACACAAGGATTAGTCAGCATCAGAGGGATAAATGGCTCATTCACTTCTCTCACTGAAAGCATTTATCTTTGTGTTTGTGAACTGGTGCTACAGAAACACGGTTCCTCTCATCTTGGTATGTTCTCCCCAGCCAAGGAGGTTATGTTTTCACTACTGTCTGTTTGTTTCTGTTTGTTGTTTAGCAGGATTAAGAAAAAACTATTTAACTATTTACCATGAGATTTGCCCTGGTTTGGTCCAAAGAAGAACCCTTTTACGTTTTCATAGATTTTTTAGAGATTAATTTGTGAAAACATGAAAACATTTACTGGATTGTGAGTGTGTAGAATCTGGTGCAGCCTAATTGTATTTAATGGGACTTTGAGGTTCAAGACATTCCTTACACGTCTGTGTGGTCACCCCCACTGAGTCAGTGTTCCACTTCATCTGTTTTTTAGTAATTTGTGTATCAGTTGGTTAATCCTGTAACTTTGATTTATGTTACTAGCAACATTCTTACTCTGAGCATCACGCAATCTCTATTTAATGAATACACTAATTGGGAGTTTGAAGATAACACAACTCTAAGTCTGTGTTTTACGTTGTGAGGGACAGAACTTACTTTATTTTGTTTTTATCTTTTAGGGTTTGCTCTGCAGTTTAACTGTGTGACTGAGCTGGGAGTGAGAAGAAGATGCCTCCCAGGCCGTCCTCAGGGGAGCTATGGGGCATCCACTTGATGCCTCCAAGGTGTGTTACACTGGTCACTTTGTTATGTCTACAAATACACAAAATTCTTACAGTTTTGAAACTTGAATAATAGTGGGGCCTGTCTGCAGGATCCTGGTGGACTGTCTGCTGCCCAACGGGATGATCCTGACTCTGGAGTGTCTCCGCGAGGCCACGCTCATCACCATCAAACATGAGCTGTTCAAGGAAGCCAGGAAATATCCCCTCCACCAGCTCCTACAGGAAGAGACATCCTACATCTTTGTCAGTGTTACACAGGTATGACCTTTTCAAGTTTCAATATTTGGTGGGAGAGCTTTGCATCTATGAGTAATGGAAATTTATTATTGAAAGTCTTATGGCACATCCTCAGACAAAAAAAGCTAAGATACTGAACTTTCATTACAGCCAACATGTTCCTCTGTGGTGAAAATCACAGAGAAACTCTGTCTGTTCTTTGTTCTGCTTGAAAAGCTTTAAGAATGACTTATCTGTGCTGGGAAAACACACAATTCCCACTTCTCTAAATCACCTATTCTGCAGCTGCATGCAGACTCAGCTCTTCATGTCCGTTCACCATTTCATGAGAAACAGAAAGTGGAATATTAAACACAGCTTCTGCTTATTCTTTTCCCAGGAAGCGGAGCGGGAGGAGTTCTATGATGAGACTCGGAGGTTGTGCGATCTCCGACTCTTCCAGCCCTTCCTCAAGGTCATTGAACCAGTTGGCAACAGAGAGGAAAAGATCCTCAACAGAGAAATCGGTAATAGGTTCTTCTCCTCCGATCACACTGTTTGTGTTGTAGCCATGGTTCCCCTTTGTTTTATTAGTTTGATCAAAATACAATCTAGCTGCCTTTAGATTTGCACTAACACACCCGTACAACACAAGCCACAATTCTCGTCAAGAACAAAAAGCCCACTAACTCGCTTCTCCTCTGTCAGGCTTTGCCATCGGTATGCCTGTGTGCGAGTTCGACCTTGTGAAAGACCCTGAGGTTCAGGACTTCAGGAGGAACATCCTGAATGTTTGTAAAGACTCGGTGGAGCTCAGAGACGCCAGCGGGCCTCACAGCAGAGCACTGTACGTTTACCCACCCAACATAGAATCCACACAGGAACTTCCCAAGCACATCTATAGCAAACTGGACAAAGGTAGGTGCCAGCGTGTTTTTCAATGGGGAGACCAATAAGAATATTTTGAAATAGAAAGTCTTTGCATTTTTGGTCTTCAGTTAAACCCTAGAAAAGAGGGAAACCCAAACGCAGCTTCCCATAAATATTGAATCACTACTAGCCAACCTTTCCAAAAGATAGGAACTATAGTAATGAGCTTTTCATTAATTGATTTAAGTGGTCATTATTATTTCCATTGTGTGATGCTTTTATTCTGAAACAATGCAAAGGAAAGAATCACAGTACTCAATACATATCCTCTCTGCTCAGAATCATTACTGGTGACTTATTGTATCTCATTTTTTGCTTAATAATTTATAAATTGTCACTCTGTCGTTTTGTCTTTCACTTTTTCTAGGTCAGATTATTGTTGTGATCTGGGTGATTGTTTCACCGAACAATGACAAACAAAAGTACACACTGAAGATCAACCACGACTGCGTGCCTGAGCAGGTGGGACACGGAATGTTTGTGATTGTCTACATTCAATTTGTATGTTCAAACCGAGAAGAAGAAGAATCCATCTTTTTGTGTCTGTGTCCCTAAGGTGATTGCAGAGGCTATTCGTAAGAAGACCCGCAGCATGCTGCTGTCGCCGGAGCAGTTAAAGATGTGTGTTCAGGAATACCAGGGTAAATACATCCTCAAGGTGTGTGGCTGTGACGAGTACCTACTGGAGAAGTACCCCATCAGTCAGTATAAGGTAAGTGACACGCATCACATTGGACTTTGAATATACATTGACAACACAAACATAGCAAGAAAGGGTTTTTTCTTTTCAGTAGTTTCTCAGGGGATAATTCATGGTTCTTGATATAAATAAAGACATATTGTGAGGGCTGATATCTGTGAGTGTGAGCTCGATTGAATTTAAGGTGCCTGTTGGGCCTTGGCGCAGATATGTGCTCTACTGAGTGAGATTCTAGGTGTAGAGTCGTTTGAAGAACAGTTTCTGTCTGAGAATCTGTGAACGTTTACTGGCTCACACTAACTGCAGAAGATAGAAACGATCGGCCATTACAGCCATTTACATCATGTAAGAAACCAGATACCAGCTCAGATATGTCCAAAGGGCTCCACTGTCTCTCAGTTAAGACACTGGAGCCATGTGCTCATGCCCAGCGTCGTGAGCACATGCTGTGAGCCAGGGGCCATTCCCTCTGTGCCAGGATCAAAGTAGAGGTAGTGCACAGTGACGGTCATTGTTCCCTCTCCAGTCAGCTGCTGGAAAGTGACCAACTGACATCACCGGCCACACTTACGCACGGTGTAACTTAACCAGCTCTGTGTAGACTTTCCTTCTAACTATCCGCCTCTGTTTCATTCCCTCTCCCCATCCTCCCCCCCCCTAGTATATCCGCAGTTGCATCATGCTGGGCAGGTTGCCTAACCTGATGCTCATGGCAAAGGACAGCCTCTACAGCCAGTTGCCAACGGACAACTTCGTCATGCCGTCGTACTCTCGACGCATCTCCACGGCAACCTCCTATATGAACGGCGAGGCGGCTGCCAAGTCGCTGTGGACCATCAACGGAACGCTGAGAATACGAATCCTCTGTGCCACATATGTTAATGTCAACATCCGGGACATAGACAAGGTGGGGAGGTCCAGCGCTGAGAGAGAACAAACCACTGTTTGTGTTAATCAGTCAAATTAGATAATCCTATTAACGATACTCCATTACTCTACACTAACACTTCAGGAAATGCTGTGCTCACTGGTAGGACAAAATACAAAACGTTAATTGGTATTAAATGTATTTTTACAGATGAACAAAATAAGAAAAGGAACATTGTTTTTTCCAGTTTTGAATGATGTCCCCACCCTCCAACACCATCACATCCTGTGCAAACAAACAGTCATTGTCCGAGTCTCATCTAAACTTGTGACTCTTACTGAGAGAAACATTTTTGTTGTTGTTTTGAATCTTATTTGTAAATGTAGTGTAACGACCGTGTAGTTTAACTTGATCCACAAGGTCAAAGACTTAAGATGTTTCTTTCTTTCTTTAAATACTCATTTTGGTCTGTTCTTGTAGATTTATGTCAGGACTGGGATTTACCATGGAGGTGAACAGATGTGCGACAACGTCAACACACAGAGAGTACCCTGCTCCAACCCCAGGTGATTCACCACCTTCACGTTATCCACTCCTGCAGCCCTCCTCATCCTCTTCATCAGCATAATAACATGCTCCATTGAACATAGGTGCAACGTGTTTAAACATATGTTGTGAGAGATGTTAATAAAATCAGACAGTGACATTTTTAATTGAGCTAAAATAAAATGTGATAAATCAGTTACTGCATCCAATAACTGAAACCAATTCTTCTTTAATTTACTTGCACTTAAAAATACTAATTTAGACAATCTACAAAGCGAATGAGCTTTAAGCAGTCTGAGGCAGGAGGGTACGTTAACAGTTTAGTTCTTCCTAGTAACACTAAACTGCTGTATTATATTACTGTTGAGCCTCTTTTAACAGAGACGCTGTCTGCACGAATACCTGATAACAGTGTTCAGGTTGAAACTAGTGTGGTGTTCAGTGTCTTTCTGTTCCACTGGACCATCCCAGCTCAAAGGTTTCTGTCAGGAAGCATCAGAACAATTTCCCGGCATAACTCTAATTTCCATTTTTCGTAATGGAAGCTTCAGCTGCAGGTTAAACATGACATTGTTTTTTTTCACGTCTTGATAATTGTGTTTTTATGTCTCATTCTTACTCTGCAGGTGGAACGAGTGGCTCACCTACGATATGTACATCCCAGACATCCCCCGCGCTGCCAGACTCTGCCTCTCCATCTGCTCCGTCAAGGGCCGAAAGGGGGCGAAGGAGGTAGGATATGAGGCAGCGAGGTCCACCACTCCACAGTGCAACACAAAGCTCATAGTTGATGGAGGTTGACTGGTTTAATGTACATTTTAACATTAAAGAAAGGAAACGTATATCGCATCAAGCAAATACAATATGGTGCCACTGTTGTTCCCATCTAAAGATAGCAGAAGGAAGATGACCTCCATGTGTCACAACAATGTCATGCTAACCCGTCTCGGAGGGACTTATATCTATAGGTGCCTTGTGCGTGTAAGCACATGCTGGTGTCGGCACATGGTCCGACCCTCCTCTGTGTGTCAGCCTGTCTGAGTGTATGTGTCCAAGGTGAATGAGAGCTGTGGTATCGTCTGTGGCTCTGTTTAATTACTAATCAGCCATGGCTGCTGTGCTGGCATTGAACCTCCCCAGAAACACTATCATCAGATTTCCATTCATGTTGGATTATGTCTCCCTTCTCAGACCCACATTGAGGACATGCCGTGAAAGGAGCTAATTGTTTTAATCACAAAACTCTGGGCTATGAAGTTGACAAATTACTACATTGACCTTAAAACTTATGAATGATTACATATTTTTTATATCACCCAGAAATTATTTGTGCTGTGCACTAATCATCAGCATAATATTAATATATTCTAGACACCTACTCAAACTGACGGTGAACAGAACGGGTGTCTGCACATTTTACTCTAGAGTTTAGAAACCATGTAGTGTAAAAATGTTGGCCTGATACTTGTAACAGACACCCACTGCCATCGATTTTTTTCTCCCGTCTCTCTCTAGTGGAAAAGCTGTTTGTGTGAGTGTATCAATGAATGCCAGACATGGATATTGTAACAGACACCTGGCCCGAGTCCAGTCCCCTGCTGTGCCACGATAGGATGAGGTCGGGTTAGTCGGCCGCTCCTTCGTGCCCAACCTGAATTAAAGATAAACACTTCTCTGCAGCCGTCTTTTGTTCCAGCACTTACTATAAATAGGTGCATTTTGGATTGGCTGCCTGCATGTAACTCTGTCCAGCTCACTATGCTGCACTTCGTCACCTTGTTCCATTGATGCCACTTGTTGAAGACTCACGCTGGAGATCAGGATGTTAACCTAAAAACTCCCCCACTGTTTGTGAAGGCTGATAAAGTTTAGAGCAGTGCAGTTGAAATTGTCTGAGATAAGCAGAAATAGCACAGGCAGATAAAATGAGAATATTGATGTTGGAGATTGTCCAGGTCAGAAGCATTCACAAGAAAGAACTGTGGCTGTTTCATTTTCCTGTAGTGTCCTGTTTTAATTGATAAGGACTTTTCTGAGACAGTGCATTAGAATATAGAAACTCAAATGAGATCTCTTCATACTTCACAGAGAGAATACATGGGTGTTAATGCATTTTTGGCTCTAAATTATTCACAATTTGCGCTTTTGTCTGTTTTGTTTCCCCCATGAGTTTCTCACATTGAAACTAATTACCGTAATAATCTGACAGTCTACTTGTCTCTTACTCCACATCTCTCTCTGTCTCTCTTCAGGAGCATTGTCCATTAGCGTGGGGAAATGTCAACTTGTTTGACTACACTCATACTCTGGTGGCCAACAAAATGGCTCTGAACCTCTGGCCTGTCCCTCATGGCCTTGAAGACCTCCTCAACCCCATCGGAGTCACTGGATCTAACCCCAATAAGGTATAACATGTCAGCAGAAGTACATGAAAAGTAAATGTTATCATGCAGATGTGGGTCTTTTGTTGGCGAATGGTAAATCGGGCTGAAAATTTCGCTGCGTGAACAAGGCATTAAACTTTCACAGGCTTCCCTGTTTCGATTAATTTCACCGTTTTATGAGATACCATAATTAACACAACAAAATAATAACTTTGAATCTCTGCTGTCCAGGAAACGCCATGTTTAGAGCTGGAGTTTGACCACTTCAGTAGTCCAGTCAAATACCCAGATATGAACGCAGTGGAGGATCACGCAAACTGGACCATCTCAAGGGAGCTGGGATTTAACTACAACCTCTCTGGACAGGTAATTATAACCTGCTTTACACCCCATAACTTGTAGGTTGGAAAGGTGCATCAACACAAAATTCAAGAGTTAAAAATGTACTTGAGCATGTGCTTAAATATACTCACCTCATCTGTATAATAGGGGAGTCAGAGCCCTGTGTTTTCCCCCCTGCTGTTTGAAGGTATACGGTTTCATGAGAGTTGATTCATTCATCAAGTAACAGATCTCAAATACACACTTGTTTTTATATAGTGTCCACCACCAAGACCAGGTAAATTATTAATGACGCTGTTTCATCTTTCATAAGTCTTCTGTTGTGGCGTGAGATATTTTGATGTTGATTAATTAGGCCCTCGTGTGAGTTGTAGCCGTGTAGTCATTACATGTGGTGTGACAATCTGCCAAGTTAGCTGTGATAGTGTTGTTTGGGTAATTGGAACAGATATGTGTGTTGTGTACGACACCACATGTAATTACTGGTAGGTGTTATTGAATCTGTTGTGAGTGTTGACAATATACAGTATTTCTTCTCTAATGATATCAACGATTCAAAAGAAGGATACAAATTAATCTGTAGCCACATTTAACCCATAGATAAGAGGTTAAAAGGCATAAATACAGCTAAGATAAGTTAAAAGGGGCTTTTTAGCATAATAATAAATAATGTATTGTTCAAGAATTTTCCTTTTGTTGTGTTTCAGAATAACCGTGTGGCCAGGGATCACGCCCTGACAGACAGCGACACGGAGCAGCTGAGGCAGCTGAGCAACAGAGACCCTCTGTCAGAAATCACTGAGCAGGAGAAAGACTTCCTCTGGAGACACAGGTGACCTGCCAGCAACATTTAAAGTACTGTACTGTAAACTGTCTATGAAATCTTTATTCTTGTGTGTTAACAGCTGAGACATTTAAACTTGTTCATTTTTCACTGCCCTTAGTTTAATCCTTGTACGCAGCAGGTCACTGATGCAACACACACTAACTGTCCCTGTTGGTTTTTTCTGTACTAGGCACTACTGCATGAACATCCCTGAGATCCTTCCCAAGATCCTCCTCGCTGTCAAATGGAACTCCAGGGATGAAGTAGCACAGGTAATGCTCGGCCAATTCATGTGATTGTTTTTTGGGATATTTAACCATTCACAGTTATTTTAGCTTCTTAGCTGTAGCTTGCACAATCTAACATGAAGTTGTCTGTGCTTTGTTTCCTTGCCTTTTTGTTGATAAAATGTCTACTTAATTTTATATATGAGCATTAATTCATATTTCTCGGTTTGCATATTCCCCAGATGTACTGTCTGTTAAAGGAGTGGCCATCCATCCGTCCAGAACAGACCATGGAGCTGCTGGACTGCAACTATCCAGACCCCATGGTCCGACACTTTGCTGTTCGCTGCCTTGACAAATACCTGAGTGATGACAAACTGTCTCAGTACTTGATCCAGCTTGTGCAGGTGGGTCCAACACAGAGCCGGGGTTATTAATGTCAAGGAACTGATGAGAAGAGAAAACTTGGAAGGCTGTGGAGGACGTTTCTCCAGCAGCATCTGTTTGTCCTGTGTGTGTGTTGGAGACATTTGTGGTGTGTGAAGTGACTCATCTGAATCTCACCTCTGCATCACCTCTTGTTCTTCCCATCTTCTCTCTCCTCCTCTTCTAGGTATTAAAATATGAGCAATACCTTGAGAATCCTCTGGCCCGCTTCCTCCTCAAAAAGGCCCTGACCAATCAAAGGATTGGACATTTCTTCTTCTGGCATCTCAAGTGAGTCACCATCCAGATTCCTTTTTTATCCTAATACAATCTGTTTTATACACAATGCTGCTTTGACAGAACTAGAAAGCCGCCATTCCCCTCACTGGTGTTTGTGATGTCTTCACAGGTCGGAAATGCACAATAAAACCGTGAGCCAGCGGTTCGGGCTGCTGCTCGAGGCTTACTGCCGGGCCTGTGGCATGTACCTCAAACACCTGAGCAGGCAGGTGGAGGCCATGGAGAAGCTCATTAACCTCACCGACATCCTCAAACAGGAGAAGAAGGATGAGACGCAGAAGGTTCTTTTCATTTTTAGACGATTTCTTTGTTGTTGCGTGTGTATTTGGGTGTGTGTGTATAAATACACATCTTTGTTGTGTTCTCTTGTGTAGGTCCAGATGCGGTTTCTTGTGGACCAGATGAAGAGGCCGGACTACATGGACGCGCTCCAGAACTACACCTCTCCTCTAAACCCTGCGCACCAACTGGGAAACCTGAGGTCAGACACAACAGGGGATGAGTTTTTGTGAACATATTTGTGCAGTGGTGTGTATATACTTGTGTTTGACAGTTGTGAAAAATGTACAGTGTTTAATAACTTGATTTACTTTGTCCACAGGTTAGATGAATGCAGGATAATGTCATCAGCAAAGAGGCCATTGTGGCTGAACTGGGAGAATCCTGACATCATGTCCGAGCTCCTCTTCCAGAACAATGAGATCATCTTCAAAAATGGAGATGGTAAAACACACACACACACACACACACACACACACACACAAAGTAAAAAATAAATTGTGGAGCTTTCCTTTAATGATAAACCTAAATACTGAGGAATATACACAGGGATGTTTTATTATATGATCAGTCTAACACATCCTTGCATTTGTGTGTGTGTGTCTGTCTTATAATAATATTAGATAATAATATTAATAATTGTAACTGTTTTTGTGTTGTAGATTTGCGACAGGATATGCTGACATTGCAGATTATTAAAATCATGGAGAACATTTGGCAGAATCAGGGACTTGACCTACGGTACGATCATCTCAGTCTTTATCTGACTTCTCTACCTTTCTGCTTCAGTTTCTTTCTTCTCTCCTTCACCAGCACACAGTGCTAAGATACTCTGCCATGTGTGTGTGTGTGTGTGTGTGTGTAGGATGCTCCCCTATGGCTGTCTGTCACTGGGAGACTGCGTGGGTCTCATCGAGGTGGTGCGGAGCTCCCACACCATCATGCAGATCCAGTGTAAAGGAGGCTTGAAGGGAGCCCTGCAATTCAACTCCAACACTCTGCATCAGTGGCTCAAGGACAAGAACAAGGGCGAAATGTGAGGTTCCCTTTTCTCCTGATATCATTTTCACATCATCTCTGCATCATTAAATAGAATGAAGCCGTTAATTAGAATAAAGTGTCTGCAGAAAGTCTAAAAGTGGAATTCATGGATCATTAGAGTTACAGATAACTTACTAAACCCTGCACATATTTTTCTTGTGTTGTGTGTATGTGTGTGTGTGTGTGTGTGTGTGTGTTTAGGTATGACTTGGCTGTGGATCTGTTTACAAGGTCCTGTGCAGGCTACTGCGTGGCTACATTTATCCTTGGGATAGGAGACAGGCACAACAGCAACATTATGGTCAAAGATGATGGACAGGTAACACACACACACACACACACACACACCACAACATTGACACACAAATACCCCTTTCATTGATTCTGATTTCCTTTAGCCTTGCACCTACATGTTATGTGCCTGTAACTCTGCTCCTTCCTTGTGTCAAAAGTTTTCACTTCTAAAAGGTTGTGGTGTGTGGTTATTTTATTGTGACACATGTAGTTTAGAGTATAGAAGATATGACAACACAGACAACAACAGCAAAGTAAAGTTTTAAATATATTTTTTAATAATAATAATTTTTTAATAATTATTAAAAAATGTGATCCACAATGATCTTTGAACATTTTAAAATGTAGTGAACATTATATAGGAAGCTTCTTTGTCTGGTTTATGTTTAGATTATTCGTTTTTCTCTTGTTCTGTGCTGTTATTGTTGATGATAAGTGCCACTGCCTTGTGTTTCCCTCTTAACATAAGTTTACTTATCACTGATTATTGTCTTTATGTATTCATTACTATGTTCTGCTCCCTTTCAGCTGTTTCATATAGATTTTGGTCATTTCCTGGATCACAAGAAGAAGAAATTTGGCTACAAGAGAGAGCGAGTGCCCTTCGTTCTGACTCAGGACTTTCTCATCGTCATCACCAAGGGATCCCAGGAGTGCACGAAGACCAAAGAGTTTGAGAGGTTAGAAACCAGATGTAAATGATAGGAAAACCAGAGAGTATGAATGTTTTCTCAACAGATGACTCAGCCTCAATAATCTCTGTCATAATTCTGTGGAATACTTTTGCGTCAGTGCTTACGTAAGAACAGGAACCGACCCACAATCTTTCCTGTCGTGCGAGCAAAATGTGTTACATGCAAGCTGCAATTGTCACATGACATCATTTAAGCTTGACAGAAACAGAAAGAGCCCAAATGGTCTCAAAAAAGTCAAATCTGAAGTAAGAGAGGGGAACCATCAGGCTGTCGCTGTCTGTGGAAACCATCAAAGCTTCGGATGGCGTCAGACTGGAAGTGAAACAAAAATGCTCACTTGTCTTGTCCAGTTGATGTTGTGGGGACTCCCCTGCACAGCTGTCACCTCACTAACTAGTCTGGAATAAAAAACGTTTGCTAACTGCTTTGTCTTCCTCACATTTCCCCTCCTCTGTGCTTCTAGGTTCCAGGAGATGTGTTATAAAGCCTACCTGGCCATCCGGCAGCACGCTAACCTCTTCATCAACCTGTTCTCCATGATGCTGGGCTCTGGCATGCCGGAGCTGCAGTCATTTGACGACATCGCCTACATCAGAAAGACTCTGGCTCTGGAGAAGAGTGAGCAGGTGTGTAGGCATCTCTTATTTACATTTTCTTTAAGCTGTTTTTTCTGAAGCCAAATTCATTTCACCTACTTTTGTTCTTGTTATGTACAGGAGGCTTTGGACTACTTTATGAAACAGATGAATGACGCTCACCACGGAGGGTGGACCACTAAGATGGACTGGATATTCCACACAATAAGACAGCATGCACTAAACTGATCTCCTGTGGTCACATCCCACAGAGGAGAATAGACTTCTGTCAGCGTCAGGCCTTCAATGGAGCTTCAGTTCTGTTACAGCGCACATAACCAACCGCTCACTGACGAGGAAAGTTCCATTTCGGTTCATATTTTAACAGGGTTTCTTTCTTGGCATAATTACGATGCTCTTCCCTGGAAGCGAGTTTCCTTCCTGTCCTGGTGAAGATATGGTCGTCCTGGCCGATGCTTGTGTCCATGGCTACTAGGCTTCCTTTGTTTTCTTGCCCAACACGATCAGACTTGGATTCTAAACACAACGTTTTATGCTGAATTATAAATGTAGCCACTTGCTGCACTTTTGACGCTGCACTGTGGCTCCACCGGAGACAGGAGGTGCTTTGGAAACCCTTTTTAATCTTAGCACTGCTGAGGAGGCAGTGGGCTCAAGAAACTGTCTGAAATGATCTGACATGTGCAGGATTACACGTGCAAGACTACCACTGTACAGTCTTCCACCATCTTCCCCCCCTCTGAGGAATCTTCAGAGCTCAGAAACTGCCCTGCAGCAGAGTGTGTGTGTCGTGCACGGCTCTGCTGTCTCCCATCAAAGAAGCAGCACTCTACTCTTGGGAAAAGTCGCTTTTAAACTCCTGTATAAACTTCAGGGTGATGATGCCTCTCCATCAAAAAACAGCACTTAGAACTATCAGAATAATATACAGATTTATTATGACCTTTTTACATTTATTTATGTATCTACTAGTAATCTTTCAGTTTCTACACAGGATCCACTCTCCACAAATCATTGTTTGTGTTAATGTATTAGGAGTTTTCTTTTTTATTTCCGTTTACCTGTTTACAGCTTCCTCTGGCTCCTGCAGCTGCAACGGCTTCTCCCGGTTTTCTCAATTCATTCGTAAACATAGACTTTCTAATCTTCTCTTTTTGGTTTCAGTCACTTTCAAGTTGATCTCACTTGACTGTGACAGAAGCCCAATCTATGTCATTGTGGCTCGTTTGCAGCCCTGTTATGAAATATAAACATTAATTTGTATTGGAATGCAAAACGAAAAGAGCAAAAGTGCCACTCTCCCATTTTTTGGGGATAATGGGACCTGTTTTTTTATGCCTCTGGCTGTTTGAATGTCAGCGAGCAGGGGCCCAGGGTCACGTCTTCCTGTTGATAAAATGCCTTGGCGTCACAGCACAACATTCTACGACACTGCACATCGTTAATGTCCTACAAACTCTGCCTGAGCACTTTGTAGGGCAGCAAGCAGCAGCAGCACTATTAACATGAAGCATGGCTGTTTGTAGGAAAATGCTCGACTTGACCTTCACTGGGGTTTTATTTGTACTGTATTTCTAACTGTGTCATGTTGATGATCTTCATCACGTCCCCCGTTGGAATTTCTCTGAAATGTTGACTCATGGACAAAGTGCATTTGAACTTGTCAATGGACAACGTTCCTCTGAGCCTGAAGCCCTGGTTGTGTTTGAGCCCCGCCTCCTCTCGACAGATACTGTGAAAGCCAATGCTCCTTTTATATATTTGTTCATTTGTTCAGAAACTTTTGATCATGCGGGTTTTTGAAAGTGTTAAAGTCACAGTGAAACTGTCGTTAGAGCGTCTGTGAAGTGAAGCAGCATGTGGGGAAAAGGTGTTGAATGAATTTGAAGAGCGACACAGGACTGTTTATCCCCCCTCCTCCTCTCCTCTCTTCCCTCAATGAATTTGGTTCCAGTTACATTCTGGTAATGTAAAAAAAGTCTTGCCAACTGAAAATGCATAAACACATGGAGGCAGCGTTGAGCAGAGTTGACTCACATTTCATTAAATTAATGTGTGTTCATGCCCCTGACTTTATGTCACAATGTTTTACAGCCAGACAACTGAGAAAGCATTTTAATGTAAAAAAAAATAAGAGATAACACAATTAACACAGAGTTTTAATTGAATTGAATTTGTATGTCTCTGTTTTGAAAGCAGACTGTAGCTGGCTGCTCTCTGGAGATGATTTGAGATCATTTAAAAAAAGGTGCACAGACAGTTTCTGTGTTGAGAACCTGTTGAAAGCTTTGTGGTCTCCTCAGGAGGGAGAGAAGTTCCTTACAAGCCCCTGACGCCCTCTCACTGTATCTAGGACACGTGGGTGTGTGTGTGCATGGCTAAATCAACCCTATATTATGAAGCTCTTGTCCGTGGAAAGGAAAGTCTGCACTTTGCCAGTTCAACTGTTGATTGTATTGAGAAGCCAAAGTCATGGTCTGTTCCGATGTGTGTGTATTTTTGCAGATTTAATGGCTAGAATGTATTTAACCACTAACACAGACCTGACGTGCACTTCTATGATTTCTCATCGGCCACGTTCATCTTCCTCAAGTCAGATGCAGTGCCACTGAGCCACCGTTTATTTGCCATTTTTACTCTTAACGTGCCAAACCAGGTCTGAGAGCGTGAGGCCTGTGGAAGTCAATGCTGGACTTGCATCATGCAGTAAAGTCATATCAGTAAGATACCTTCTTTTTAAGAAACGGGAGGTTGGTGTATGCACTTCAAAGAAAATTTCTCAATGCCTTTTTTGTTTTGAAGGACTCTATGAGAGTGATGGTAGCCTAGTGTGCATGTCTCCAAGCAGCATAACCACCATGTAGGGTGACCATTAAGAAGTATGTTGAGTGTTTATAGAGATGGACGACCCAGCTCCACTTCCTCCCAGGTTCCCCCCCCCCGAAACACAAGCTCAACCAATCGTGAGTCAGTCTCTGTCCACGTCAATCATGATGTTTCCTTCTGCTTTTACAGCATCAGAAAACAACTTAAATCCAATCATAACAATCAAAACATTATTTTAAAAACCATATTAATTTGATGTGTATTTTGACTTGTGCTCGCGTGGATGAGATGGGATGTGTGAGCTGTACTGCAGCCAGCCACCAGGAGGCGAACAAGACAATTTGGCCTCATTTTTGTGGAGCTGTCATGTCGTCCATCTTTAGGAACAGTCTATGTGACAAACCTGTGGTGTCGTTATCTTTATTCTCTTTTGCCATATATCCTCTAATTGGTTAGTATGAGTGTATGAGTGTGTGTGTGTGTGTGTGTGTGTGTGTGTATGTGTGCATGTGTGCATCAATTATCCGTCTGTACAGGTTGCAGAGCTTCATTGGCAGGTCCCAGTGAAAACGTGTGTATGTGTGTGTGTCTGTGTGTGTGATGACACTGAACTGTTGCAGTGATGGTGTCTCTAAATGTTTTTATTTCTGTGCCACAGTAAAGCTTCAGGAACAAACACAAAAGAAGGGAAACGTCCATTAGTTTCTTTTTGTTTTCATACTTCAGTTGTAAATGTTTTACTTGAAATGTCCTGAATCAGATCCGCAGCTGTGTTGGTTTAGAGTTCAGGTGCGGGGGTGCGGTGTCTACTCTGTGAGAATGTGTGTGTAGCATTTGTGTACTGGTTGTTTGTTTGCTTCTGGGCGTGGGTGTCATCGGTGCCACAGTCGTGAAATTCAGGAGTCAAACAGCAGCTTCTTCTTGAAGGACTGAGGTTGAAGTAGAAACCGTGATGAATCTGATCCTAGATCTTCAGCCTCATAATCATGTGAATGAGCTCTGAAGCGATGTGGCACAACTTTTCAGAGGATGTTTGTTTGATTGAATTTTTCCTGGTCTCAGACTTGGAGCTGAACTGGTGCAGGGTTTCCTTAGACTAGATTTAACTCTGATGTTCCCACAGTGAAAACACTGGTCATATTAACAAACCTGCTCAATTGGTCACAGGGTCACTTTAACAACAGTCTGCAGCAGTGTGAGCTTCACACAGTGATGCTCATTGACAGACTATTAACAGAGAGAGAAGGACAACACTCACTTTGTCTCTGCGAGTACAATCACATCGTCTGACCTTTGATTCCATTGATCGACATGATGATATAATTGAAAAAGAAACATTGGAGACATTAACACACAGAGAGAAAAGTGCGATTTAATGTAACATCCAATCTGGTAAATATGACCTCTGTTGTTTTTAATGAATGTCAGACGAGTCTTTATTCCTGGATGTTTCTATTTCTAATGAATTTGTGTTCACGTTATTTTGTACGAATATGTGGCCTGATATTTAGTGAATACGACGGCTTTTTGTGTGTTTTTACTGTAGAAGCGTTTCAGGAAGTTATCAAAACTAACAGTTACTTATTTTGTTCTTATCCAGCCTCGAATGGGCTTTAAACTGATTTAACCTTGAGGGTTTAAAACTCCTGCAACAAAAAAAAACTACCTAAGAACCAACACGATGAATCCTCTAAATTACTGGTGAGTCTTCATCTCGATCGTCCCACAGTCTCACTTTGAACGAGGAACATTGACTGAATGTTCTGTGGCTTCATGTTCTTCTCTGTCCGCAGTACTATAAACTAACACAGTGTATTTCCATACCATGCTGTCAGAACCTGAACCTATACTATATAATGAATGAATGAATGTCAATGTATTGTTTCTCACTGCCTATACCTGCATGAGATTGGGTAAAGATGAATATTCTTCCTCCTGCTATACTTGTTTTTTTACTTTAGTCTGCTATGCAGCCTTACAGATGTTTATGAATTAATGCCTTAAGTTTGCTCCCTGTAGGAACAGTTTCTAGGACAAATGTATTCTCACGATAACCTGCGTTTGCTTTATTTATACTTGCATATGATTGTGTTTCAGTTTGGCTCCCTGGCCACAGAGTAAAGGTTTGTACCCTGACTGACTGACTGGCTGCTCATCTGATTGTTCTGTGAAGATGTACAAATAAATTTGTTAAACATTCACCCGGCCGTGTGTTTGCTCGTGCACAGTTTGACTCCACAACAGGTTTCACCTGACTGACATATGCACGGTTTGATTGAGAGAAAGATGGAAGAAGATTCTTGATTTCTCTTTAACACTGTAAGATTAGAGTGATTTCCTAAAAAGAAGAATTCAAGGAATTGGTTATTTTCCTGGAGACATGAACATGAGCTGTGGAGCATTTCTCCTCGTGGTCAATGAACTGTATTTATTTAACAGCTTCCCAGATTCATCCACGTGGAGCAAAATGACTACGGCCTTGGACCCTCAGGATCCAGACTATAGCCGGGGATCAAACCAACAACCTTCTGGTAAGTGGACGACACTCTCTACCTCCCGAGCCGCCAGTGTCACTCAACAGGAACATAGGTCAGGTTGCATTCTTATGATTGATCCCTAAAGGACTACAAGAGACACATTCTTTTAAAAGCTGATTTATTGTTGGTTTTTATGACGGGAGAGAAGAAAAACATTTCAAATTAGCACAAAGTAAAGTTTTATTTCATCATCCTTGCAGAATGTGTATCTATTAAACTCACAGGAAACTGACTCTTGTTTTCCTCCTCATTTACACATCAATATATCTGATAACAGTAAAGACCTCTGTGATCGTTTCAGTCCTGAGGAGCTACAGGGCTCAAACATCTGCCTAACACCCCCGAAGAGGTTTCCTTCAAAACAAAGACAATCTGTTGGGTTTGAGTTGGAAAATGATTTTGAAATATTTATGCCAGCAGGTCTGCATCACTGAGGCCCTCTGGCTGTGGGGGGATATCCACTAGGGTCGCTTTGGTCGGAGCTTCAGTGGCCGAGGGTTGCTGCGGGTGGAAAGTCTTCCAGGGTTTGGAGGGGCAGTGGAAGGGGCTGTCACTCCCAGGCTCTGCAGCCATGGCGGGCACTACGTCCGTGACGTCCTCCTCAGATGATTCTTTTATGGGTGAAGCGATGGAGGGCAACGGGGACGGTGAAGGTGAAGGTTCGACAAACAGAATGTTCCTGAGTGGAGACCAGCCGGTGGGACGACGCCTGGTGAACAACTGAGGTGAAGAACACAGGTTGTGGAGGAACGGGTTAATGCTCCACCTGGACATGCTGAATGGTGTCACATTATTCTGACTGAATTATTATTTAAATTAAATTACATAATATGTTTCTCAAGAGTTAGTAAATTCAAAATAATGTTAAAAGAAGGTGAGTCTTGGATTTAAATGTGTCAGGGGAGGTTATTTCTAACGTTGCTTCAGGTCTGCTGGGAAGTAAAATTGAATAATAATAATAATATTAATGATAAAGTGAATCATAAAGGGAATTTAACCTCCAACTAAATCTCTATCTTATCTGAGAGAATCACGTTTAATGGAACCATATATTTAGAACATGACAAATTGGCTGGACTAACTCGTGATCGCCACCTACAGCACCAGGAAATCAGAGAGTGGAAAGTATCTCAAGGGTTTAGAGCAGGGGTGTCCAAACTACGGCCCGCGAGCCATCTGCGGCCTGTCATCCATTTTAAATTGGCTCGTCTCAAATTTTTTTTAGAAGCACTCACTTCCAAGGACAAGAGAAACACTTGGTTATGTGGGCTTTCATTTTGTAAGAGTGTCTCACCCTAGGAGGCAGAGCTCCTGCTTCACACTGTAGGTCGGCATCTGTGGACTCATGTCTCCACGGAGCGAAATCCACTGTGGAGTTACAGTACCTGTACTCCTGCACACACAAATACACAAACACACACAGGTGCGTTGGGTTCAATACGCCTGGAAACGATCCCCCGACGAGTCTCTGTCTTTGTTGACACACTCACCTGGTCCTGATCATCGGGGACACACAGTTCGTTGAGGTCTTTGTGTTCGGCCTTGGCGCAGGTGGTCTTCTTCATGTCAAACCTGAGCTTGAACCTGAAACCTGCGATAACCTGCGTGGACACAAGCACACAATACAGTCGTCAGAAAGGAAAGAACCCGGAACCCGCCCTCCTCTCCCTTCACACCCCCCCAGTCAGTCCCCACCTGGCGGGTGGCGTGGCCGACTCGGTTCAGGCTGAACAGGTGAGTGGAGTCGGAGATGGAGTTGAACTTGGCGATTGAGGCAGCGATGGGAGCTTTGACGTCTTCTGAGTTCTCATCGATCACCACGGGGCAGCCCAGACAGGAAGCTTTTCGCTGGAACGATGAAACTGTCTGGACGGGAAACAAGATGGAGAACAAGTGAGAAAGACAGAATGAAATGAACAGAAGTGAAGAAGAAGAGGAGGAGACGGCAGAGGAAGCTCACGAGTCGGCTATAAACACACAAACTGTTCATTGACAGAAACACATGGCCTCTGATCTGTCACCACTGATGCTCCAAATTTATAGAAACAAGACCTTTGCTGCTAATGGGAAAGTCTCAATCCATGGTTTTTGGTTAAAATAAACTTAAGTATGATTTTAACGGTTTACTAAATATAATGTAAGTGAGGTGTGATGGAGAGAAGCTAACGTTTACCTTAGAAGTTCTTTAAAAATCAAGATTTAAAAAAATGCAATTGTCTTAAAATGTGAAATTAGATTTCTGAATCCTCACATGAATGAAACATTATTTACCATCATATGGAATCATGTGAAAGGTGAAGTCACGTGGAACTTGATGTCATTAAAAGTAAAAAAAATATACATATTGACCTTTAGGACCGGGTGACCTCACGTATGATAATAATAATTGATGGTCTCCTGTGTAGTTAATGCATTAACCTTTCGACCAGTAAGATTAGAGACATGATTTACAGCTCATTTCAATCATATCACAGTGGCACCGTCCCCCCCCCCACTCACCGATCTGACAGTCCACCTGCTGAGTGTCGGCTTCTGTCTCCGTCAGCAGAACCGTGGCGTTGCATAGAGTCGGATTCTGGAGGAACAACAACAGGACAACACGAGTTTGATCCGTGTGATAAACAACAACAGAACTTCAACTAACAACCAACCAAGGCCTGTAAATGAGAAGCAGGTGATAATCAATGATTCAGAAATATAATCTGCTCCACTTAATGTCCCAGTGCTCAGGGAACCTCCAGTTTGGTTTACAGTATTCCCAGTACAGTTTTATTCTCAGTGCTTTCTCAGCAGCTGTATTTCCCTCCCGTCAGCGCCACCTTGTGTCCAGATGACAGATAGTCACAGTCGGTCCAGGCCTTGCTGCTGCCGGCCGGACAGTCACTCCTCCTGGTGGTGAACTGCAGTGAGTACACGGAGCCTGTGTCGTTCTCTGACTGGAGACACACAAACACAAACTGGATCAGTTGGGTCCAAGAGTCTAAACTGGATTTCCCAGAATTCCACAGCTTTAGCTCCTCTGGTTTCATCACTGTCCAGGTCAGTGAGGCACCAGCTGATCAATTCACCATTTAAATTTGTTTTTCTTCTACAAGAACATACTTAATAATATCATCAATATACTTTGATAAGTACAGGACCTACATTTAAAAAACTTTTGTGCATTTTACACAATTGCCTCATTAACTTTTTTACTTATTTTAATATTTACTATATTTGTCTGGCAAGTAGCAGTTGATAATGTAAAAAAAAGTGATTTACGTTCACTCAGTATGATGAGTTAAGTAGATTTGCACTCAGAAATGGTTGTTATTATTTTAACAAAGACACTTTACATGGGTTTAAAAAATTGAAAAATAAGCACATGCAATTTTAATTCCTTCATGATTTGTAGTGACTCTTTTTTTATTTGTGCCATCAAGGGAAAACACTGACGGATCATTGTGAGTTCATATGTGTGTGTTTGTGTAGTTTTTACAGTTTTCATAATAACTGTATGTGACGTATGTTTGTCCAGTTTCACTGAGACACCAGTTAGAAGCTTCAGTGAAACCACAGCAGACATTTTAAAAAGGAGATGACCCTGCAGCCTCCAGTGAGTTCAGTCTGAATCACACAGAGAACCTGCAGGAGGTCAACATCAGTGTGTGTTCCATCACTGCACCTTGACGGCTGTCAGAGTCTGGTAGAGAGCCAGCTTGTTCCCGGTGCTCAGCCTCTCGTTGAACTTGTCCACGGCGCTGCTGACGACCTTCTCCACCTCCGGGCTGTCACAGAACAACAGGATGCCCGGCTGCAGCTGGACGAGGAGACGAGGAAGAATCATCACCAAGCGTCTGTCAATGACTTAGTAACTGAAACTGGGGTTCTACCTCCACAGGCCTGTTTTTCTAAATGAAATTATTAATTGAAAACCACTAATCTACAGTTGCCAAGTACATATTTAGGGTATTTACATTGCCTTTGATTATTTTCCATATATTCTGCAGTTTTACTCTTTTATACTTTGGTACATTTCAGAGCAAATATAGATTTAGTTTGTTTTTTTGGCTGATTAGACTTAAATCAACAACACTGCCCACGGGTCAAAGTCGGCTTCCAGGACAGGATTTACACAACGATCCAAATCTGCAGCTGGGAAATGAACTTTTATCCAATTAACTACAAATATTGCAGTTTAATCTTAAAAACATACTTCACATTTACTTGAGTATTCTCATTTAAATGGTACTTAAAAGATACACATTTTTTTAACATTTTGAAGAAAACAAATCAGTTGAATGAAACTTACTGTCACTGGTTGATCGACTGTATTTTAATAACATTTTAAGGATATTAATAACAGTAATGAACTAATGAATTTATATAGCACCTTTCAAAACACAGTTAACAAAGACCAGATTTAAGAATGAAAGGTTATGTTACTTATGTATTTTAAGTACTTTACCCTGTTTCATATTTGATATTATTCAACTGGACTGTACTGTACTGTACATATATAAAAATGGCAATACTTTACTACTTTAATACTACTTGAATGCAGGACTTTTACTTCTAAAATCACTTCTTCCAGTGCTGCAGTGAAGCCTCGGCTCTCACATTGTGACGGAGGTTTTCTGCTCACCTGCCCGGACACGGAGCTGTGGAGGCACAGCAGGCCCAGCAGGCCCAGCACACACAGGCCAGCTCCACTCCTCATAGTCGGATCCTCACGTTCGTCTCTGCTGCAAACACACAGCAAGTGTCACACCGGCTGAAAATGTTCACTTTATCAAGGTCAGAGCATTTCACATCCAATTCATTTGCAGCAGAAGAAGAAACAAAGATTCAGAACCTACAGCTTGTGAAGGCGGAGGCCGGCTGTCGATCCTGCTCCAGGGAGGAAACTCTACTCCTCTCCACACGGGTCTGGACGACTGAGTGAAGGTCTCCTGGAACTGGGGATCCTGCTGGGGAGGATGATGACATAGGAGGGCACAGAGGACACACACACACACACACACACACACACACACACACACACACACACACACACACACACACACACATACACACACATTAATGATCAAAACGCTCAGTCGGTAAAAGGAGAGTGAATGTTTGCTTCTTTGTTTGCCCTCCTACCTGTCGAGTCAATACAACAGTCATTATCAGACAGAGTGAGAGAGAGGGAGCGAGAGAGAGAGAGAGGGAGGGAGAGAGAGAGAGAGGGAGAGAGAGAGAGAGAGAGAGAGAGAGAGCATTTGAGGAGATGTGAGTCTCTTTTCTGTAAATTGGGGCAAACAAGTCCCAACAAGTTAAGTCTTAACTCGTGTCAACCACTCACACACACAAGAAAAAATCATTTTACAAAATAAACCACGTGAAATACAGTTGATTGGCACAGACTGTATGGTAGCAAACAAGCAACATTAGTGTATGCGTTTAGGAGGCCAGTGTGTGTCTGTGTGTGGGTGTGTGGGGATGTAAATCGGTTTCCATTTTAAGATGAAGACAGGTTTAAGATTAATTTAGGTTAAGGTAAGGGTTAGAGTACGATTTGTAACTAAGGTTAATTAACTAGTTCTCCAATTAAGTGAGGACTGGTTAAAGTTAAAGGTTCATGTTATAGGTATTTTTATTTGGATTAGACTGTTCACAATGAATGGAAGTAAAGTTGCTCAAATCTGTGTGTGTCTGTGTGTCTGTGTGTGTGTGTGTGTGTGTGTGTGTGTGTGTGTGTGTGTGTATGTATGTGTATGTGTTAGAGACCAACTCTGTGGCCAACATTTTGGATATAGAATTTGGGAACGGATGGACCTTATTAGGAAAAAGCTGGATTAGTGGTTATGGTATAATGGTTAAATAAATAGAAGTCAATAAAGCTGACCTATAACCAAGTGTGTGTGTGTGTTTAGTGTGTTTTGTGTGTGTTTTGTGTGTACCGGCTGGTACTTTGTCCCTGTCGACCTTTGGCCTTCACCAGGCTGGTTTCCTCACCGATCCTCCTGTGTAACCAGCTGAAGTGTCTCAGACGTTAAATGCAGATACGTAGACACGTGGACATACATCATACCTCACACAGCTGTTTGCTTTGTGCCTGAAAAACAACAGACACACACACACACACCAAGTTCACTGGGTGCACAGCGCCCCCCGCCCCTGCAGACTGATGACAGCATGTCAGATCGGTCAACTACGTGCCTGACAGGTCATTGACTCCCGTTAGACTTTTACAGAATCACTTTACCATCTTCCCGAGAGAAAAAGTCAATATGTTCTAAATGTGGTAACTTTTCATTGGATGAACTGAAGATGCACCAAAAAGAAAACCTGAAAAAGACAGTGGCGCCCTCTTGTGGTCACACGTGTAAGGAGCTACTGAGCTGAATGGAAACAAACTTAGAGTAAACTGTCGGATACATAAAGCACACAATCACACACACTGACACAGACAGACACACACACACACACACACACACACACACATACGCTCACACACGTATACAGCATGTATATATAATGAAATATACAGTGTGTGCAAATTATACATGAATAAATTAAATGTTTTGTTGGAATGAATTGTCAAATGCTGCATGCACCAGTTGTAACTTAAAGTAAAAGTAATATATAACTGTGAAAATGTACAAGATGTACTTAAATTATAGGTAATATTATTATTATTAATGTCACGTGTAGATTCATGTACATTTACAACCATTCATCTGTTCACAACTGTTTTTCTTCACTTTCTTTAACATGGAGTTGATCTTGCAGGTGTAACTTTTTGCAGCCTTGAATCTTCTTCTCACTCAGTTTGTCTGTTCATCACTTTGTCATCGGAGGTGTCAGGTCTGCTGTCACACTTCACTTCCTCTGCTCCGTCCTCTTAGTGTCAAACAGTTTCACACTGAACCACTAACCAGCGACCTCCTCATCTGGTCTCATTGCTCTCACGCTTCTCTCGTCCTCCTCCTCTGCAGCCACGATGCTCGGGGGTCTCTCGGGACGATGGGGTCTTCTCCTCCTGGCTGCTCTGATTCCTGGTGAGTTCCATGATATTCTAGTTTAATAAACTGGAGCGTGAATTCTCTTTCTGTGGCTCAGTCTTTGTCTTCGTCTGGAACAAACACATTTCAGTGTTTGATGGAACTTCTGTGCTTCTCGTGCACATCCTCTGTTCCTGAGCGTGACACCGATATCATTATATATTTATACATTTATGATACCCTGCAGCACTAACGTCTGTTTTATAAAATATAATCTGATGATGATTTCTAATGATTAATTTAATGTGTCTTCATCTGCTTACTGTCTCTGCTCTGTGTGTTCTCTGGTTTCCTGTCTGACTCAGTGATCGTTGCTGCTGTGGTCTTAACTTCTCCCACACACTTTGGCTTCTCTGACTTTGTGGTTTAAACATCAGATGACGTAACAATAACCAGAGTTTATACAAATACCACAGCGTCATATCTCCACAACTACTGGTTCACCTTCAGTTATCTTTGAATAGCGGCAGTTGTAGCTTTTAAACTGTTTAATCAGAAGCTTTTGTTAAGTTATTGTGACTGTGATACTTCTGCTGTAGACCAAGTTATAAGGTTTTCTACTCTAACGCTCATAACATCTAAATTTATTTGTTGTTGATGAGGAAACTAAACTTGAGGAAGTTTAACTGGTGAAATTACCAGATTGCAGCTGGTTTATTTAATTAGAAAAGTTGCTTTGTTATATAACAATAATAAAATGTCTCTTCCTCCACCAGGCGTCCAGCTCCAGATCAGCTACAGCTCTTTCTCTCCGGCCCCCGGCTCGAAGCAACAGATCTACCAGCCGGTCCTGCAGCCCACTGAGGCCACTCCTCCAATAGGTACACACAGACACAACACAGACACAACACAGACACAACACAATAATTATCATGCAACATGTGAACAAAAGAACCAGTGTTTGTTGCAGAAGGAATCGTCAAGATATTGAAATCCTGGAATCAGGGCACGCTGAAGTAATAACTAATTATTACACAATGACAAGTGTGTTTGTGTCTATGTGTTGGTTAATGTATGTATGTGTGCACATTGTGTGTGTTTGTGTGCACAGGGAAATACACGCTGAAAGGTCTGGATGGGAAAATATGTATCAGAGCCACCATGGGAGTCGAGTTCATCCTCATCGAGAAGAAGGTTAGAGGCTGTGACTGGCTCAGCACTCTGTGTGTGTTTGTGTGTGTGTGTGTGTGTGTGTGTGTGTGTGTGTATTGTGGTGTCCAGCCTGTTTCCCTTGGTCTGATTGTGTGAACGTTATATTTTTCAGTATTTCAGCCCATGTTGCAGAAAGAGTGTGTTTGTGTCAGCATCTGTTCATGAGGTGTTAGAATTTGGTTTCCTGTTCAAACTCAACGTTAAAAGAAAAAAAAGAGAAATTCTGACTCAGACAGCAAACGTGAAATAAACAAGAAGACAAATGAAGAGACGACGACTCCATTGATATAAGTCTCTTTTCTCTCCTCCCTCTACAGACCTGGTACTTCAGCCTGGACCCGACCAGGATCAGGACGAGCGGCTACTGTGGCAAAGAAGCTGCTGTTCTCTCTCTCACGCTGCCGGGAAACGCTGCCAGTCTGCAGCTCACCTTCAAGAAGGTACAAGACGCTCAGATTCACATCTCAGACCCATAACCGGACATTTCCCAGCATGTGTCACGTATTCCTGAGATATGAAAATAATAAAGACAACGTGATTCAAGTTGTTCATTCATGTCTCTTGCGGAATGTAAAAGGAATTTGCAAATTCCATGTGACCAGAGTCAGAATGTTGCACAAAGCAAAAAGGTTCATGTACAAACATCACACAAATACATTTCCAAATATTCAGAATTTCTGGCATTATGATAATTGTTGAAAATAAACTGAGGTTTTCTTCCTCCACTGCTGGAAATGCTTTAAAAATGTTATGTCATCACATGATTAGAAATTCAGCTACATCAAGAGAAAATTGTCTTTCAGGTTTGTATCTATATCAAAATTCTCACAACAAATGATAAGATTTGATTTGTTTATTTGGCAAAAATGTGCAGCTGTTCATAATCCAGAGATTTCTGAGTCGATCTCTGTGTTTTCTATCTGCAGGAAAATAAAGTTTTCTACATCACCAAGCTGACGTCTCACCTGTCTCCTCTGCCTGTTTGCCCAAAATGTGCCAGTAAGACCAGACAGAATCAAAAGGACAAGACGATAAAACATTTTCTGGATATTATCCAGCTGTGAAATGAACCCGTCTGTGTTTCACTCCCACAGATAAGACCTTCTCTGGCATTATGGACCACGACAAGTTGTTCAAATCCCAGAACGGTCGCAGCTTCAACTGCAAATCTGAGAGTTTGCTGCTGCTGTCGTCCGAGCTGAGGATCAAACTGGTCCCACTGCAGTTTCAGGCTTTCACTCTGCTGGACGGACGCTATGGAAAAGGTGAGCGAGCAGAACAACCACCTGGAAGTGAACGTACTGAACTGAATATAGTTCTGCCAATTAAAATGATATTTCAGACTCTAAAATAGTAAATGTTCTCTGGCCTGTGGCAGTTGTTTAGTCTTTGTGAGAAATCAAAGAGCTTTTCAGTACAAGTCGCATTCATCTATTCACACACATTTTATCCAGATGTCATGGACGGGGTTCGAACTATAGACATTCTGGTTAGTGGACAAACCGCTCCTCCCCTTGGCCACAATGGACTTGATTGAGTTTCATCTCTGGAGCTCAAACCAAGCAAGAAGCATTGCCGGATGAAAATGTATATATAAAGTCTGATCTGTGACGTTTGTACTGAGGAGATTAAAAATCTTATCTGTACATATCTTTATCTGACATCAACTCCTCCTCATCTTCTTTCTTTACTCTCGTGACCATCGTGCTCCTCTCCTCTGTTGCAGAGGTGGAGTGCTGGGCTGACTACAACAAGCGAGTGATTCCCATCGTCATCGGGGCCGTGGTGGTGGGCCTCCTCCTCATCGCTGTGCTGACCTTCCTCGTCATCAAAGACCGCCACAGACAAGGCTACGACGAACTCTGAGAGATTCACTTCATCTCAAAGAAAGTTTCACACAAAGTTTCTGTCACAAAAGTGTTAAATGTGTTTATTTGACCACGAGTTATAAGCATTTTTCATTTTCTCTTTGTAACTGGTGTGAACCTGAATTTCAGTTTGTTTTAAATTTCTCTTTAACTTCTGTGATGACTTTAGTTCACTGCTGTTTCTTTACATTTTCTGATTTGTTGTATTTTAAAGAGTTATTTAATAAAAACAGAGACTGAAACGTAGTTATCAACTCAGATGAATGCATTCCAGGTGCCTGCTGGTCCTGGATCTGTTTACCTACTGAACAAAACTGTGAAATTAATAGTTTCCGTTTCAAATTTGTTCTGGTTTGCAAAGTTTTCTCTTCTTGTCAATAAATAACAATTAATGGTTTAAGAGTGAAATTATTACTGAAATAATTATTAATTATTAACTGTAATGACCTCCTGTAAGTGGATTATGTGACAGGGAAGACTAATACTACTATTAAATTATATAAATACAATAAACAATTAAACACCAAAAACAAATATATACATATAATAAACTATTGTTATTATTATCTAAAGAAACTACTAAAAACATATATTTATAAATAATAAACACCTCAGCACCACCTGTATATCATGTGAAACAGCCCCCTCTGCTGGCGGAATGAGCTCACTACAGCGTCCCTCCCCACCTCCATATCCATGTTTCTCATTGGCTGTGAACGCTACGGAAGCCTATAAAGATTCTTCAAGGTAAAACAACTCTCGCGTGTCATTGAGTTTTTCACTGCGTGTTTCACTATTTTGAATCCTCAGATTTCCACGAGGCTTTGATTTGAAGATTCATCTTTCATTTCACTTTCAGCTCCGGAAGTGATTTCACGCGTCGCTTGTTTCCACGTCCAGCTGCTCGCTCTGCTAGCCGAAGCTAAGCTAGCAGCTAGCTAGCAAGCTGCTGGTAGCTATGGCTGCAGTTATCCTGAGTTTCCCCAGTCTGCAGAGTCTGAGGGTCTTTACCCAGTGAGTCCATCACACACACACACACACACACACACACACACACACAGCACACACACACACACTGACACACACGCACACACTGTCATGTCTGCTTTGTTGTTGTGATGCTCCTCCATCCACCACTGACACGGTTAGCTTGTAATGCTAACCTGACCAGATGCTAGCTCAGATTGTAAATCATCTGCTTGTTGTCATTTATAAACACAACCAGGGTAAAAACACGTGATTCCTCAACTTGACAACAACAACACGTCGATAAAGAGTTTCTCAGTTTGCGAACTCGTGTCGATGCAGACGAGACGTGAGCAAGGTTAAACACAATTAGCAGCTAGCAGGGTTAGCATCATGTAGCTGGTACATCAGCTGGGTTTGTTTACATGAGGGTTTGTCTCTGTAGTGACTCAACCTGCTGTTTCCACACTCATTCATTCATTCACTCAGCTTCTCTCGATGCTGACTCGTGTTTCTCTTGTGTTCAGGAAGCTGTCATGGTCCCGGAGAGGAGTGAGGCTGGTGTCAGGAGGTGAGTTCCTGCTGCTCCCAGTCTCTTACTGGTCCTGAGCAGGTTCACTCAGGGTCAACGGTACAATGGAAGGTGGTGGACCAGAAGAAACCACTCAGCTCGGCAGTGCAATACTTACGTTAAAGTAAAAAGCAAGTTAGAAAGAGCTTAATGTAACCAAAAGGCAAATACACAACTAAACACATCCAGAGCTGCAGTGTGACAACTTTAACTGTGTGGAGTGTGTGTTATCAGTTATTGTGTATGTGATGCATTAACATCATAAAGCATCACTGTATGAATATATCACCAGAGTTAATTTTAAAGAGCCTGAACATGTCGGTTGTTAAATCTTCTCCAGGAGTGCGAAGAATCGAGAAAGTGCTGATCGCCAACCGGGGAGAGATCGCATGTCGTGTGATGCGCACGGCGAAGAAGATGGGCGTCCGCTCTGTGGCGGTGTACAGTGACGCAGACAGAGACTCCATGCACGTGGCCATGGTGAGAAGCTTGATACCTGCATATTATTTCACACTTTCAGGTTTCAGGCTTGATTTCTAAAACCCGCCCGGGGATCATGTTTTCGTTTAGCTCACACTGATCAGTTTTATTTCCCTTGGTTTGTTCTGTAGGCGGATGAAGCCTTCCACATCGGTCCTCCACCCTCCCAGCAGAGTTACCTCTCCATGGAGAAAGTTCTTGAAGTGGCCAAGAAGTCTGGATCACATGTGAGTAATCCTGCAAAAAGATCACATCTGTAAACATGTATAGACTCTTTATATAGACTCAGAATCTTTATTACTCCTGTTTTAAATCTTGTGTGTGTGTGTCTGTGTGCAGGCGGTCCACCCTGGATATGGCTTCCTATCAGAAAGCACAGAGTTTGCAGAGGCATGTAAACAGGAAGGCATCATCTTCATCGGGCCGCCTTCGTCTGCCATTCGAGACATGGGCATTAAGAGGTGACACACACACTTATACACTATATTAAATATATATAGAATTTCTCTCCGGTTGTCTCTAAGTATTTGATCTTTTCATGCAGTTATTTGTAAGATTATAGGTTATAGATTATTCTGCTTTTTGTCCATTTTCAGCACATCAAAACACATCATGTCAGCTGCTGGAGTGCCAATCATTGGTGGTTACCATGGAGAGGACCAATCGAACGAGAGGCTCCAAGCGGAGGCTGTTAAGATTGGATACCCTGTGATGATTAAAGCCGTGCGTGGAGGAGGAGGGAAGGTAAGAGGACGGGATCAACACTATCATGAACAGTTTGTCCTCAAAGAAAAGATAAAATGCCTCAAAAATATACATCTGACAAGTTAACATCTTTGTTTGTGTGTTTGTGTAGGGGATGCGTATTGCACTTACAGACTCGGAATTCTTAGAGCAGCTGGAGTCTGCAAGACGAGAAGCCAGAAAATCCTTCAACGATGACGTCATGCTGATTGAGAAGTTTGTAGAGGACCCCAGGTAACTTGTGCACACACACACACAATCACAAACACACACTCAGACTCGCACTCACTAAATGCTAACCAGCCACTTCTCCCTCAGACACGTGGAGGTTCAGGTGTTCGGGGACACGCACGGTAACGCCGTCTATCTGTTCGAGAGAGACTGCAGCGTCCAGAGGAGACATCAGAAGATCATTGAGGAGGCACCGGGGGTGAGTTCAAGATGCTCTGACTGAGCAGAAGTTTGAAAAGTTACTGGGAATGAAAACAAGAGTAAGAAGAAACCAATGTTACTTGAGTTTTAAGTTAATCTTAACATTTTTTAAATTTAACCATTTTCTCATGCAAATTTCCATTTCAGTTTGCAAGATCTTGCAAATCTGACTTGCGGTCAAGGTTCAATATTTGTTGAGCCAATTATCTCCTGGTTTTATTGTTGAAGATATAAAGTCGATAAAATAGGTTGTTGGAAATGTCTTGGATAATAGTTTATGTAAGTTATTCTAACTGTGAACAAAGACAAACAGGAAACTGGACAAACAGCCTGTTCACACAGATTTCACAGATTTTCCTTCTTCTTCCTTTCAGCCTGGGATTAGTCCGGAGGTTCGGAGGAAACTTGGAGAAGCAGCAGTCCGTGCAGCCAAAGCTGTGAACTATGTAGGAGCAGGTGAGTCACACAAACACAGACACGCACCTCATCACATTCCCTCAGACCAACACAACAACGGTTGCACTATATTTATACATCATTTTGTCTTTTATGTGAAGGTACGGTGGAGTTTATAATGGACGCCAATCATAACTTCTACTTCATGGAGATGAACACCAGGCTGCAGGTGGAACATCCCGTCTCTGAGATGATCACCGGAACCGACCTGGTGGAGTGGCAGCTCAGGGTGAGGGGGGGAGGAGGAAACTGAAAAACTGAGGAAGCTGACGGTGTTAGAGATGTAAACACTGATTCTGTGTGATGTCATCCTGCAGGTGGCAGCAGGGGAGCGTCTGCCGCTCCTCCAGGATGACATCATCCTCGGGGGTCACTCATTCGAGGCTCGGATCTACGCCGAAGACCCAAACAACGACTTCCTCCCAGGGGCGGGGCCTCTGCTGCATCTCTCCACCCCCCCACCGGACGAACACACCCGCATAGAGACCGGAGTCAGAGAAGGTAGAGAGACTAAGAACAAGGACGTCTTCACCAGATACATTCGATAGTCCCTCTGTTCTTAAAGCTCATCATAATTTTCCAATCATTCATACAAGAAGTAGATAAGTATCTCCAAAGTATATACTGTGTTTGTTTCCAGGGGACGAGGTGTCGGCTCATTATGACCCAATGATCGCTAAGCTGGTGGTTTGGGGGAAGGACCGACCAGCTGCCTTGAAGAAGCTGCGTTACTGCCTCAGACAATATAACGTAAGAAACACACAAAGACCCAGTCAGGAACCGTCTCTGTGTGTTTTCACTTTCTCTTCATCCCTTCTTCTTCTCCCTTGTCCTCCTCCTGTCCTCAGATCGTAGGACTGAACACGAACATAGAGTTCCTGCTGAGTCTCTCGGGCCACCCTGAGTTTGAGGCTGGGAACGTGACCACCAGCTTCATCCCCCAGCACTACGCCGACCTGTTCCCGGCTCCCAGAGCTCCCACTGGGGAAACCATCTGTCAGGCCGCCCTGGGACTGGTGCTGCAGGAGAGGAAACACACACAGGAGTTCGCACACACATCCACAGGTGAGGGGACGAGACTTTTAATGTCAGGGCAAAGGATTATACCTGGAATATAAACACTTATTTTACTTTGTCTGTCTGTGTGTGTGTGTGTGTATGTCTGTGTGTGTGTGTGCTTTTCAGACCCCTTCTCTCCATTTGGCTCGAGCAGCGGCTGGAGAAGCAACATTCAGTTCAACAGAAATATGACACTGCAGGTTGGAGACAAAAGTAAGTCACACTGTTTGACCGTTACTGCCCCCTGGTGGACAGGAAGAGAATGAATGCAGTCACACACTGACAACAGAGTTTAGATCACAATTCCGTCAGGGCTACAACAAATAATATCTATAAATAAAGATATATACTGTATAGATGAAGACAACACATCTGTATTGCCCCCTGGTGTCGGACTTTAGTACCGGCAGTAAACCCCTCCTCCATGTGCCTAAACTAAAATCATATTTCTCTTGAAGACGGTTGCACCCGTCTTCAAGATTTTCCTCTTATTTGATGTGATAAAAACAGGGGATGAAACCTCCTGATTGACAGGTGAATATTACTGTTGAGTGTGTGTCAGTGGGATCGTGACACTTCGGCTTCAGGCCGTGATTATTACTGCACAGACTCCGAATGATGTCACCAGTGCAAGATGCTGCAGGAGGAAGTTGAGGAAGTTGAGATGTGTTGTCCATGTTGTGTCCATATGCAATCATGTAGATCTTTATGTTTATGTACACAAACACGCAGTCAAATATACACATACACGTAGATAACTGACAAACTGCAAACAGATAAATATAAATAATAGTGTAAATGTATGTATTTAGTTGTTTAGTTTGATTCTCATCATTTATTTAGAACCTGAATCGTCTGTTGACGTTTGATCTTTGTTCGATTACGTGAAGATGTGATTCATTGTGTCGGCAGCTGAGGATCTGTTTGAGTTTAACGACAGTTTGAATAATTAGGTCCAGAGCCGCTCTGCTCTGTGACACTTTGTTAATGAAGTCACATTCATTATTCAATGTTTCTATTAAAAATGTCACTGCAGAGCTCCAGAAATAGATCCAGTGCTGCTGCTGTGAAGATGAAGATGATGAAGATGATGATGTCTCTTCACTGTTTTAATGAATCCTAAACCTTTTTTAAAAACCTATTTCCTCTCGTCCGTGTCTCCAGAAGTTGAAGTGGTGATCACGTATAACAAAGATGGAAGCTATAATATGCAGGTGAGCTGGAAACCAACTCTTCTTTGTATAACTGCTGTGTCTCATAAACCTGAATGAGAGAAATGTACCACATTGGGATTAATTAAATAACTTAATTAAATAACTGTTCTCTCAGATTGGCGAGAAGTCGTACCATGTGACCGGAGAGGTGGAGTCTGAGGGCGGAGCTTCGTTCCTTCACTGTTCTGTCAACGGAGAGAAGTCTCGTCCCAAACTGGTGATACTGGAAAACACGGTTCACCTGTTCTCTATGGTGAGTTCCCAACACGGGCTGAGTTTCCAACACCAGTTCCTCCATGAAAACACTTTACTTCGTCCTATTTGTGAAGATCTGCAGTTTTTACATGTTGTACAAGTTAGTGAAGCAGAAAAAAAAACTGATAGTAAATTTGTGATTTGGTAATTATTCAAATTGACTTGATATAAACCTTTTTTTCAAAGATCCAAATTATTGGAAAAGTTAAATTATATGAGATTTTAGTGCAGTGTGAAATGTTCTGCTCAGTTTCCTGGAAGCTTCATCAAGTTGTTGTTGTTTTATTGACCCTTCATTGAATTAATATCACAAAGTTAAATGTTCCTGGTTCTACAGAATATTAGTCTCTTCTGCTTCAAAAACTAATTTAATGTCTCTTACACAAAAACCTTTATTGATGAAACTCTTCCTTCACCTCAGCAGTTTTACAGCAGTAAAATAAAAAGTCTGTATTTGGTTTTGGAACTTGTTGTTTTCAGTAACTTCAGGTTAATTTTCCCAAACAACAGATTTGATGAACGCTGTGAATCGAAGCTTCCCTCGTTTCATTTAGAGAGAAACTCTGTTCACTGACGTCGGGGGAAATTAAAGTCTGTTCTCTTCCTCTCACCTCGGTGAACTTCTGCTTACTGACGTGTTTCTGTCTGTTCTGCAGGAGGGAACTTCCCAGGTGTCCGTCCCGGTGCCCAAGTATCTGGCCGGTGTGAGCGGCTCTGGGGCCCAGGGCGGGGCCGTGGCCCCCATGACGGGAACCATAGAGAAGGTCAGTAGGGCTGGAGTTGCACAGACATTTTAAATACATTATAATTAACACTTTTCTAAATGTAGATGTTAATGATTCTTTATCCAAACCTGTGATAAAACTCAAATTCAAGGTCCAACAGTAAAAGGAAATTGACTTTATATGAGAAACTATTGATTTGACTCTTAACTGGGATTTCACACGTTGTTGGTTAAAATATGTTAAAGGTAAAACAAACCTGTTAGTTAGATGCAAGTTTCTAGTTTAGCAGAAGCTTCATAACAAACCAATCAACAGACTGACTGATGGTTCTAATATCATTTCATTGTGTGGCTGTTATTAAACACTGTGATAATCCTGATGACAGTAATTGACTCTGTGGAATAAATGTTTGTTCATTGCTTTTAATTTAGGAGGAGACGTCTTATTATAATATCATATGTGAAACCTCCTGACAGCCTGTGTTGATCTACTATAACAAATCGATCCTGTTTCCTGTGATCAGGTGCTGGTGAAGGTCGGAGACCAAGTGGCCGTGGGAGACGCTCTGATGGTGATGAACGCCATGAAGATGGAGGTGAGAGGCTCCGGCTGATTCTCCCTCCTGCTGATTCCTCCTCCTCCTCCTCCTCCTCCTCCTCCTCCTCCTCCTCCTCCTCCTCCTCCTCTTCCTCCTCCTCCTCATCCTCCGATCTCCCAGTTTAAAACTCACTCCTCTGAGTTTCTGTTAAACTTGATTCTTTCTTCTGTGTTTGTCTGCAGCACACGATCCGGGCGCCGAAGGCCGGCGTGATCAAGAAGGTTTTCTTCATCGAAGGTTCTCAGGCCAATCGCCACGCTCCTCTGGTGGAGTTTGAGGAGGAGGAGGGGGAGGAGGGCGGCGAGGAGGGAGGCAGCCAGTGAATTCACCAACAACACACACACAGACAGGAAGGAGAGAGGCGGAGCTAGTTACTGTGACAACGTGAGTGTCCCCGTCAGGACGTGATCTGATTGGTCCGGTTCAGTCTGGAATGGATCGATGCCCCGAACACAAGGAGACCTGACGTGTTCCCGGGTTGAACTCGAGTCACAGACTGTAAATAAAGATGGACGACGACAGCGGCTCTACATCTTCTCGCTGATCAAAGACAAAGCTGAATTATCTCAGACCGACCAATCATGATTCAGTCTCAGCTGTCAATCATCTTCATCCTGTATTTGGTTGTTTTTATAGCATCAAATAACCAAATAAAACTAAACTTAACAGAAACACTGAGCAATTTTCTAGTTTGGTCCATGTCCCACTTATGAACATGGAGGAGGTGTGGTTTACGACCTGTACTGTAGCCAGCCAGCCACCAGGGGGCGGTATACATAACTTGGCTTCACTGTCATGTCGTCCATCTTCATTTCCAGAAAATGATAAACGCCACAGAGATCTTTAATGTGCAGTCGCCTTTCACAGCCGAGTTTTGACTCTATTGTCGATTTCTTCTCTTTTATTTCTTGTATTTGTTCAGTTTCTTTTACTCTTTGTGTTGGTTTGTGTTTATGTCTTTGTTCTTGCACAGTTTGAGGCGCCTCTGTGCTAAAGACACAAAATGTATGGTCTCGATTTTCTGCTTCTTTACACAAACACGTGTGGAGCAACTGAGCTAAACACTAAAACATTAAAAGTTTGAGGCAGAAGATGAGAAATGTGACAAAAAACTGTCTTTAGCCGATCAGGGCTAGTTTCTGAAATCTAGAGGATCAAATATTCAAACTGAATTTAATGACCGTGGATTTATTATCACTGCTCAGTGGAAACTATCTTCAAAATTCGCTGGATTGATTTTACTCTTTTTTTTCTGATGAGCTGAAGTTATTTCAAAGCAGGACAGAATTTAATTGTCACTAAAAGACTGTTATTTTTAAAATCGTGTGGTTTTCAGTAGCTTGATAAAGACAGAAACTTGGTTTTATTTCTGTGGGGAAAATGTTTCATGAGATTTGTTGTGGTTTGTCTTTCATCTTCTGTTATTCCAGACTGGATCAGATCTTTTATCATGGCTGAGAAAAGGTTTGAGCAGAGTTAAAAACACTCCAGAGATAAATGAGCTGCTTCTTTCAGTGTCTTTGTTTCCAGGCTCTTAATGAACCTGAAAGGATGAAATGATGTTTGCTTGTGTGATTGAATCAAACAAACAAGACAACGTGTTTCTTGTCTCTGTTCATCACTAACGTTACTAACCGTGTGTTCTGGGGCCTTGTAGAGAAAAAGTTAATATTTGTAGATAAATGAGTTGATTTAAAAAGAAAGATGATTGTAGAAACTGGATCTGATTCTGTAATAAAAGGTTTGTTAAGATACACGTCTGTGTCTTGTGATACTTGATGCATGAGTGTTTCTTCTCCACACTTCCAAACACAGTAATTTGTTCTCACGTTGGAAACGTCTGCTACACAACAAATATGAGTAAATGCGTCTGAAACATTGGAGAAATATTAATAATTCATGTTTGTGTGTTGACTGGAGATCTGAACATCCTCAGCTCAGCGGGTTTCTTATTAATCTGGAGCAAACAGACTCGTCCTGGTTGGTTGTTATTGTCAAATTTTCAGTCTATAAAATGTCATAAATATGTGAAAAGTTTCTAGTCTGTACATCCAACTATTAGCATTTAGTATATGTAATAAAAACAAAATATAAAACTTACAAATATTGAAATGTTTAATTGATGAAACAATTTCTATTGAAAATCAACTGTTTGCAGTTTAAAACTCACAAAAGTCAAAGTTCAATCTCAAAAAACAAAGAAAAGCTGCAAATTATGAACTGATTGTTTTACCATCACTAAAATCACTTTGAAGGGTTACACAAGTTAAATCATCTTCCACTTACTGACTGAGTCAGTAAATATTTTATTTAATTTGAGCAGCTCTGCATATTAAAGTGAGAGAAACAGTTTATTAGATGAATTGCTTCTTTCTCCCGGACACAAACTCTTAATTGTATTTTCTCTCCTTCATTAATCATCATGGTGATTTGCTTGTTCATCAGTCCTGAGCTGCACTTTTCTTTTTCAGTTAATTTCTAAATTAAACAAAGTCTCACTCCAAAGAGTCGTTTATTAAAAATGTGTTTATTTCGTAAATAGAGTCGCATCTTCATAAACATTAACTATAAGACAGATTTATGGACAGAGGAGAAAGAGGAGGAGGAGGAGCCAGACATCAGTGAACAGAAGAGTGATGAAGAATGAATCATCAGCTGAAGCCTGATGAAGAGATGATCCTCCAGTCTGGCTGCCTGATGCTGAGTCACAGGAAGTTCAGAAACCAGATCGCTGGACCCGTTCATTCACTTTCCTGTTTTCCATCGAGGAGCATGATCTGATTCCGGTCTGTGAGGAGAAGCTGAGGCTGAAGCAGCTTCAGGAAGATTTCACTTGAACCAACAACATTTTATAATAATAACAAAACCCTGTGAACCCAACGTGACTGGAACATGATGTTACACCTGCAGTTAAACCCAGAGGAGAACTCTTGATTTTCATTTTGTTTCTGAAGCAGTTAAATCATTTCCAGGAAGCAGGAAAACTCAAAAGGCCAGCCAGGATTTTACAGCTCTGTGTCTTAAATAAGATCCAATTAAACTCTGACGGGGTTTTGATGGACGACATGATCGTCATCTGGGGATAAAATATGAAATGTTCCTTTCTTTTTTCACATTATGAGGCTGAGTCATCTCCTGCTTCGAGAAATAACCTGGAGGCATCGAACCAAACTGCTCAGCTGAGAGTTTGGTTCACGTCCGAGTTCAAGAACAGATTTAACATCAGTTTCCTGCAAAAACAAATCACAGAAGTAAAATTCTGTCTCTAATAACATTTGATATGTGAAGAAATGTGACAAGACAAAGTTTGGACAAAAAAAAACCAACAACCTTCAAACCCAAAGTGTTCGAAATTATTATCAAAACATGAAGTAATTCTATAGATATTAAAATGTACCTTCTCCAATGAGGCTTTGGTTTTTTTCAGAACTTTCTACTTCAAGATTGTTTTGTGATAATTCCTCTTTAAGTTTCTGTCAAAACTGCATATTTAACTTTTCACTGAAACGAAAAGTAAACATTCAAATTGTTTAACGATAAATTGATTTTGATATAATGTAATTAGCCTCATGTAGTTTGTCGTATTGATTCATTTATGAACATGTAACTACAGTTTGTCACGTTTATCGTTATCAATACTTTCACTGATGTGATGACGTCATCTTACTTTAGTTTAGGACACTTTGGGCTTCCGCAGATGACCACAAGGGGGCGTCAGCGCTGCTCAGACACTGCAGGTGTTTGTGCACAGATCAGATTCTGCAGCCTCGAGACAAAACACTCAAACTAACGGAGGTCACAGAGGATGCTTTTCAAGTTTTTACTCCGGGGGGGGGGAGAGATGATCGATAACAAGGATCCTTTTATAAAAAATAAGAAGCTATAGGAGTGTTTAACATGTTAAATATCAAATATGAGGTCAAACGGTTCAAAAGAAAATAAAGAAGATATTTCCTGTGATAACATTGAAACAGGAACAGAGGGACAATCAGAATCTGTGGAGTCACTCAAGAACTGTAACTTTTAACTTCCTGGTTCAGAGTGTAGACGGGGCACTGCGTTTTACAGAAGCTACAGATTTATTGATATGTAAGAAAAGTTTGAACACAAACACAGTAAAATAAAGTACTGCAATAATAAATAGACACTTTCATTGTCACGTGCGTCTGAAAAGAAAAGAAGGACGTGAACGAGTCAGATTCAGAATCGGACAAAGAAAACTTCTTCAAGCATCGACCGCAGCCAATCAGAAACCTGCTGCGACTGTGTGTGTTCTCTGTGTTGTGAGGCTAGTTGTGTTGTTCTTGACATCAAGTTTAAAACGGTTGTCTTGTGAGGTTTGCGATATCAAATCTCGCTTCTGTCGCCTTCTGGATTCTCCTCTAAGTTTAACCTGATTTTTCCTAATTTCACTTTTTCACAAAGCTGAGTACCACACCTCCTTCCATACAGAGGAACACACCTACACACACACACACCAACACACACTTCATCAACGAGCGCGGGGGGAGAACATGACGAGAACGTAAGAGCGGAAACATGACTGGGATGATTTGAATGGTGACGGGTGAGGCGATGATTCGAGCAGAATAGAAGTGAGTTGATTTGTGACTTGTGCAAAAAACGCTCTGGTTCCTCTGTTCATCTCCTGTCGAGTCATTTATCTGATAAATCCGTCTCTGAGAAGAAGAAGGTCACATTCTGCTGTCTGGGTCAACGTGCAGCAGCCGGGGTTTCAGGAAAAAAAAGCATCTCACCATTAAAGCCATTTTCATCTGGCTGGGATCCAAATGGAACCATTATCCCATCGGGTGCACCGGGGGGGGGGCAGGTTGATTCCACAGATGTTCTCAAACCTGATTGGGTCAATTTTTTGCTTTTAAAATGTCCTTGACGTCATGAGACTAAATGCTGAGATGCTTTCTCCAACCAGGCTGAATGAGAAAAGGCATCAGGGGAACAACAACAACAGAAAAGCACAGAATCAAACAGCTCCCGTCTGCAGCTCCTTCAATAATCGAACAAGGAAACAACCTTCTTGAAAACGTATGGCTTTTTAAAAACAGGCGCCGCCCCCGGGGAGACGGAGGCCTGGACAGTCGAGACGAGAGAGAAGCAGCGCAAACAATAATAATCGTCTTGGTGACAACAACAGCTTCTGTACAATCAGGCACAAAAAATACACACTTTTTTACTCTGATAAACTCCAGGATCCTTCGGTCTTTGGTTGCACGGTGGAGGTGAAGCTCCGCCAACGTTATGGAGAGAATATGAGCAGAGAGCAGAAAGCTATGGATGCTACAGGGCTTTCGGGGTGTCAGTCTGAACAGGAAGAGAAGGTGCAGCGGGTTCGCCAAAAGCTCAAAAAGGTTTTTATACTGTGACTTCAGCTGCCAGCTCCCAGTGCTACGTGTGAGATCCTGGCTGGTGTCGGTCAAACCACCTCAGTGCAGTTGGGTTCGATGGTTCAGTCCAGGTCCGACTGGCAGGAATCTCCTTCCTGTGTGTCACTGGGTCATTTTAATGCCAGTTTCAAGTAAAACACGGTTTGGAAACTGCGTTGAAAATGAAAAATATCTTCACCACAGCTGATTGGTTCAATATAAGACTCAACACATCTCTCTCTAAAGCGTTTTTCCTTTATATGAGACTTCAGATTTCTCTCCAGGACTCAGATGCTCTGTCAGCAGCAGAGACTCAGATCTGTTCAGATGTGTCTTGTCCACAGATGAACATAAATCAGGAAACGTCCTTTGGCTTCAAACGATGCAGCAGCTCTCGTGTCGAGTTCGCTTTGCAACTTGCTGAATTGAGTTCTGAGTTGAAGTGTGTTGGTTAAAATGGCGGCAGGGGAGCGATAAGGACTCAGAGCAGGAGCGGTGCCTCCCCCCCCACCTCCCCCCCGGGCTCTGTGCGCTACAGTCAGTGGCCTCTGGGTGTCAGCAGTGAGACGCCTCGATGGGCGACAGCGTCAGGATGCTGCGATCGTTAGAGTAGAAGTTCTCCGTGTCGCCCCAGGACCTGGAAACAGGCAGCAGTGACCAGGGGTTAGGACACTGACGCAGAGTGTGTGTGTGTGTGTGTGCGTGTGTGAGATATACAAAGTTTTTTGTTAACAATCACCACAACCAGGCTGAAGGAGCACAGAGAGAGGTGGAGGAGTGAAGAGTTAGTGATGAGTGTGATGTCGTTAGTGATGAGAATCTAAAGTCTCTTCTCATTTACTCACTAAACCAGATCTACCTGAACCAGATTGAGATGGAGGATAAAACCTTTTAGTCCAGAGTAAATCTTAATAAAAGAAAATTCAGTCAGAACTTTGTTGCCTCTTGAAGAAAATACTGTTGATGTCACATTCTCTGTCTCTGGTTTGGTTCTGAGGTTTGAGCAGATGAGGAGAGACTCCAGTGAACATGACATCAACACAATCACCACAAAGAGAAAATAAATCATGATGAACAAGCATCAGCAACATTCGTGCTACACAATGAACCATCTACTCTCAACAGGACCAGGAGGAGATTTAGATCTTCTGCTCAAATATAAAATCACAAAGTTCAGCAGGCGGTTTCAAAATCTCAAGTTAAATATATGTTTATCCGACTGTACGATCTTCCTCCACAGCATTACACCTCTGTATATAGAATAGACTCTATGATCTACATGACACAGCCCTCGTTATAAAAGGGGACACTCTTCTGTTAGCTTAGCAAACTGGTTCTCTACTGGTCCGACAGGGACAAATCCAGACTGGTGCACGATGAAGTCTTTCTTTTTATAAAACGCTCAAACTAACAGTCTAACGTTAAACTAGGCCAGTAAAACCCATCAGGAGAGCCGCAGCTTCTGTGAAAGGTCACGACAGCCGAACCTTCACGCCATCAAACGTGAACCAGAGCTCACGATGATCAGAGCTTCTTCCTCAAAGCAGCCGAGAGACTGAGGTTCTCTCCCCGCCACCTGATCTTCACACGGCTGCACGAGGAAACTGTGTGTGTGTTGTGTGTGTGCAGCTCTGACACACTGACTTGTTTCATAGCTGAGAATATGCTAATGTCAGACCTTTCTTATTTCTGCACCACCACCCCCCCCCACCTGTTTGTTTACCTCCTTGTATTTCCTAGATGTCAGTCGACCTGCTCTGAATAATTCCCTCGACCTTTAGTTCAACGCCGCTCCGTGAGATGAAGACAACCGTTTTAAAACCTGGTAAACATGGTCAACGGGCTGATGACTCAAATGGTGGTTTGACTGGAGGCGCCCTCTCACGTGCTGCATCATGAAGACGAGCCCGGCTGCTCTACAGGCGACGAGGTCAAAACGGAAAAACGTCTCGGTGCTAAAACCGTCTTCGCTCCGCGGGGCAGGACATTAACAGCACAAGAAGAATTAATGTGGAAGGTCGAGCAACATTATGCAGATTTCAGACACAAAAGGGACGAGGACACGGAGAGACAGAGGGGACAGAAGACAGACTAGTGCAAGAGGACGAGTGTGTGCGGGGGCACAAATACATACAGGTTTACATTGTGTACAAAATACCAAAGGCAACAGCAGCCCCCATGCAACAAGACAGAGTCTGGGCATCCTTGTTTTGCAGCCTGTAGGGGGCGCTTACACAGCCCAGGGTTATAAAACAAGCATGCCCTCAAAATTGGCCTCTTCTCAGAAGCTCGTATAAGGCTTCGGGATCCAGTAGAAAAAGACGAATAGATACATGAAGTAACAAAGAACTCTCAGATACTGCACTTCCCAGCAGCCTCTCTGGTTCAGGAGGTGGTCCCCTTGTTTGATGAGGAGGAGGAGGAGGAGCGAGAGATGTCTGACAGGAGCTGAGTCTTCATCATTCACTGATTTGACTGGTAAAGGCTCATAGCGGTCAATTTGTTTAATTTATATTACAAAACAACAAACCGACATTAAGTTTGTTGATTAAATGATCATAAAAGAGGTTTTAACAGTTGTTTTATATTCAGAGTTTCTGTGGATGTATTCCTTCTAATTGAAGCACGTCAAAAGGACTCAGGACAATTTGATTTGTTTGGAGACTCAGCTACTGGGATGTGACAAATACACGTGGGAAGTAATATTTAATAAACATCTCTGACTCCTCACATCCACGTCTGTTCCTGCTTCGTCGCCCACAAGACACGATTCAGCCGTAGCCAGCATTCAACGCTACAACAACAGACCAAGTCAAGCAGCCAGCTACAGTTGGGCTTTGAATAAATATCAGATTAATTCATTATGTTGTATATAAGTTGCTAATGCGCTTGCTATACGTCCCTTCCAGTCACTAAGCGTGTTATATAGGACCGGGTGGATACATTCCCTCACTCCTGTGGCAGGTTCCTAGCATTAAGGCCAAACGTGGGAGTCTCACTAATCGCTCTCTGTGGATTTCTGCTTTCTTAACTGAAACCCAGAGGGGGAAGGAAGAGGGTGAGGAGGAACACAGGTATGAGAGGGAGGGGGGGGATGGAAACCAAATACATTTTACGAATGTTTGTGTTTATCCCTCTGGGAGAATAACTCGACAGATGGAATAATGTAATTGGTCGCGATCAGATGAAGCGTAAGAGGTTTATTATTTGAGCTGCAGCCCAGTGACTCTGGCAAAATTACAGTCAGTCACGATTATACGTCTGAGCGATGAGATTACTGATACAGCTGTAACCCTCAGAGCCGAGTGACCGCAAGAGGTGGCAGGTTGCAGTCCGGGGGGGGGGAGGGGGGGGGCTGCAAGCTGCCATAGCCTTCACACACACACACACACACACACACTGTATGTGCCCACACCCTCTGACCGTGCGAGGTCCACTGCAAAACACTCACACCCAAAGAACGCTACATCTTCATTATCGATCTGATCAATAGCGAGTGTCCCACAGCTGTTTATTTTTGGGGGGGGGCTGTAATTGATTGCTCAGCAGAAAGGGGCCGATCAGGTCAATTAATCAATGACCTCCGCACTCTGGGATTCAGGTAAAAAAAAAGACGCAATAACACACAAACTGCCGACGGAGCAGACCCACAAGCTGTGAACTCAGTGCACTCCTCTTTAAAGCTGCAATCGGCAAAAATATATTTCATGGGGGGGGAAAGAAGATAAATCAATGAAGAAAATTAAGTTGTTGATGTTTTCTCATCCTTTATCACAAAGTTGTGCAGCAGCAGAGGAGGGATTTTATCTGCAGCCACTAAGAGTTCACTTTGTTCAGGAAACAGACATCAGGGTTTATTGTATTAACCTCTCACTGGCTTTGGCCCCCAAAATGCAAAAATTGCTGAGTGCAGCTTTAAAGCTGAGTCACAACAAACTCCCACTTGATATAAAGCACTTTATATCCCTTCAAACACAGGATATAATAGTAGAGATGTGAACACCCACATTTGGTGTTTGGATCCGATACGATTCCAGTAGCTAACCAAAGTCTGGCTCCATCTCAAGTAGTAAAGAAGACTTGCAGCCCAGTATGGAAGTCAACCTAAAGCTCAGATTAATAATCAACATATAGATGAGGCTGTCATCTGCTAAAGTGCATTACAGATTACACAGTTTTCCTTGAAATCAGGCAAAACTTTGATTTCACGGATGTGTTCAACAGAAACAGGACGATAAGAAGAAAGACACATGTTTAGTAGACAGACTCGCCCTAACATAGGGGCAACACAGACAAGACAGGTTACATACTATAGAGGAATAGAAGCCTGTTGAGTAGAGCCTGACAGATAGGTCCAATCGGCCGATATAAGCCTATCATAGATATGTCATACATGAAATCTTTGGGCACGGACAAATCCTGAAAAACATAAATAAATAAAAAATATAGAAAAAATGCTTAATTTCAAATTCAAACTTTGTTGTCTCCTGCCCTGGGACAGATTAACAGAAAATATTAAGCACAAAGCAAAGGCTCTGCTACAAATGGACAAATAGAACATATCCACTGAGTCTTAGAACTCATAGGATGATATAAATATTATTGGCTAATCGATATTTGAAGTATCGGTCAGGCTCTACTCTTGGTTGCCTTTATATCCCTGTCCTATTGGCCTCAACAAAATGACTGGGACCCGCATCGTCCAAGGCTTTTCGGGCCAAACATCCACATCGGCATGCTACGTAGACAGCATGGGCATATGAATCTATTCAGACATTGGTCTCTATAGTTTTGGTTACTGGTATTCCTCTCATCGCACACGATTCTGTCGGGCTAATCCAACTGTCCCAACATGGAACTTGATGGAAATAAGAAACCCCTGATGCAGTTCATCTCGACTTGATCCACACATCTTCAGCCTCCTCCTTCAGCTGACTTCCCAAAGTCATGCCACGCCACAACCATTGCACCAGTGTCTAGGCCCATTTGAAACCCAGTTCTCCCAACAGCGGTGTACCCAACCAAATACAAATTGGAACGAGAGAAACTTACAGTTGAGTTGCGGCCACATTAAGGGCTACAGCACTCTGCACTGCTGTCCAAATTTTTGAAACCACGAGGTGGTGGTGGTTCGTCAGGTTTCCTAATCATTGTTAGAAGTCGTCCCAGCCCTGCCCACCTGTTGTTGCTGCTGGACGTCGGGCAATGGTTTTCACCGGCCGGGCACTGGCCTGTCATGTGCTCCAGGAAGCGGGCCAGGCGGGAGCAGCCGCTCTGCCCATGTTGGTAGCAGCACAGGGACTCCACACAGCTGAGGCTCTGCGCGGGGGCTGATAGAGACTGAAAGAAGGTGAAGAAGGTTGAAAAGAGGGAAAGGACAGAGGAAGAATTGATGAGAAGCAGAAGAGAAGGAAAGAGGGAGAAGTGACAAAGAGAAGAAGTGAATACCAACACAGTCACATTCTGGCAGGATGATGAATCACATGCTGTCACAAGAACAATGATGTACAGAGAAAACAAACATGCTACACAACGAGGTGACATATGTTGCAAATCAATACATAAATCATAAAACCAATAAACAAATCAATAACAAAACCGCTTTCCTTTTCTCAGTGAGAGTTTTTACCTCAGATTGCAAAACAAACAACTCCCACCTTTGCCTTATAATTTCATAAACCTTTGTACGGAGCTTTATTTCCCAGCAGTGGTTCAGGTTGTACCTGCTCAGTATTATTATGTGATTTCAGAGTGCTGCTTTAAAGATGGACCGTCTCTCTGTTGCAATTATTTCTGCCTGTCACGTCTCTGATGGATCACTCACGCTGCGTCCAATCCATAACCCGCAGCATAAACTGAACTGACCCTGATCCAAGGCCAGCCGATCATATTCATCAGCAGTGATAACAGCCCAGCTCTTTTTTTCTTTACTACCTTTCCATCAAAAAGGTATTTTATTAGGTTTTATGTGACACTTAATAATTTAATCTTCGCACAAATTGTATGACTTCATGTCCTGGGACAAACATCTTAGGATATTCAGCCTGCTTCTGTTTAATTACTGTGTAATAAGAAATAAGACGGTGTAGTCTGATCTTCTCAATTTCATAATATGTGAAAACCAATGCAAAGTATTTTCTGTACTATTGTATACGTTGGAAAGCAGTGGAAAGAAAAAGGTGAGGCCCTGGCAGACAGAGCTGAATGAAGTTGGTGCCTAGAAAAGTGAGAGATCAGGTGGCGCTACCGTCCTGAGTCAGCACCCGAGGGGGGGGGGATGAAGAGCAGAGAGACGAAGAGGAGACAGAGAGTGAGGAAAAACTCATGTAGTCTGGATCCTGATCAGGACAGGACAGCACAATCATAGATTTACCTCAGAGTAAATCTAGTGACCCATCTGGTTCATAAATCACCTTCAATTTGTACTTATCTGCAATAATCAATTACAGGCATCATCGATTTCTCAAGATCAAAACTTGCAGAGCAGCAGACTTTATAATTCTCTCTGCATTTCTGTGGAACTGAATGAAAAGTTTGGACTCTCTCAAGTTTGAAAACCTCCAGTTTTTACACTACACTACATATCAGATATCATAAAATTTGCTTTTGTCGCAAACCATCTCTAACTGTTCATATTTGATCATGTGATGGAGCCTCCTCTGTTGTTGGGTGGCAGAATGTGTGACGTTGCTGTTTTTACTTTTCTCTGCGGCAGAAATTGGAGACACCGTTGGCATGAAACCAAACTATTGTTTTCCTGGCTTGCAACCGGAAAACCATTCAGGACCAAACTGAAAAGGAATAGTGCTGGCAGTCTCAGGCGTCTGTAAATATCTGTCTGTCTTCTAGTCTTTACTAAAAAGCCAAACAAATGTATTCCTATTACTGCACCACACGATTCACCACTTAAACTTGGCCATAGCAAGGAGAGGAAACGTGATTACTCCAAACACAGATTCAACCCACAGAAAAAAGCTTTGACAACAGTTTAACCACAATGTGCCCAGATTGTTATGTTTCCTACACTGATGTTCATTTGTTGTTGATGTGTCCTTGGTGTTTTTTATGTTGGCGAAACCACGTGGGAGATAAATGTAGGTTTTAACTCTAATGACTGACTCAACAAACCAAGCGTAAAGTACTGAAGCATCAATCAGTCAACACAGAGGTCAACAGGGTTCACATGCTGCGGCTCTCAGTGTCACCCATGTTAGATTCAGTGAAGTTGCTCATATGTGTAATTTATGGGGCAAAGAGAGAAGAATCTACTGAATGAGCCACTTCACCACTGCAATGTTTGTGACAAATTGCCAAACCATGACTGACTGATCATTACAGTTCTCTTGCACACTGAAGTTTTCCAAGAAACAGATTCCAGAACTAAAGGTTTTGCCATAAACTGAGCAAAGGCCTCAGTGAAAGCTTTGGAGCTCACATCGTTCCCTGGCTGATTTATTATCGTAGCTCCAGAGTTCGGCTACAACTCCTATTCACTGTCATTTTAATTAACACACAACTAAAGGCTGATTGAAGCTCAATATATTCGAAATACGGCAACAGACGGAGGCTTCTGTTCGGAGTTAATTTTGTGAAGAAAAACGATTAAAAGAAAAAATAAAGGAACGTATAGAAAATAAAAAATGGATTTCACAAGTTTTCAAATACTCACAAGCCTTAGAATGAATGAAACATCATTCCGACATCAATATGGATGAACAGAAGCACAGTGAAGACAATGAACGCAGCATGCAAACAGCATTCTCCCTCTTTAACCCCTGAACATGTATCTGAGCAGTAAGTAAGAGGTTATAGGGAAAGGATGGGGGGGGGGATCATGGTTGGTAATGGGGGGAAGGGGTCCCACATTTCTGGGTAAGGATTACATTATCCATGCAAAGGTGAGGATGGATGGAGTTGACTGTGATCGTGTGGGGAAAATGGTTGAGTCATTCAAACAGGAGTTGAGGCTATTTAGATATAAAGGGGCAGTGTTGGGGGCATTCAGCCATGGGGGGGATGCAGGTTGTTTTAACAGAGCCTATGTGGTGGAGGCCATATTGCCGGGGCAGTGACATCACAAGGGGGGGGGGACGATGGCAGTGAAATACAGGTATGGTACTACCTAGGGGGAGCAGGGGTCTGGGCCGGGGGTAGCAGGGGGAGGATAAGCAGCTAGCAGGTGCCGATTGTCCTCCCCTGGGCTCCGCTGGACTTTAACAGGGTCATATTCTGGGCCGACTGAACCCTCACCCTCTTCCATCTGAGGGACACAAGATGCTGACAGTGAGCCCTGCTGGCTGGTTACACATCGCAACCATCAGGTACACTGTGGGAGGCATTGGAGAAGCAACAAAACCAGTAAAACCAGCCTAATGACGAACCACATCACACTGCAAAAAATATCCACTTTAGTCTCATATTGATTCAGTTGATACGGGTTTGAAATCATCTCAAAACTTAGACTCAACACAAGACTTAACAATCATAGTTAAGGTGGATATGCTTTTTCAGTGTTGCTTATTTACTAGTAAATAATCACATGCTAGTAAACAAGTGATCAGTCGGTCAGTAGACACGTTTACATGGACACCGATATTTTGATATTAACCCGATCAAGAAGTTAGTCTGAAGTAAACAGCATTTTCTAAATTCATAGCTCAGAAGCATCATAATCAAAATAACGTCTCATTGAGAATTGGTCAGTAGTAAATACTGGTGTCCATTAAACGTAGTCATTCCAGTAAGCTCAGAAATAGCTGTCATAACCAATGAGCAGAAAGAAGCTGCAGACATCCCACCTGTCTCCGGGGAAACGGTTCCGTCTATTGCAGATAAAAGCAAATCTATTAGCGTCCGAACCAATCAAGCTGCTGCTGAATCTATCAGAGCCACAAAGTAGATGAACAACAGGAAACCCAGGAGACTATTCTGGGTTATTCTATGATTAATTCCCTCTAATCTCATTAGAAACGAAGGACTGAATGATACTGGAAATCGAGAAACAGAATTGAATAATTTGCATTAAACAGCGCTTTTACATTAAAATACCATTTGAAGCCAGTAAGAGCATCTTGTGTACTTTCACTGATTCAACAAACAAATTAATTACTCTGGAATACCACCTCTTTTGCATTAAGTGTTTTGTTTTGTTGCTGTAATGCAACAGGCTCCTTAGATCTGCAAGTCCACAGCTTCTCTCTGCTCAAAGACTTTGTGGGATCTGCATGTATAATATTGATAGTTTGAAATATAAACTTAGTTGCCAGATTATAAGGTTCAACTAGTACTGGAATTAATGGTACAAAATAGTTATGTTTAGTTTTTGTTGAAACTGTTTTAGGAATGTTTTGTTTCTTTATGCTTATGAATATCATGTAATAAATGTATATATATATAACATGGGATGATATCTCCCAATGATTAACTTTAGGAGCTGATCAGTCAAAGGTCAAGGGAAACAAAAAATATGTTTGAAAAACATGTTTCCAAGATAAAATAAATAAACTAAGAATTTTAGATTATATGGTTAGAATGAATCATCACTTTGATAAAAACGGATAATAAACAACATCAAACTAGATATTAAATTACCATAAAGGGTATAAACTGGCAACTAAGTGAAAAGTAAACCACTGTAAACAATAGACTTAATAATTATCTATTGTGCCAGCATATCTCATATAAAAAGTATCCGAAAGGGTCATTCACATGATCTTGGACAATTGAGTACGTGCAAAATTACAACTCTTAAAAAACATGTTCGTCGGGACACTGTCCAAGATCAAGGAACTGTTGAGGTGGCCTCCCGTCACCAGAGACAGCTCGCAGTGTGGGTACCACAGGGGAACAACTCTAAGCCAAGTAGGGTTTCCTCAAGTGGTGAAACCCAGTCTGAGGTAGTACGGCACACGTCAAGAAGGTGGACCATGCTATAGATACAGGAAGGGGGGGGGTTTGATGGGCTGCACCATGCGACTGATGTCCCTTTAACATGCCAGACTCAGACTGTGGTTTTATGAGTCCACTAACTGATGGTCAGGAGCTGGGGCTGACCAGGTGCTCAGATCTGGGACGAATGCAGATGCAGGACGTCAGAGTCAGAACAGCGAATCTTAATTTGATCAGGATCCAAAGCCACAAACACAGTCCCTGCATGACACAACTGTACAATATTGTCTCGCAATCAAAAAGAAGCACGGGAGGATTCCCACTCATTCATCTGTTTGTTCATGCAGTGGAGGGAGTGATGACAGTACCATGCTGAAGCAGGCGGGAGGTCTGATGGTGGATTAAAGTGCAAGACATGCATCGGCTGACAATGCCTTAAGTCACATTCCCCTGCATCGTCTCTAACCCCAAAGACCCAAATATGTTTACTCCCCAATCACAGAGAGTGCTGATTGGCTTGTCCAGGGCATGCGCTCACAGACACAAAACAATGAGGTGGAGCTCCGACAGTAGCAGCGCATGTCCTGGTAGAAAGTGCGCTGCCAGTGTCAGAAACACTAAGTACGACTGAATCAAGTCCAGCCCTGGGAGGAAGAACATTTCACTTGTGTATGAATGATGACAAACAGGAGTGCTTGTTCCATAAAGCAATGCTTCTACATTTTAGGGTTCTAGGTTTTTCTGGAATTGAGACTATATATAAGACATTAAAGCACAATATGGTTCATGTAGAATAATCATATCTAATCACAGCAAGTGTTGACATGCAGTGTAACATTTCACTGAATAGTAGAAATAACGGCTTCAAATTACAGATTTTTACCAATTTTAAAGCATTAATGCAAAATGTTTCTCATGAAAATATGAAAAACTATAAAGTTTATAAGTTATTGTTTCCAACTCTGATAATTGAAGGATTTAAAGCTTTTCTTTGATATAGATTTGATCTAAATGTCTTTACTAAGTGTTTTTCCAGACATGATTAATAGATTATTTAAGACAATAACTTTTTTTTCAAACTAATAGAAGAGAAACTGAACTGCTCTATCCTCAACGCAGAGGAAAAGGAGAAGCCAGTGTTGATTGGGTAACTATTCACATATTCTGATTCCTGCCAGAATATAATAACATAGAATAATTGATTATGAATAAAGCACTCTACGGACACTTGTTCTAATTTAATTGATTTTTAGATAAATCTTAAGCCCAGGGCTGGATCAGTCTCATCTCCTCTACCTAATTTTGCCCAGCTGGCTCTTGGTTCTGGAAAGAGGCTGCAGAGCGATGAAGTTGTCTCCTATTGCCACGCGGTTGGAATACATCTACACCGGGAGCGTACACAGGAGGAAGAACACACACAGACACACAGAGAGGTTAGAGATCAAGCTCTCACACACACACTGTTCATTCGACCACACACTTAGAATCACACACACAAACACAAAGACAAAACTGGACAAAGTTTAGAGCAAAAACAACAAACACCACATTTGTTTTCTGAGAAACAAGAGGAGTTTTTGTAAAAGAGGAAAGTATATAAGCCAAGACGTGAATAGTCTCCAGCTGGATAAATCAGTAGAATAACAGCGTGGGTCGGCTGAGAGGTGACCATGCAAACTGTGTGTGAGGTGAATCATGTGGCGTCCGTGAGGAGCCATGCTGTTTGTGTAGAGAAGTGGATTAGTCGTGACCACAGAGGCTGAGAAAACAAGGAGCTGTTTCACCGATATGAGTCGAGAACTTGAGCCACCGTGACATTTTACTTTGTTTTCTCCCTCCGGGCTTTTGTCATCTCACATGAAATATTATTTCCATTATTGTGACGCAAGTCGGGAATAAGTATTAAATCTAACACAGTGCACGGAAGACATTTTTAATAACGGACTGTGTTTGGACCTTGCTGCCATTTACTTCTTAGTTTGCAGATCTTACAGAGAAACCCAAACCTATAGAAATGTATTTTTTCTCACCGATAACTCTAGCTGGACCTAATTGGACTTATTGATTAAAACTCATTTCAATTGATAGATTATAAAAAATAACATGACTCTATATAGGATGACTATGTACAGGAGGTCATTTAAATACATCAAGTCCTCAAGTTCTCTCCCTTATCCTTTGGTGACAATAAAACAAATAGATTCACATTCAGATCCTCCTGTGCCACAACTACTTCTTTCTCATTCCACAATGACATTTGCCTGATTATTGCAATAAAGCAATTATAGATTTCTGTTCTATAAACCTGTTACCATTCTGTCCTACTTCTTTCTCTGATCCTGTCTTTCTTTGACTTTCAGCTTTCTGTACATCATGAATTTACCTCGATAAAAATGATTTAATCTTGGCTACAGTCACTTGGCTATTAGCCATAGTTGGCTAAGTGATGCAGATACAGGTCTGTGAGTGAATCCTACTCACATGTTCAAAATGTTTTTGAGCACAGCGATAAGCAAACACAACGTTGAAGATAAACTAAGCATCTGCTGTTCTCAGAGAAGCTGCAGCAGAGTGAAAACCCTGGAAAAATATGGGAGTAACATAGCAATAGACAGACAAACGTATTTCACTGTACTAACACAGTGATTTGAGAGCTGCTGTGGCCCAGAGGGACTTTCTGGAGTCCGGCCAGGAGGGTGCAACACAAATCTAATAGAATCTCAGCCAATTTGAAAGAAGATCCTTTACCTTTTCCTACTAAAACAGAACAATCCATTTTAGAAGAATGCACCTTCTACTTTCTCCCATTAACCTCTGTGTTACCTGACTCTTCTGCGTGCTCGTGGGCTGCAGATGTCTGTAAAAAACCCTCTTCACAACATCCGGGAAGAGGCAAGTTATGACAATGATGATGATGGCGAACCAGGCGGAACCGCTGGAGAGCAGCTGCACGAATACAAAGTACATGTCCTGGGTGTGGAGGAACGGCCTGGAGGGGGGGAGGGAAAGAAAGAGTTGTTACCCTTGGCAGCCGAGGGGAGCAGCTATACGTTGGTCTGCCTGAGAGGGACAGAGACAGTCTGGCTAAAGTTAGCATCAGGTCTTAGACTTTACGGGTGGGCAGACATGGGCGGCTTAGGGACATCACATAATTAAGGACCCGTTGAGATGTCCTACCACACATATTAATTATGATCCATTTCTATCAGGATGGCTCCTGCTTGTCTGAGAGCCGACCAGACTGCGTAGAGTACTTAAGACCGATGTGAAATTCTGTAGAATCACTTTATAGGTGTATGGAGGGTGTATGTAGAATCTAAGTGGGGCAGATATACCCTGGCAAACCATTTTCTTTCAAATTGAAAGCAGTGCTTCGTACAACAACAAAGATTCTGAACTGTTCTCACCAGATGATTCCTCCGTAGAAGAAAGAGAAGATGAAGTAGAAGGCAATCGAACCCCAGGTCACAAAATGGTTCATCCACGTCCAGAAATGAGTCTCTATGGCGAGCTGTCGTCAAACAGATGAGATGGAGAGCCGTGAGACACCAAATAAACTATACACATCTGCTTCAATGCTGTAAAAGAGACCTTGACCTCAACCTGTGACAAATAATTTTCTCCTATTAATGGCCACTGACGTCATTCTAATTCTAACTTTAAAATTTACTGTAATTCACATTGGCACCGTACAACGAGTGTGTCCCTATGGACCTTGACACGATACCTGACGGTCACACAATCCATCATTTTTAAGTGCATTTAGTTAAGTGGCAAAACTACATAAAAACACAGAAGCCTCCTAAGGAAGATGCATTCAACAGCTTGGAGTTAGCTGAACACTTTAAAGGGTGAAGGGGATCCAAGTTCTCTGAATCCAGACATTAATATTAAGGTTTTAGTTTAGTTTGCTTTGAATTTGCTTTGACTCATTTTGTCTGTGATGTTCTGTGCTATTCTCAGTTTGCTGTAAACAACTGACACTTCAGTGTGAAATCCAAGTCAGCAACAGATGGTGTCAGTAATAGAAAACTTAATAAATAAAACAACAGGCTGTGTTGTTGTGAAAACCTGAGATTAAACTTACCTTTAATGTGACAGTGATGACCATAACCGTAAAGACCAGCGTTCCAAAAGTCCAGTTTCCAAACATCTGTTAACAAACGTTACAGTCAACATTACTAAACAGTTAAATAGTGCCTATGTTGACTTACATACATATTACATACATATTACCATTGACAAAGAAGTGGTTATATAATGATATGGTTACATATCTTATCATGTGGTATTGTACAGCTTCTACAGGATAACAACCTATGATAACAAGATGTGTGGTGTAACGGTGCCTATAATGGGTCCCAGCCCTCCCACTGTGTCGCTGCCACTGGGAGCTCGGCTTCATATGAGAATCACTCTACTAGGTGTTTAGGAGCTGGAGGGGGGGGCGTTGTTTCTGTTTTCATCCAATTCAAGACACTGCTGGAGTCCCAGCTCTGGAAACTAATAGTGAGTAATGTGAGTGACTAACAGAGAGAAACTCAGGGCGGTAAGACAACAGTTCTGGGCCCTTTAATGGAAAGTGTTCAAGCTCTAATTTACTTATATCATAGGTAAAAAAGTATTTTACAAACTTTCATCTCTGTGTCCATTTGATTATTTATCTATCTGTTGACCCTTGAACCATCACTGCTGATAAAACCACTCAAGAGGCCCTGGTGTAACTTGTCATTAACCTTTCACCTCATGCAGTTATTTATATTTCAAACATATGTACTGGCCATGGTTATTCTAAAAATTCAGAAATATTACAATATATAAATCAAGTTGATGCAGCAGGGTGGGAAACAAATTCTTCTTTGCATCTGCCGGCCCATGAGATTAATCTAGAATATATAATTGCACATATGATGAGAATACACATGATATTTATCTGCTATATTTTGACAAAGTGATGATGAATGTCTTTGTGAATGCTTATGACTAGTTTCAGTCTGTGGAAAATGAATGGAAACCTGATCATATGCTGGAGCCTGACTATTGTATTGGTGGACTAATGAAAAATCATAAATAACGGCCAAAAAACTCCTCATCCCAATGTTTCAATTATGAAAAACTGACTCATATTTTGTATTAGACAGCAACACATCAGATGAGGAATCTTCCTGATAAGTCTCATTTAACCCCCCAAGGAGACATGCATTCAGCTGTAGAGCAGACTCTTACCAACTGCCTGTTAGCTCGCAAGATCTGAAGACATGCACAGCGTGAAGGCAGAAGGAAAAAAAGAGTAATCAACAAAAGATAGAGGAAAATAACCAGAGAGAGAGAGAGAGACAGACAGAGAGCAATATGAGTGCTTGCTGGAATACCAAAACTTTAGACAAGATATGCAGTGGGAAAGGAAAGAGAAGAAAAACTAATTTTGTGAAGAACCAGAGACACAGAAGATATGACAAGAAGAAAAGGTCAAATTACAAGAAATTGCTTAGTAACAAGTGAGTGACGAACATGCGCTATTTAAGAGGCTGTTAAATACAGAGACGGAATGAGGGAGGGAGAGAGTAAGTAACTGCGGAGAAACCAGCAGGCAACAAGTACCATCAATAATTCATCATAACATGCACACAAACGTTATCTTGCTTTTCTTGACTGCCTGTCATGTTTGCCCTCAAGCAACATTTTTCCCTAACATGGTTTTGAAAAGATCTTCTCAGCGGGGATTCCGACAGAATAAAAACCATGCAGTACATCTTCTCTCTCTCTTTCACACACACACACACACACACACACACACAAACACAGACCTGTCCGTTGCCCATAAGTGTGGTGTCTTCCCCCATCAGTAAGTACGATCCAAAGAAGAAGATGAAGGCGTGACAGAAGCCCAACAATGTCCAGTACAGGAAGGTCCGAAAAGACAGCAGAGCGTTTTTGCTTATGTCCCTGTAGGAGACAAACATTATACTTTTCTTTAGAGGAGAGAGAAAAAGTTCAGTGTGACACTTGATACTATGATGATGGTAAAATAATTGTTGATAATTTACAGAATGATTCAGAAACAATCTTTTCATAACATGTAGACCAAACATTACGTACATGGCAACAAACTCAAACTACTTGATCCAAATTAAACGTATCATGAAATCTCTCTCAGCCACCTTAACTAAAGTAGCTTCCCCCAAACAATCGGTCAACAGGCTTACCTGTACAGGGCGGGTTTGTTCTGCAGGACGTGTGGATGGACCAGCTGTTCAAACAGGCTGAACACCAGTATGGGCAGCGAGGTGAAGCAGATGTTGTAGAGTGTCAGATAAACACTGTCGTACAGAGTCTGGGATGACGAGACAACACGTCACTCAACACAAGCTTATCAACTTTATCCACAGCTCATCAAACCAAACATGACAGGCAGGGATGTTGAAGAGTCAGATATATTATACAAATCAAAATATAATGGTGGCAATATCTTTTCTGTGTGAATGTGAATTATTATTGACTTATTGTGGCAGAAGGTTGAAGGTTCGATCCTTGTGATCAGATCTAGTGTGTGAATGGTGTGATAAAACAAATTAACTCCCAAGTTGTAAAGCTGTGTCATATTAATGTGTAAATACATTTGAGATAAATTAGAGATTCAACATTTGAACATCACAGAAACTCAGAATGACTGAGTCTCAATGAGGTTCTTGCTATAAAAATGTAAAAACAGAAATCCGTATCAATGCAGTTTTCTGTTGTTCAGGTATTTGTGTCCCATGATGAGACAAAACAAACAAAACATATGAAAGAAAAGAGACATAAAGCTACTTACTTGTTGTGAAAACAAACAGAAGAACTGGTATAAAAACTGGGGCGTAATAAAACACACATTCTAGAAAAGAGAGAGACAGAAAGAAATGTTATACGAGGTGCAGTGAAGAAGACTTGATTAAACACACTCTGATAAAGGCTCATTTAAAAAATGTTTTTTTGCTGGTATTTGCATCACTATCTGAATCTACTGCTCCAAAGTCTAAGGAATAGTCAAAAGAACAAATGATCTTGTAGAAAGAATCTAAAATTCAGAACTTTCACTCACCTTGTAGAAAAAGTACTGTACAAGCGTAGCTATTCGAATGTAGTAGAAGTGACCGTGGACCAGCAGTAGTTTAGACAGGAACCTAAACCTGGCAATTGCATAGTCACTGTTTCTCACAGCCTGACGACCCTCCTTCCCCATGATACCTGGAGGAGACACACAAACACATGTTAGTGTGTGAGACCATTGTGTGTGTGTGTGTGTGTGTGTGTGTGTGTGTGTGTGTGTGTGAGTGTGTGTGTGTCGAGTTGTTACCTATGCCTACGTGGGCTTCCTGTATCATACTGACATCATTAGCTCCGTCTCCAATAGCTAAGGTGATGGGTTTCTCCGGAGATGTTTTAAAAAGACGTACCACCTGGACAGAAAACAGTAAAATTGATTTCTGGACTGAGTTTCAGACCAAACACAGAGCTTGAATAAAATCTTTGACTTTACTAAAACAATGAGAGATGGTGTTTTTGGTCATGTTAGAATATTGTCAAATTCATAAGATTCATTACTCTCCAAAAGTAGTTTTGATTCCTTGAGGTGAGTTGTATGAGCGGCAAAGCACTGGTACCTTTGCTTTCTGTAGTGGGGCCATGCGGCAGCACAACACGGCCGAACAGTTTTCTACAAACTTCCATGAAGAGCTTCTCGTGTTCCCTCAATGCTAAAGAGAGACTGGCTCCATCCACGACCAGCCCGTGCTGTATGACATGGTCCTCCTTTATCCTGAGAGCAAACAGAGAGAACACATCAGGAAGTTAATTAATCAAATGACTGGTATCAAAATAAATCTGATATATAGATTCTATATATTTCTCAGAAGGAGGATCACACGCTCACCTCCGGGCCAGTATGCGGAGCTGCTCGGCACACTCGTTATCTGAGCGCTGCTGCAGAAGCTCCAGGATGTTCATGGTTCGATGGAAGTGACCACAGGACAGGCTGACACTGACTGCTGTTTCATGTTTGTCCCCTGTCAGCACCCATACTTTGATCCCTGCCAGCCGCAGAGCCTCAATGGTCTCCTGCACTTTGTCTTGGAGTCTGAGGGACACGAGGAAGAGAGAGAATAAACTCCATGTGCATGTTTGGTCAAATTAAACCAGGTCAACTCTCAGGTGATTTGAACTTTAAAGATATTTAGTTTTTGAACTTGTGGGTGAGGTGGTGTAACTAGATGAGACTGACATTCAAACCTGGTGTTTTTGTTGCTTAGCGCTTAATGTGGTCACACCCTGGAGGCTTGTTAGTAAACTAGATTGCTCGAAACTCAATAAGACTAATTAGATGAATGTAGGGGGCATTTTCCCTAAAGCTTCTTTTATTGGACAGGCTAAGTCTGAGTATGGACAAACTGGATGAAACCAAGCAACAATTAAACAAATAAATATGATTTGAGTGATAGGAAGTTTTTAACAGACGTCTCAAACAGCAAAAGATCCAACTAAAGGATCTAAGCAGCCATGACCTTTTCCTCTGACGTCTCTGTGCAGTAGCACTTTTTGTTATTTACAGCATCTCTTAGAGCCGGACCGATAAAATGAATACGATATAATATTACCATGACTATGAGATTTTTGTTTTTGTGGACAGAAAAAAAGGAATTTGTCGTCTATAATAGATGAGATCCTGTGATTGTGACCATATGTGCCCGAGGAGGAATTCATCCCAGATAGAAAAACAGTACATCAGAGAGGAGAGAGAGAGAGAGAGAGAGAGAGAGAGAGAGAGAGAGAGAGAGAGAGAGAGAGAGAGAGAGAGAGAGAGAGAGGGGATGGGGTGGGGGTGGGCAGAGATATAAATGGAGTGGGAGAAGCGCGAGGCTTATGCGAGGAGCAGATGGTGAGCGGATGCAAACACATATCAACATTCATTTCCAGAGAGGCTCAGCGAGGTGGCGTCTCCATCTCCCCGCAGACTGTACGTTGGTCCACTATTAAGATTCTCCCTCCCACTGATGAACTGCCTGTTCCTAGTAGTGTATTTTCTACTGTTTTATAAAGCACTACTTTTTCTATTAGGTCAAACTAGTCTTATTTAGTATAGCTTTAGCATTTATTAAAAACAGTAATCATTTGGTTCGGTATCAGCCCTTTAGTTTGAGGCTTCAATGAGCTATATGTCTCATTCTAAGCACATTCAAAAGTGCATATGCAGCTTAAAGAGTAAAACATTTTAGTATTGTAAAAAGTAACCATGTGGAAATAAACCATATGCTTTACCCAGGGGCAATATGATATTTACTTTGCCAGTTGCAACACATGATATATAAACATATATAGCATCATACTGTATGTTGGGGGGTTAAAGTGCCTTTCACATCATAGTAAATCACATGTATTCTAATTGGCTCTATTTTAATTGAATAGTTTGATGGTTTATCCAATTTCTAAAGACTATGTGATCGATACCACTAATAGCCAGCAGGTGATTAGCTTGGCATAAAGACTCAAAGTGGGGGAAACTGCAAACCTGAATCTGTCTTAATTTAAAAGAAAAATCCACTTAACAGAACCTCTAAACGGTGCTCATTAATAATGGAAGATGAATATCTTTTTTAATTTAATTTAGGTGAATCTTTCCCTCTGGACAAATCCCAGGTAGCCAATTCCACCAATTCCATTCTTTATCATAAACTAACAGAAGCACATGCTGGCTCCAGCTTCCTGTTGAGCGTACTGACATCATTCACAGAACCGAAGCACAGACACCACAGTGTTTGTCCTGTTAGTCTGAAGCTAATGCTGCCAGTTTGAAGGCACTGACAGGTTGTCATGGTTTTTTTTCCATTGTATTGAGCTGTGAATGTAACGCAATCATGTATTAAGGGCAACAAAAATATGACAATAGTGCGATTTATCCTTTTAAATGTTCATACTTGTCCTCCACCCCTGTTGCTCCCAGGACCTGCAGGTCTTTCTCGATGTAGCTGAAGGCCTCCTGAAGTCTCTCCTCCCTCTGCTGCAGAGCAGTGCGGGCGCCATTCAGTCGTCTGTCCAAATCCATGTACTCCTCTGGGCTGAAGTGACGACATGCGACCACCAGGGTCCGCAAACCTTTCTGTGGTCCGAGGAGGTGGGTGAGGGATGGGAAGAGAAAAACAAGAGATATGAGAGAAATAATTAACACAAAAGATCAAATAAAGATTAAATATTAACGGACAACTTCATGAGGAAAGGAATAGTAGGTCAAGAGGATGTGGGAAAGGAATACGAATAAAAGAGAAATAACAGAAAAACAAATTATCAAAGCTTGGCTTTGAATCAGGGAACCGGCCTGAGGGGTCGACGACCACAAATCAACCCAGTCCAGAGCCCCGACTCCTGGGATCTGATGTCAGATCACATGATGTGGGGGCCAGATACGCCCGTTTGTGTGTGAGAGTGCGAGTGTGTGAGTGTGTGTGTGGCTGTTGTAGTGGAGAATTTACAGTCTAATGTGAACAGAGAACGACAGAGCCAGAAGTAATTACTACAATGTTGTCAAATGTCAGGCCTACACATGAACACACACAAAACAACGTGTGCTTGAGGAAATATTTTCAGAGTCAAACATTTGAATTATTCATCATAATATTCAGTCATTCTCTGATGTGTTTGGTTTGGTAAACAGAGTTGTTCAATCAATGTGACTCCTTCAGTTCATCAGCACATTCACAGAAAGTCATATTTAATGCTTCAGAGTAAAATAAATGAGCAGCTGCTGGATGATGGTTTTATGCTTTGTTATTGATTTTATGATGTTCAATCTAATAAACTGATGGATTTGGAATTATTTGCTGACCAATAACCACTGAATACACATTAGTAATCCAACGATGAAGAAAGGGATTCTCAGAAACAAGAAGTGCATTTCATTTAAAAAACAAAAGACTCCTCACCAGTGCAAACTCATCAACGTGCAGTCTCGTCTTCTCTATCTCACCACTGGTGCTGAAAGGCAAGATGGCGGACTCTGCTCCCTTGGTAAACAGCACTTGTCCTCCTTAAAAGTCAAGACATGCAAAACACAACATGCTTATATTAATATATAATATGTAATGTGCATATATTCCACCATATTATCAAACTGCACTTGCGTTATTCGGTCCATTGCATCAGTGAGTGGGATTTAGTGAAGTAGGCTGGATAAAAATTGCCTTTTGAATGCACTAGATCTACCATTTCCCAAAAGTGCAGAGAGGTAGAACATGGTGTTACCTGAGGGAGTCTGGAGTATGACGCTCATCCTCCTGCGATCAGCATCAAACTCTAACACGTGGAGCAGTTTGTACCTGAGTGAACAAGGACAGCATTTTTGGACTGAGCCACATCTCTAAACAGTCATGCACTTAAATAGCTGAACACAAGAAGGGTAACTTTGTGACATATAAACTAAATGTTACGGAGAAAATAAGCTTCACTTCACAGCCAACAATAATTTGTGATATTGAGAGAAACTCAGGGTGAGACGTACTTCTCTAACTTTCCAAATGTTTTGATTTCCAGGGTGTCTCCGCTGCTGCCACTGAAGGCCACTCCGATTCTGGGAAAAGGGAGGACAGAAGTTATTGATTAAAATTCTCTGGAGAACGAAGACTTTGACCTTCAAGATATCGGAAATACGAGGCTTTAAAAAACAAAAAGCTGTAACTTTCATCCACTGCCCTTCTTCAGGCCATTAAATCATCAATCTTTCTCAGTTTCTGTCATGTGCTCAGACTGTACGGAAGAAGGAGGTGAATCCTAATAAAACTCCATTGACAAGAATTACTGACTTGATGCCCCATTAAAATCTTGACACACGAGTCTGAGAATTTAGATGGGCGCTACAAAGCCACATTTACTAATCATCAATTCTCCACGTTTAATTTCCTCTCCAGCTTCTACAAATTCCCTTTTTGCACAGGTATGGTAGAATCTCCCGTATTTCAACCAGCCCTTTGACATCAAGTTGCTGCCTGTGCTGGATTTCTGGGAGCAATAAAATAAACAACAAGTGACTGAGGAAAAAGTCCATTTAGCCAGCACTCTGACCTCCACAGGATTTGTAAAGTCCCTCAGTGGCTGACAGTCAGGAGAGGTAGAACGGCACGTAGACTTTAACCTTACATCTACAGCCAGGATTTATATAAAAGCAAATAAAATGCCTATATATTGTGACAGATAATTTCTGGCCCCAATAAAGTCGGAGTTATTTTATTATACCGAGAGTAGCCTGAGACTGAAAACACGGGACACTTTCAACTCAAACTTTACGAAATAGTTTTTTTTACTTTCATCGACATCCTAACATAGACAATAAAGCCTGGAATTACATGTGCTGTAACAGTCACGCATATTTAAGATTTAGAGCTCTTCCTTTATTGGTACCTTTGGTCAACATCAGCTCTCATCTATTACCATATTTCTAGGTTCTAGTCTCTCATGGAGCCTCACCTCTTTGCTGCCTCTACTAAGGCTTTCTCGTCTGGGGAAGAGGCGTAGTACTCCATGTGATTAGAAGAGAAACCGTTTGCGTGGGAGAACGGGTCTCCAATCAGGCAGTCGGGTTGGTCGTAGCTGATATGAACCGTGTGACACAATGACACCGCCTGGAGAAATAACAATTCCTCTCCGATCTGTAAGGAGAGAAGACAGGGAAAGATGAGAGAGGGAGAAACATCTTGGGTGATGAACTTTCGCAGTTCTACGTCTGTGTATTAGTTTAATTATCTATAGCTGAGTAATATAAACAGTCAAAGGATAAAAGCTATAAGTGACAATGTCTGTCTTTGTGTGTCTTTGTGTGTCGGCCAAGAGAAAATGCATGTAATATGTGTGTGTTTGAGAGTTACCAGGTGAGGCCTAGAACCATCCGGTGAATCGTCAGTCATTCCCTCTGGAACCAGTTTGCCATTAACCTCCCGGTACTTTGTTCCATTAATGGAACACTCACGGAAATGCATCTCGTTTTCTGTTAGCGTACCCGTCTTATCGGTAAAAACATATTCCACCTGGAAGACAGAAACACACAACAGTGCACATGTAGGTTGGGAATGACTGAAGGAGAGGGAGAGATGTTGTAAATAATAAACAAACGCCGGATTTATCAATTAATCATATCGGTTCTTCAACTTTTACAGTGTGTGTGTGTGTGTGTGTACTTTTTCTCCATACCTGCCCCAGCTCCTCATTGAGGTCAGAGGTGTTGACCTGAGCTTTCTCGTCAGTTTCCTCGTGGTAAAGGTCCAAATCCCAGCCAATGAAAAAGGAGCCCAGGAACTTCTGCATCTCCACGGTAACGTACAGCGAGATGGGGATGATGAAGTTGTAGAGGACCAAAAATGCCAAGAAGTCCGAGATGAACTTCAAGATCTGAAGGAGGCAGGAGAGAATCACGTTATAATGAGGATGATACACAAGAGGAGTGAAACACATAAGGGACAGAAGTGAAACTTCAACTTGACCAATATTAAAAGGGTGTGTTGTCTTAAACTATAAAGGGTAATAGTGAGACAGCAGAATAGATTTGCTTAATGGACGTCTATTTCACACTCACACTAATGGTGCGTCAGCTCTAATCCTTCTAAATTAAAGCAGCCTGAGTATCACCAGCTATGAATAAGTGATCATAAGATGTTGGATAATTGGTAAAAGGTTTAGACTGTAACAGGGCCAGCGTGACACTAAATCTAGAAACACAGCCATTGTTTTATTGCTGTTATTCGGTTCTGTCTCCAGGGAGCAGGATGTCCAGTTTTTTTAATCTCTCTGTCTTAATACATAGAGGCTGCTGACTGATTGGTGTTGGCAGGCCGGCTGATGGGCGAGCACACTTGTCCTGTGGCGGGCACTTCCTCTGTTATGCCCAGTCACAAATTCTTGAAACACCAACCCCCGATTGTGTGTAAACACGAGGATTCAAACCGTTGTACATCTTTATATCTTCACTACCTTTGTGCAAGTATATCCGCAGGTGACAGAAAGTAGAAAGAGGAAAGTGGATGAAGGTAAAAAACCATAAAGTCGAATATCTCACTTCCCCCTGTCTCTGCCGCTGATAGCCTGCAGGACTAACAAGAAACAAATCAATGAGAATGTGTTGAGCTGCTGCTTATTTCAAAGCAGACTAACCGGACTGCTGTTTTTCTCCTGTTCAGTCTTTTGGTTGTAGAAGGGCTCGTCCCACTTGTTCTCGGCCTGCCAGGCGTACTTCAGGATTGTGCTGAGGACCGCCTCGAACAGCAGGATGCCCAGGTAGATGAGCAGGAAGGTATTCATGGACCTGACACAGGAAATTATGTTAAGTGGAATGTTTTATTAGGTATATTCGGAAGCAGGAACTTGAGAGGCAACAGAAAAGTGCTTACTTCTCCACTGCAGAGCGCTTCTGGGACTTGCACTTATAGTTGAGGGCCATCTTGGACTCCATCCCTGTGTAAACGGCCACACCTACAACAGCAGAGTTGGTTTGTGAGACTGTGGTCTATTGATAATGCGTATAAGACATCAAAATTCTCCAAGTGTCCCTGGCAGATCCTTGGCTCGAGTTTCCCATGCCAAGCAATTACAACAACAGCAGCATACACTATCATACATTACAGTCAAACCCTTTTAATATCCAGTCTACGAGCACAGTCTTCAGTTAACATAATCTGACCTCACCCATATGATAATGAGCAGCCTGCCCTTCCCATAATGTCCACGGAGCTTGGGCCCTGTTTGTATCTCAGTAAACAAAGCTGCATCAGCCTGTTCTCATGCCTCCAATCTCTACTGGAGGTAATTCACAAGCTATTTGTTCTCCGACAATTATATTAATAACAGATTTTCTTTGTAGCTGCTTCCTTCTCAGTTGAATCATTTATTGTGCTTCTCACTTTATCGACTCACCAAAAATCTCTTTGGTATTTTTCAACCTGGCCCCTCGCAGCAGCAAATTCTCCGGACCTAGAGGTCTGCAATGAAAGCAAACATAAAATATATAAATACAGACAAAGACGGATGTGGCCCTATGACTCTGGCACTAACAAGACCTTTATAAAAACAGTGCATGAGGCTCCTACATCTTTCGTAAACATAATTAATCATTCACATTTCATTAAGCATTCTGCGAATTAACTCTTTTGAACAATGGGGATTTTCTAACATTATACAGGGACAAAAAATTCTCATCTGCTCTACTAAAAGCCTGGAAAGTGCATGAAATCAAAACCACATGTTTTATCCTTCACTACTGTCCCACTATATTTGTTTTTTGTAGGTTTACAATATTTCATCATCCTGTTTTGAATGTCTGTTCCTCTTGCAAATTTGTAATTATCAGTTCAACCAGCTGGATAAATCTGATCTCACCTGACAATCTCCTCCCCGTGCTCTGTCACCGTAATCCGACCAACAAACCTGGAAAAGACCAAAGGAATTTCAGTTGATTGGACCGAGAGAGGCAGTAACAAACATATGAGCGCAAGCACATGCTCAGAGGCAGAAATCATGTACATTCATGAAATGATTGGAAAGGCCTCCACAGTCTCAGCAATAACCTGGTTACTGTAAGGTCTCTATTTATATATAGCCGGTCAGAAATCACATTTCTCCCCTTTAGTCAGATTCTGACAGGCATTAGATTAATGCCTCTGCAGCCTGTGTAGTTCTACTGAGCATGAGGACCGACAGAAAACCAGATCTGTGGTGAACAGCGTTTCTTTAACTGTGAGAGTGAACCTATATGTTCACAAAAAGTAATAATGTTAAACAATGGAAACAGGCAGATTCAGAGATGATACTTTCATTTTCATCTAGATTTCATTTAGAAAGCAATAATGCATTTCAGGCTGCACTGATCTTCCTTTTCATCCTACTGCAGCTCTGCACACATGTTATTACCCCATAAGAAATGAGGTCTAGTGAATATAATGGATTCTAAATTAAAAATGTAAAATTAACCATCTTTATATATAGCCTAACAGCAATATATTGTCAACCAAAAATAAAAAAAAAGATTAAAACACACAAAAATCTAATTATAGGTAATTTAATTAATCTAATTTTGCGGAAACAAAGTGTCCAATGTTGTAATATTGGTTTAGCAGGGAGTGCTTTGTGACTTTTCATGTTCTCAGTTTGTGGGTGTGGCTACATGCAGGGGCGGATTACCTGTACAGATCAGGGTCTGGCTGTTGACACTCCACCACAGCCTGCAGAGACTCCAGCCGGGACACTGACTGACACACGGATGTCTCCGCCACAGAGTAGTGGGTCTACAAACATACAGACACAACACAAAAGGACAGTTAATGGTCCTGAAAGACACTTTAAATGTGATTCTTTCAATTATTTAAAAAAGCTCAGCAAGTTCTGGCCCCCAGCTTTATTATAGAGCCACTCAATTCCTATGCTCCAGGCCAGAATCTAAGATCTGACAAACAACACTTTCTGTTGGCTCAGCGGCTCCTTGCCTGAGGAGACTAGAACTTTACCTGTTTTTAAACATTGCATAAAATATATTTTTTAGAGGAAAGTTCTTTAACATCTGATATTTATGTTATCATGTACTTAGGTGCTATAGAAATAAAGCTTTCACTACTGTATTAAGTATTACCTAAAGAAACTTTGTCCTTAGAGTTGTCAGCTCTAACACACCCAAGTCTGCAACCACTTTCCAGAACAGATATCTACTGATATGTGATCCAGTGACACTGCAGTATTTTGACAGCCTGTGTTAAGATACTCCTAAAGGAAAGGTACTACTGCAGTATGACTGCAGTATACAGAAGGCAAACAGCTGCAGTGGAGATGAGACAGAGACCTATGAATATCTCAAAAGACTACATTAACTGTACAAACACATTACTAGACCAAAACAACAACTGCCCTAATTTGTATAAATAAACTGTAACAGACGCAGCAGGAAACTGTTAGAGAGACAATTAAGCTAAATAGCCTCTGGCAAGCCTGGGAGGTGAGGAGGTGAGGAAGAGAGGGAAGAGGAGAGGAGAGGGTATAAGAGAGTTTAGCACTGAAATATGTTTTGCTGACAGAGGTCTGCCAACTCCATCTTCTGACCAATTATAGACAAATTCTCAATATATGCAAACAGTGAGTCTCAATAAGGCCATTTGCTTCTTAAAGCTTCAATATGAGGCTCAATTATCCTTGTGTTTCAGGACCATCAGTGATCATCACTGCAGCTATCACTGTTAAGTAGATTCCTAAATCTCCACTTGCTGCAGTGCCTACACAACCCCAAACTTTAGTTTTACGGAATCTTAAATTTATTTGTTTGTTTGTACTCCACAGCCCCTGTTTAAGGTGCTGCAGCAGGCTTGTGGAGTTTGCAGGTTTGAATCCCAGAACACAACCCAGATCATATCGGCTCATATTGTCACATATGCTCCTAACACACTCCAACATACAGACCTTAAGGTTGGTCTCTCCATCCAGGCTGGCTGTGGTGATGTGACAGGTGCCGTCTGCACGATCCGACGACAGCAACACCAGGTCAACAGGAAACGTTTCATCTTTAGCCACACGAACAATGTCCCCGACCTGGATGGACATCAGAATAACACTCAGACACTCACACACATTATACAATAAACAATGTCGTAGCATCTTGTCAATTTATGAAACATTAAGATATGTATCTCATGGTCAGGTTATATGCTTTTGTCCAATATGCCTTCAAACTGTGATACAGGTATTTAAAAAACGGCTTGAAATGATTGGCTGGGTTAGATTATACGTCTGCCTACAGGAATGTCTTGTTAACATTTGCTATGTTGGATTTTTCATGCATTCTAGATCATTCATGCTATAGAAAGCTGCATTATTAGATGTTGTCTGTGTCACTGAAACAAATGCATCATTCACACAACATTCCATAGATTTGTGTTGGTTGTTGTTGATGCTACAATTTGTCATGACATGACACATGAAGAACAGCTCCCTTCATTTCAACATTTCTTCTGTAAGGTCTATTTCTATAAACCCCTCACAAGCAGCAGGCATTTAAAAGGCGAGCCACAGTGAGTGATGAGTATTGGCCGTGAGGTGTGGGATGATATTTCGGGGTCACTCATGGCCCAGGTTTCTGACGTCTTACCCTGATGTTTTTAGATCTTGTTTGGACCAGACTTCCACTGCGAACCACAAACACTGGAGCCCCATTCACCTCATTGTCCGCCTTGTGTCTCAGCCAGTCCTCGTAGCCCTACGAGAACATCCAGTCAGTGACCGACCAAACATGGAATATTGTATTATAGCTTAACAACTAGTCACTGATCAACTGTGACCTTTTAAGTAACTCTAAACAGTTATTATGAGTTTATCAATTAGGTCAATATTAAAATAAGTTGAAATCATACTGCATTTATCTTAACTTCCCTTTTTTCAGCTGAATAAAGAGGAAGCTACCATGTGCTTGTTCTCTCACCTGTTTTATAGCAGTTACTGTGATCACAAAGAAAAGAGGCAGCCCACTGGTAATTGGGGAAGTTGGAGTATCTATCATTAACTGGAAAGACAAATACAGGGAGGGGGGGGGGTTGCAGAGGTGTCAACAAATTGGAAGTGCAGTGGAAAATAAGAGTTATACCACAGACTAATGTGAGAGCGGGTGTGTCCTGTTGAGGGCGAAGAATAGAAACTTAAAACATCAAAAGAGAAGCTGATGTTTCAAACAGGAAATCTACATAACTTCCCTAAAGGTAAACCGTCACCACAGAACTAGACACACACCCCCACTCCCAAACACAACCAAACACACAACCAAACACCCACACACACGCAACATCTACTGGACCAGTAAATGTTTCCTCAGCTTTCTGAACCTCACGTGAATCAGTGATGAACCGTTTAAGAAGTAGGTTTTACACATATTCATACCCCAAACTGTTCACAGGTTTTCTGTGTCATTTTTGAACAGTACATAATATAGAGAGGCAGGAAATGAGAGCAGAGTCAGAGGGTGTTTGTGGCTTATATATCGTCACTCAGCCACCTGCCTGACCTATATGGAAAAAACATTTTTTACAGATGAGCAAATGCAACAACAGTTTAGAGAAGCACAGAACATTGAAGCACGGGGATAAATGTTATAAACCCTGAGTGGCGCTATTGGCTGAAAATGCATCTCTCTTCCATTTACATCAGTTATCTAGGAATCCAAGCCAGGCCACCAACAATATGTTCACGACTGCAATCGAAGAAAACGTCTTGTTCAAAATGTCAAGATAACAAGTGATTTGAGACTAAGCTGAGTGGGTGGAAAGGAGCTTTAGACCGAGTCGAGTCAAGTCAATTTCTCTGGCGTCACTACCCTGGTCCAAATGAATAAGGAGAAGCCTGGAAATTTGAAAGCCAAATCCTCCATCCCCAAAAGCTGATGGATGCAAAGTGAAGGCCAGACGCCTCGAGACGGCTTGTAAAGTCCCACATATTATTAAATGTGTGGGTGTGATGTTTTAATACAGATGCAGACCTGTCTCACTGCTGGGCCCTGGAAGTCTGTGAGTCAGTAACTCGTGCACAAACAGACGTTTGTATTGAAGACACGCACATTTGTGTTTAGGGCAAGAAAGCTGAGGAGACTCCTGACCCGTGACCATCTGAATGAACAGAGCATGTACAGTGTTCCCACAATAAGGAGAAGTTAGCGTTTGTGCATTTGTGTGGGTTTTACCTGTACGAGGAAGATGATGATGAAATAGAAATTGGCAATTCTCCTGAACTGCTCAAACAGATTCTTAGGGATAAAATTCCAAATGGTGTACTGAAAGAGAAAATACAGAAAGTGTTTACAGAAACACAGACTATACATGCAGAAGATAAGGCAAGTAAAACAAAAAAATATTACACAGATAAGTGATATTGTGAGATTTGATAAGTCTATCAAATCTCATACTATAAATGACCAAATTAAGAATAGGAATTCCCTGAATTAGTTTTTAGAGTTTCACTGGGTAGTAGAAAACAAAAGCAATGTTTGGTATAGTATTGCACATTTACATTTCACTTAGTGGCCACAAATAAAAGAGGTTGAAATAAGTTTTTCTGTATTGAGCCTCAGATGTTTTCATAAAGACACTTTCAGTAAACATAAGGGTTGACATCCTGAAGAGCAGCATGAACTCAGAGTCTGCAGATACAAGCTGCAGGAGCTCACCCACTTGTGCTGAGCTGCTCACTCGCTGCTGTGACTACTTTTGTTTTACCGTTAGATCTCAAGTCATCACTTCCTGTGCAGGGCGGTGTTCAGAGAACAGCTGCAGGAAGTTTGAATTTTGTTATTGAGGTGAAAGCGTCACATAAACAATCGGATCCACCAAGAAGTATCTGTCTCTCAAGTATGAATGGAAATCAATTCAATAGTTAGTGAGGTAACTTAACCTGACTGTCAATCATTTAATCTGCTGCCTATTCAATAACAGACATCACTGCTGGTGGCGGCTTCTTTGGATTATCCTTTTGTTCCACCTTCTTCTAACTAAACTAAGAATTATCTCACCACCAAAAGAACAAAACTCCAGACTTTAATTTCCAAAACTAGTCACACTGGTGCTAGAAAGACGCTCGATTGTTTTTCTACTGTCACGCTGGGTCAAGATTCATAAATAAAAAAATAAAAAAAAGAAGTGCCTCAAACCATCTAATTTGTGATCAAAAGAAAACCCCTGAAAAAACAGTGCATCTATATCTCAGCTGTGTTGGTGGTTGCGTGAGGAGAGGAAGCGTCATGACACAAGTTAAAACATTTGTGTAGAAGTGAACCGTTACTTCCTTTTATTCAAAGGAGAGCAAGGTACAGTTGGTACCTTGGATGAGATGATCCTGTTGTCGGCAAAGCGCTGTGGTATGTAGTGGCCATGTTGGGGGAAGCGGTTTGCCACATAAACCGTTCTGGTCTCGCTCTGATGAGGGGGGTCAAAGCCCTGAGGGAAGGGAAGGATACATGAGAAGAGAGAAGGTGTGGAGAGATGGAAAAGAAGGGATGTGTACAAGCTTTCCTTGTGGATCTTCATGGATATAAATACTTCTACCTTTCATTTGACTCATATTGTAAACAAAACATTTGTTTGACTATATCAGTTTTGGCCTTTTTGTCAAAGATTTCACATTTTTTAAGCAAAATGATTAAGACATTAATCTTCATTTAATTCAACAACTAAAATATTAATTCTATCCAGCTCAACAATATCAAAATAATGAATAAGTCTAACTAATAATTGCTATTATTGAGTTACAGTATAATGACATAACATTTTATTCCAAACTATGAAAAACAAAAACAGACTAGTCAGACAAATAACAGTCTTGTCAATCAACTTATAATAACTCTTGTTCCTCTAACCACAGCAATAAAGTGAAGTTTGCATTGAAAGTAGTGATTTGACTGTCCTTTTCTGTCACAAGCCAGCTGCTACAATAGGAAGGTTAATAAGTGCTTCCACTCGTTTGCTAATTTGTATGACGTATGTGTGACACACACTCGCACCCATACGCACACACAGAGGAATGTGTCTGTGCCACGTCACACACACATTGATTCACTTGCAGAGGGACACATGCAAACTATTAGTGTATTTCTCTTCTGCTCTCCCTGTGCTGCTGATTTCTGGTTTACAAACAAAAGCACCACACCTAAAGCTAAACAAACAAAGACTCTTTACAGTCTGATCATCAAGCCAAGACCTGGCTGCTCACGCTCTACATCAACCATCAGCCCCTCTGGAGCGGTCTGGCTATTGGCACAGAAAAAGCAGTTGTGGTTTGTTTGCTTTCACAATGCTACCAAGGAGGAAATGTACTGCCTTGGCTATAGGTGCCATTCTGTGTGCTGAAATGTTGCCGTTTGGTATGTAATTTATGATTAGAGGAAGAGCAAACATTAAATGGGCAGGTATACTGTAACAACGTAGGCCTATCACATTGTTAAATAATGACAAAAATGTTTTCACCTTATGAAGTCGATGCCGTAGCAAACTAGCAACAGCTAGGTCTCATCTTAGTGATATTAAAGGTCTCATTTACAGGGTGTGTAATATTTTGTACTAACAGTGACCTCTTGATCGTGGCCTGGCATAACAATCTGTGAATCCACTTCTAAGTATACAAGAAACTTTTTTTTTGTCAGGATTTTCAATTTCTACTGATCCATTCTTTTCCACTTTGCTCCGAGCTTTCAAAAGAGCATCTATGTGACATCTCTCTGTCGTTTAGGTGCATTTATTTTCATCTTAGTCATAGTTGTCCTTTGCTCAGCACACAGATAATGGATGTGGCTACGGTAGAATAACAGCGAAATAACCTCTTAATGTATCAGTTAGCTCAACTTCTGACCTCTGGACTTAAACTTGTGAAGCCTGAAGCATCACAATTGCTTTCTCACACTGAAAATCACCGATTACATGTTTATGAGGCAAAGAAATTAGCAAAATCTTGACCTCCAATGACAAAACACAAGCTATCTGTGAGACAAACATATGACTCTTCAACTCTGTCATGGTTAACCACTAATTTAAATGCTTTCCTGTTAAGAAGAAACAGAAACTTCGAGAGAGAAAACATAAATCACATGGTCGAACGAACCCTATAGTGGAGACACACGGGTCTCAGCAGCGTGCCGACCCACTCAGTAATGGCAAACAGGAGCATTTCTCAACTTACTGTGAATTCCTGAGTTGGGAAATGCAGCCAACAGAGGAAGTTCTCACAAACTTCCAGTAAATGAATGAACCCTGGTTTAAACTTTGCAGTGTAACGGTGCTGGGTTAAAATTCCTAAATTAAATTAAAGCTGCTGAAGAGTCAGGTTATTATTTCAGGAAAAAGCTTCTACCAGCTCACAGAAAGCACAGTTTTCTTCTTATCCGTCTTTCAACACAAGTCTGAATTAAATCATCAGAATGTATGAAGCAGGAAGCGGTGGGGGTCGTCCGGCCTCCGGGCTGCATACAGCACACGAGACTATTTTATCCAGCCCACAAAGAAATTAATGTATTACATTTTTTCAGAACATTTTCATGACATAACTGCTTACATGATAAAACATCTGACATAAGAAATACTCCCCAGCTTCCTAATTTTCAGGGTGAGAAGGATTGATACAAGGGAGGAATCACTGTCATTGAAAGCCACACATGTCTGGGCAGGTGTAACATGGAAAGGGGTAAAACTGCAAAAGCCTGCTATGGTGGTTGAAGTTGAACATATCTGCTACGACACTTATTGTGAAACCAGCTGACGTGCCTGACGACCTGGAACCTCAAAGCAATGAGCTGCAAAGCATCAACAAGTTCAATGCTCACTACAACAACCCTCCACAGTTCAGGTTTTCCCATCCTGAGGAGACTTAGTACCAAAGTTTACATCTCTGTTTTGGACAATCTACTTCTGGGAACTAAACAGAAATGTATCCGGCTCAAGACCTACTGACCAAACCCATCTGTGAGTAGCATCATCATCACTACCATCTGATATCAGACGCCTCAGTACAGATGAGCCGTTCTTCCACTTTCAATAGAGGTTAGGGTCATATACTCTATTCAACAATTTATTAGAGCCCCCAAACGATGTGATAATATTGAAATGGCCCTGGATTGGATAAGTCCCCACTGATGCATGTCAATGAGGGCTCATTGTTGTGAGTACGCAATGACCGTGCACACAGGATGCGCTCATGCGCTACCGAGCCGAGTGACAGGTACACAGAGAGAGGGCAGGTATTAAGGTCAGGTCTGTCTGCCTGCTGAGAACTATACGCCCGTCACGGAGCAGCAAAACGGAAACTTCTGGTTTTACGATGACTTCTACCTGCCAAGGATGAAAAAATAACGTTAAGTGTTCTTTAATGGTTCTTCGATGCAGCAGGACAGGTCAATATGTTGGACGCAACAGCGTGAGACGCCAAGTTAAAGCTCTTTTAGGTTATTATAAGAAGTGTCAAGAACGTTGGTTCATCATGAAATTATGGCGGCTTGCCCCTGACTGAGTAATTGCGCCTTAAAATAATTTCTCCTTCTCCACCCAGTCTGAGGAGTCTGGGGTTCTTGATCAAGATCACATCAATCAAGTGTCAAGTTAGGTTGCTTTATCATTTATTTCCTTGCACATGATAGCTTAAGTTCTGCTCAATTGCTGGCAAGGAACACACTCAATTCCCTTTTGTAACTGTAACAGATGTGTGATTGAGAAATGAAGGGGGAAGCGCCTAACCAATGTTCCTGTCAGCACTGCAATGTAACTTTAATGTAGTAATCAGTCACTACAGGAGGATCTGGTGATTTCTACCTTTAACAGCTGATAATAATACAAATAAACAATGCTAATGTCCCTGTGCTGTGCTGTGGTCTTTCCGAAATCAACAGCCTGAGTTGCATGCTCTACTTGAGGCAGCATATATGAAGCAATAGTGAATAATGTTATAATAATTATATGTTTGTGGATGAGTCCCTCCCTGTTAAACCATTGACCCTCCCTACATTTGTTAATTATATTGGCTGCAGCTCTGATCGGCAGTGCTGTAAACATAACACTAGGGTGGACACAGTCATTCTGCCTCTTTACTGCCCTGTGACGTCTTTCAGAGCAAACAAACACCAGACACCTGCCCGCCACAGTGCTGTTAAACCAGAAATACTGTGAATACACTTCAGCTTTTAATGCAGCCTACCAAGATGCTAGCTACCACACAGGTCCACTGAGTGAGCACAGCCCCGAAATAGGTTTTAAAGCACAGCAATGACATTAATCCATGTAGAAGGAAAAGCTGCAATTCAAATTATATATATATATATATATATATATATATATATATATATATATATATATATATATATATATATATATATATATATATATATATATATATACACACATACTACTGTCAGTATAACGTGACTTTTTGTTCCCAGACTTTCATGCCCTCATTAATTTGTAGGCTGACAGGTAATTACTGCCTGCATGAAGCCTACAGGTCCCTCAGAGCTTTGTAGGGAATCATTTCCCTGAACAACGCCTGGGAGACGGACTTAGGCCTCACAGTAAAGGCAAAGCACTGAGTCGTATTACAGAGGCATTTAATCAGATGGGATGAGCTAATCACAGATGATAGTAGGAAGAGATTGAGTCGCATAAAGAGTGAGGGTAAAGACGGAAAGACTGCAGAAGAGAGAGGAAGAGAGAGAGAGAGAGCAAGAGCCAGTCTGTAGTCAGATGCAGTGATGCTGCTTCTGAGGGTATCACTGATGATAAGGGAATGCTAACATGACCATAGGCACGGAAAACCAAATATCTAATAACATATGGTTAAGAATGAACAGCCAGAGGAACAGCTAGAGATGATAAGGAACTTTTCAGTTTTATCAATTGTGGCATAGACCAGTTGATTATCAGACGCTTTACTGCTTTATTATAGTAGATTATCGCTGCAGAGAGAAAGATCATAAACAAACACTGTAAAAAAAGTGGGACATACTGTTAGCTCAACAGGCTAAGGCTAAACTCGCACTGCTTCAGTAACGTTTAAAACACCTCACGGTTTATGCCAAAATTTAAAGCACCAAAAAAACGGACAAGTTTTAGTTTGAAAACTCTTTGGGTGCATCGTGGTGTGGACATGCAAGCGTGCTTCCTGTTTACATTGGTGTCTACACATTCCTATTGTATGCAAATGGTCATGTGAATGTTCAGGTATGTTATAGACACAAGACAAAGATTATTACTGATTCAGAGCTTAATAGTTCATGTAGACGGACATCGTTATAGTTTAAAAATGAAAATGTAGTAGTATAAATGCCAAATAAAATATCTTTTCATATTCATCTGCATTCTTGTTACTAAAATTACTGTTTCACTTACAGTTATAGGTTTCTTTATGTTTCAATTTGCAGGGAGTGAAACTTGCTTCAGACACAGCTGATCTGAGGATTTCATAACCTGGTTTTGTTTTGCATCATGATCTTCATTATTGCTTCATAATGTCGTTAGAGGAAATATATGTTTTTGAAATATCTCTTCTCTTAGTGCACTGAAGCAATAACCAAACTCACAGATCAGACATATCACGCCCTGCTTCAAGCATGATTTAGATATCCTTTTTTTAGCCCTTGCTCTGTTCTTGGAACGGCACTTTATAAATTAAACTTAAATATTAGTATTATTATATTTCAGGACATACTGGAATGATTTCCCCCTTGTACTGTCATGATAGTAGTAGGTATTTTATGATATACACATTACATACTAGCATGATGCCAGAAACATTAAAAGCCTTTCACACAACCAGTTATGACTCCCCCACCTCCTCCACCTCCCCCACCTCCTCCACCATATGGACCAAAGTCACCAGAAAGAAGCAGATAAGAAACTCTGAGAGAACCTGTGCTTTACCCTCCTGCTGATTATCAAGGTCAGGCAAATCGGCCCCGACAAACTTTTTCAATCAGGTCTGTTTTGATGATGAGATGCATTTTTAATTAGATTTTTAGTCTTTAATTAACCGGGTGGGTCAGTAATATGGAACGGGTCAAATGAACGAAGCCATCTCTACTGGACTCAAACTCTCTGCGGTGCTTCTTTTAATCCTCTGAAAGTAGACAGAAGAACTTTGTGTGCACAATGATCAAACTTTAATAAGTGACATGCTAACTCAGTGTTCGCCTTCAGTAACTGGGACAGAGGAGCTCAGACACACCTTTGCACCAGAGGCCAACATCACTAATCTCCTTCTCATTCATTCATTCACACCCTCACACACCTTCCAACTGTCTCTCCACTGTATCCGTTCTTATAGAAACTTTAAACTCTACATTGACAAACATGAATAAACATAAATATCCTAATGACAACGGGTCTGTGAGTGCTGATTCACAGCTCAGGTGATTCCTCAGGCACCGGCCTGCCTGTGTGTGTGTGTGTGTGTGTGTGTGTGTGTGTGTGTGTGTGTGTGTGTGTGTGTGTGTGTGTGTGTGTGTGTGTGTGTGTGTGTGTGTGTGGGCAAACAACAGGTGATCACAGCAAACACAGGAACATATGTTAGCCCTCGACTAGCTAATGCTACATGTCAGTCGGTGTCAACAGGGTTTTAGCTGTAAATGAAAACAGGTTAAAAGCCACAGTTGAGTGTTAAAGTTAAAGTTTAGAGATGTGAGTGTAAGTTTTAGTGCTGAGGAGCTGAGGCTAATGTCAGAGCAGCTGTTAGCTTCGGGAAGTCCCTGTAAGTGAGTTAGCATGGCTGTTTAACTTTACCAAGCACCCCCCCCTCCCCTGTTAGCCTGGCTAGCTAGCCTCACCTGGGTTGACTAGGTGTGTTTATCTTTTATGTTTTTATGTTTTTCACACTGTTCAGTTTTTAGAGAACATGCAGGAAACAAAACTTCCCGTCGACTTACATCTAAACTCCGGTCACACAACTAGTTAAGCAGAGTTACCCGGTGTCAGCTCGGGGGAGCTAGCCGGGAAGGTGGCTAACCTCCACCTGAGTGTCCCCGCCGACACAAACAATGTTTGGGGACAAATTGGCAGCAGCTAATTAGCTCGGTTATCTCGCCTTAAAAAAAATAACAAATACAAACAAAGTTGACACAGCCTTAACCCGGGTTAAGTCCAGTGTGTGCCGCAGCGGGCTGATGCAGGCTAACGTTAGGTACGGGAGGTAACGGGGGTTTTTACCAGCTGCTGCCGGATCCACCGTAGCATCCTTTAAAAGAAGTAAGTAGCGAGCTCCGCCGCTAGCTCCGCGCTAGCAACCAGCTACTCCAACAAAACCGTCCAGAAGCACAGACGTCTCCCCCGGGCAGGAAGCTCCTCTCCGGCGCATTAAGCGACACATTCACGCGGTGCGAGTGAGCGAAGGAGACACCGGTCCGGCTCTTCCCATTCCACGGTGCTGTCACGCGAACGAGCCCCGGTTAAAGAGACAGTCTGCGGGTCCCCTGTTCCACGGAGCTGCGCACCATCACGGGCTCTGCTGCCACGATCAGCTTCACCCTGCCACCTCACTGCTCACAGCCGGGGAAGGGAAGCTCTGCTGCGGCCTCTCACCGCCCCCTGCTGCCGGTGTGCATCCACAACATCCAGAGAGAGGGAGTGAGAGAGAGGGAGAGAGAGGGAGAGGGGGAATGATAGAGGGAAAGGGAGGGATAGAGAGGGATAGATAGATAGATAGAGGGAGAGAGAGAGAGAGAGAGAGAGAGAGGGAGGGAGGGATAGAGAGGGATAGATAGATAGATAGACAGATAGATAGATAGATAGATAGATAGATAGATAGATAGATAGATAGATAGATAGATAGATAGATAGATAGACAGATACTGCCGTAGTACTCTTACACACCTATGTTTACTGCATTGCAAAGTGTTAGCACTGAATATCCCCAGTAGTGATAATGCAGGGCTCTGAGTCATTTTGCTGACCAGGCACTTTCTTCAAACTGTTGAAGACTTTTTTGACACTGATCCAACACAAGGTGGAGACTTAAAGTGGTTTTGCTTCCTCCGAGCGTGTTTTCAGTTTGTTAAGCCACAGAGAGTTAGTTTCTAGTCCCAACTGAAAATGAGCAGGAAACCAGTCCTTCCATTGTCTTTGACTGATGATACGGCCGTCCATTAAATAATAGAAATCATGAACATAATAATCATTAAGAATCAGAGCTACAGGGGGAGTCTAATAGGTGGATGAAGCATTTGCCTTTTATTTTAAATCTCTCAGCAGTCCTCCAGGGTTCCCATTGTGAGGCATCTCACATAAAGTGAGGTCATCGGAGTAGTGGCTCTCTCACAGTAATGAGCCCCCCCCCCTCCTTGGAGACATAGACGATACCCCACAGGGAGGAGGGAAAACTGCTTGTTTGAAAAATCCAAGTGAAGGATTTGGCCGTACTGTGCGTTTTTCTACATCGATCCAGTGTGAAGTGTATGATTAAAAACACTGGAGAGATGTTCCCATCGAAGGCAACAGAAGCTAAATGGTGAATGTTAATGATCCTGTGTAATCAATGTGCTCCAGCAGCTATATTTAGAGCAGGAAACGCTGCAGCTCTCCGGAGGGTTCTCTCTCTCCTCCTGGCATTTCTTTCAAAACACACACACACACACGCACATGCACATGCATTGGAATGTATTTGCATCGTTCTTAAGAAGCTCACGTTTGCTCCTGAAGGTGCAAAAGTGTGACTCAACTCTAGCACTGGACGCCCCCTCCCTCCATCGTGAATGCCACCAACACCAACATGCATATATCTCCAGGATTGACACAGCTTTAGGCCTCTGAATGAGTCAGCAGAGCTCGGCACTGACTGCACCAGAGTTCTCACAACATCTTGGGTTCGAGATTTGCTCGTCTGTCTTGCACAACAGCCTGTGTCACAGGGCCCATTGTGTGGTTCTGCTGCCGTGGAGCCAGGAAAAGCAGACATGTCAGAAATGTCCAAAAAGAAGACGGCTTTACTCTGCAAATCCGGTGGCTAATCCGCTATCTGTCTGTGTTTGTGTGTGAGCCCGGCGACTAACCATCGCCATGTGACAGTCAGGATATAATCTCTAGGTTACACACACTTACATAACGCCACTGCAGCAGCAGCATCTGGCAGCGCCCGTCTCACAGCTGGATCGGGTAGATTCATGTGAGGGATGGGCAGAGATGCACATGGGCTGGGTGTCAAGAAACTTGTTTGTGATCTGGCGGAATCTCTTCCTTGTAATGAAAAAACACAAATGGACTCTTCTAAAGTTTTAAAGTTATGAGGCGATAAAAGCTGTGATGTTTTTCCTATATATGTTGTGCAGTCTACTAATATCTATACGTGCCCACTGTCACAGAGCTTCTCCCTATTGTTTTCACGTCTTGAAATCCTGCAACTCACATGATATCAGCTGCAGTAATTTCCTTTACTTCATGAAGCCTGGGTCATATCTTACACTGTGGCCCACGCACGGATGCTGTCAGATGAAATGCTCCATCTTTAATATCTTCATGCCTCAGACAGCGGAGCCAGTGATCCATGATGCCCCTGATGTCTCCCAGGGAGGTGGATGGTGTTATACCACATCATGTCTGGCTGCCTTCCCAGTCATGTATTGAATTCACCTTCAGTTTCATAAAGCAATGTTACAATTCTTGACATATTAAGTGCTCCAGGCAAATAGGTTGGAAGTATTCATCATAATGCATGGGAGGCTCATGCACTACACGTAACTTGTATGTTATATGTTATCATTTTAAATCCACTAAACGTGAAGAGCAGTATTAATCTCATTGAATTCTGTAAAATGACATTAAAGCTATGTTTCATGCAGGATGAGCAATTTCACATAATTTAAACTGTGGCTGGTGAAACTGACAAAATAAGATTACTTTTTTCGTCCCAAAATTAAAACTTGCCACATCCTGTGTTATATAAAATGCAACTCATTCCATGTAGTGATTAATAAATACAACATATCGGCTGGAGGACTTTCCACACAGAGCATCCTCATAACATATCAGCACCACAATGTAGAACTAAGGTAAAATAATGAGTATCAAAAGGAACATTTACCCTTTATGGAGGATGCATAGCTCCTTCTTTAGTACTGTTAAGTTGCTCTTAAATTTGTGACTCGGCTGAAACTACTGAATTTCTTTATGCATGAGCTCTGCAGGAGGAGCAGTGAGTGGTAACTGACACAACATCATTATCAAGTGATTGATACATGCAGTTCAACAATTTTACAAAGTTGTAAAAGAGAACAACACAACAATCCAATAATGTGATTTTTAAAACATGGCTGTCAACTTGAGTTCTTATGGAAATAAATCTAAATCTCAAATTGATCAAATCCAAAACCTTACTGCTCCTATTGGTCAAAATATTTGAAGTGAAGGGTCATCTCTTGCAGATCTGTTTCCAGGGGCCCTCTCTCAGCTCGTGCCCCCTGCTTTGTCCACCCTGTTGCAACACCCCTGACTTCCTATAACCAACCCATCATCAGAGGTTGTATAAAGAGGTTTTATAGATTCTGGTTGTTAACTGCAAACAGGGGCTGATTTTCTGGACTCATCTAATCTCAAAGTATCATCTCGTCTCGTCTCCTCCTGACTCCTCACCTCTCGTCTCGTCTCCTGTCCCCTTGTCTCCTCTCCTCTCGTCCCGTCTCGTCTCCTCTCCTCTCAGTATTACACTGAGGTAATCCATCAGGCCTGTTTAACCATGCTGTCGCTGATCCTCTTGGTAAATACACCAGCGCTAAGTGGCTTTCAATCATTACCACCAAGTATCACTAATAATACTAATAGGCTTAGGAGAAGTTGTTCCTCCCTCTGCACAGACCCCTCCCTGTGTAACGGATGCTTGCTCAGACTTTGGCTTCCTCTCCGTGTGCTTATTAGTCTCTGTCTTGTTGCATTAACATGAATCCTTGTCCCCCTGTGAGGACCAGCAGCACCTAGGAAACACAAGTGGATTGGTTTTTAAACAGAATCAATACTAATTGACTATTAGTCTTGGACGTAATGAACAAGTGAAACATTGCAGGACAAAGCAAAGGGAGCGGGTTTAGTGCACTGCTCATGATGTTGAACAATAGATTTCCAGAAAGTAAAAACACGTGTTGATGATTGTTGTAATCCACTGGTTTACCTTTTTAATTATTTACCAAAGTAAAAGCTGTGTTTGAAATCGGATATGTGGTGTGAGTCTCCCTCTTGAGGACAAACTCAGGTGTTACAGCTGCAACCCAATGCACTGTGTTGCAACTTATCAAAGGCAACAAAAAATGAGACATTAAAAACACAAACATCTACAAAACCCTAATACTTTTATATGTGTGTATGTGTGCATGTGTTTTCTTATCGGCTCCTTTAGGCAGTTTCTCACAACCTGATGAATCACTGCAGCTCTCTCCGTGTGTGTGAGTGTGTGTGTGTGTGTGTGTGTGTGTGTGTGTGTGTGTGTGTGTGTGTGTGTGTGTGTCTGTGTGTGTGTGGCCAGGTGGATGCTATTGGGTTTCCTAGGGAGCTACTAATTCTTCACCTAACACCCTGACCTCCTTACTCTGTGACCCAGAGAGTCAGAGGGAAGGCAGCTCTTCATCTACTTCACCGTACCTGGTCTTGGATGACAAATTGCACATGTGCGTGTATGTGTTTGTGTGTGTGTATGTGCGTGTGTGTGTACGTGTGTGGCCTTGTTTTACTATATTTCTAGTATCTGAAAATACAAGAGTCCACACTACTAGTGGAGTCTGACTGTTCTGTGTTTAACCTGCAGTCTAAATGGATGTTTGATGGATTAGGTTTAAGGTAAACAGTTAGAAAATACATTCTGTTAATGGCAGGTCCTCATGAATATAGTAAGAGAAGGTTCTGTGCTTTTCAATAACACTTTATAGAATCCAGAAAACAAATATTTTGCAGATACACAGATTCATCTAACTTACAGTGTTACAGAAATGATGTGCTGCTCAACCACGATATTATGACTTATCGTGTGAACCTTCTTCCACTTTTGTGAGATGTTAAATGTAAGTAGACTTTAAATGTTGACACAACTCTCTATATGGACACTTCTTATGAAGGCTGTAAATCGTATTATTTTGTTGATGTACTCTGTTAGACGCAGCATTTGGGAAGTATCCCTCACATGTGGCTCCCCCTGAGGTTCCCAGAGTTTTTCCTGACTGTTATTGAGAGTTAAGAACAGAGGATTTCACACCTTCTTTACCCCATGAGACAAACTGTTGTTGTGATTATGGACTATACAAATATAATTTGACTGATTTCTGCTGCTTTCCTCTGGATGCAGTGTAGAGTTTTGTTTTTGAATCTCCTTCACTCCCTGTGGATGGAACATCTTTTCTCATTTAATCAGAACCCGAGACACTATTTGCATCAGATAGGTCGAAACAGGAGACGTGAAATAACCGGGGATGCTACTTTTTCTTGTTGTTGTTGCAACCAGCCCCTATTCACTGGGTTGTATCTGATCAAATTGGTGCAATTTTACAGCAGCAGCTTTTCTATTTAGTTTTTTTTTAATCTCTGCGCCCACTTTGAAGTTTACTGCATTGCAACACAATCTCCACGAGTGTTCGGAAAGATTCACAAACTGATTCTCTGGGATGACTCATGTTTTTCTGGTGATGCAGGGCAGCCACCCACAGAGCAACTGAACTGCTCTGAGTCCCATGTCAAAGGGTTCCCTCCCGAGTGAGATCCCAAGGTATGTGAGTGTGTGTCTGTGCGTGTGTGTGAGTGTGTGTGTGTGTGTGTGTATGTAGGAAGGGGGAATCTATGCTTTGCTGCTTTTCCGATCTGCTTCATTTCTATCCGGACAAGCAGCTGCCTGAAAATGCAAACCCTCGCCCCTCCATCATCCTGACACAAACAAACAGACATTTTCTCTCTGAGTGGTTTTGTAAAAGTTGAAATCCTGCCTGTGGTGATAGTTCACTTCCTCGTCCCGGACACAGATAGAAGACATTCATTGGAATAGACAGATATTCTCACTTGAAGGTAGTTTACAGAGAAAACATTTGAAAGAAACCTTCAAGTAAAAAATAATATTTCTAGATCTGACCTCCTTCTTTGAGCGACTTTTACCATTTCTTCGTCATTTTAACCCTTTTCTTTCACTGAACTTCTTCTTTTCCTATTAAAATATTTATAAAAGAGGATTTACGAGTCTATACAGATTATACGTGTACGTGCGGAGACACAGGTGTGTATAGAAAGAACCTGCATCCATAAAAGTGTCGAGAATTAACTGTGATAAAACCTCGGAAGTCAACCACACATCCGTCCCCTCCGTGACGAGGTGTGTGTGTTTTGTATTAAGTTACTATGGTAACTCTCGGTCACAACATGCATGTGCCTGTGTAAATGCATCGGTGTGTTTGACGTTGCTGTGGTAACCTTGGCCCCTGCTGACCTTGGCCTTTCAGGGCCCCTATCCTCCTGCTCCTGGCTCCCCGGCTGCAGGGGCCTGACGGAGCGGCAGCTGGCTCGGACCGGTGTGTCCACATGAGTTCAGACACGCTCAGCGGCTTCTGGTTTATTTTAGCCGACAGTTGGTGCAGTGATGTGTTGTTTCTACTTATACCGGCGATGGCAGGATTGAAGTAGAAGTGCTAAAAATACTCCTTGATAGGAAAAGGTCATTGAAACGGTGCCACAAGATGAAAACTGTGACAAATCCTATGTAGAAGCCTGCAGAGTGGAAATAATACATATACAGACAGAAAGTATTTTAAATTTTTGTCACTGTGATGATCTTTATTGAGATATTTTATTATATGTGTCGGTCTAAGTCCTCGAACAGCTTTTGGAAAATCGTGCTTCTTGTTTTTCGGGGTTAAAAACCAGTGTGTGTTCTGCAGTGGGGCGGCCGGGTCCCAGGTGTGCATGTGCAACTGTACGTTTGTGTGAATGTTATCAGGAAAACCTCCAGTTGAACTCCCGATAGATTGAACAGCTCCAGACTTAGACGAGTCGATTGAGTGTGTGTGTCTGTGTGTGTGTGTGTGTGTAGGAGTGTGTATAAAGGAGTTAGCCCACATCAAAGTCATCAATCACTCCTCTTGAGCGACACTTCATCGTACGCAGCTTTTATGATTGAATAACGAGGTAAAGAATAAACAGCGTCCACTTCACACTGTAAACTGAACATGCAGCTCTCCCCGGCCTCGGCAGCCTCCGGCCTCGAGGCAGAGAACCCGTCTGTCCGTCAGCGGCTCTAAGCTTTCTAATAGTTCACTCAGTTTAAATGACAGGCCTTTCATCTGTGTGTCTGCCCTCTACAGCTACACGACTTTAATGGCCCTGACATCATGTAAGCCGTAGCAGCTGGCTGTTTGAGTGTGTGTGTGTGTGTGTGTGTGTGTGTGTGTGTGTGTGTGTGTGTGTGTGTGTGAGTGTGTGTGTGTGTGTGTGTGTGTGTGTGTGCAAAGATGAACAGAGAGTTGTTGATACCTGCATGGTGGTGTGGCTCTAATCCATGTTTGTTCTGCTCCAGCACCAGAGGAGAATGTCCCACACACACACTTATGGCACACCTGCAGCCTAACACACACATACACACACCCACATACACACACACACACACACACCACGATCATGATCTTGAATAAAAATAAAGCTCAACTTAAATTGTTTATATATAAATTCAACATTCTAGTATTTACAGTGGCCGATGTGCATTACCATGATGATACATTGTCTAAAAGATTCAATACTCTGGAATGCACTAATACAAATGTTAATATATATGTTTAGGACCAGTATAACTAATAAATACTTTTGATAAAAACATAAGAAACTGTTCTCTTCAGTTTCCTTCTGTTAAACCTTCAGCAGCTCAGTTAAAGTCTGACTCTCACGTCTGAGTATGAAGTTCTACATACCAGTCAGTCAGTCGGCTAATCTGAGAGAAAGGCAGACGAGAGGGGAAGAGACCACCAACAGAGTCTGTCTAACGTGTGTGTGTGTTTCTGTGTGTGTGTGTGCGTCTGTGCATGTGTGTGTGTGTGTGTGTGAGAGCCGTTATCACTCCACAGCTTTGATATGAGACTGAGTTTGAGCTGAAGTGGAAAGATTTGCATAGTTTATTTCACAACTTCTCTTATCTGTGCAGACCGAAGTAACGTCTGATATACCAGCCCCACTGCTACTGTGTGAGTGTGTGTGTGTCTGCCTGTGTGTGTGCGCGTCTGCAATAAGCACAAAATGATAAAATGCAAGTGTCTAAATGCATTAAATGCTTCAAGGTTATGTACATATCAATAACACCAATAGCAGATTGTGGGTTGAGTAGGTTTGCACAGAAACTTATGATTTTCCCAGTGAGGCCTGGACAGAGGAGACCTATGACCTTTGACCTGGAGGACAGGGTCAAACCTTCAAACTCAAATTGTCACCTCCAGATCAAATCTAGTTTCCAAAGGCTGAAAAACGCACAAAGCAAATCTGATGTTGTGACTTTTTCTTCATCTTATAAATGTTTCCTCTCACTGTCACAGTGACACTAACACACATGTTGATTTACAGAAAAGGTTTGGAACCAACTCAGTGAACTGACAGAAATATGAACAGGTTCACAAGTTCAAACTTTGCATCGATGTGACACAACTAAACTCATACGGGTTGCACCACACTAACCAGTTCTAATGAAGGTGTGTGTTGTTTTGACTGAATATCTACACACCCAGTTACTGACCAGCTGAACTAACTGACAGGGCTAAAGTTAGCTTGCTCATATCAAATAATATCTCTCCTAACATGTCATGTGCATTGGGAAGTTTTTTAAATGACAACTCACATTACTAAATGGTTTCACATTGAACGACCACTTGGTTTGGCTGTAATTCGTTGCTTTTGAATGAATGATGCTTTATTTCACTAAAGTCTTTATAGCTAAAGTTACACAGAACTGATTTAACACAAACTTTGTGACAGATTTTTTGTGTAGCTAGTTCAACCTCATCTGAGTCATTTGAATGAATAAAGGTGTAAATGGAGAAAAGCAGTTTCCATTGACCGGCTCTTAGCTCTGCTACATACGGCGTCAGGTGCGTGCTCGGAGCCGGGTGGACCACCATGTTTATCTGACGCCTCCATCAGCCACAGACCAAACATTCGTCCGGCCTGCTTCATCCTCTCTCCCTCCTTTTCCCTCCATCACTCTTTTCTTTACCCCCATATCGTTTCTTCTGAAGTGGCAGCGTGCCGCTAAACACCCACAGCTTTCAAAGACAAAGCAGGAAATGAAGGAGGACAGGGGCTTTTGAAAAGTGTCTGTATATACAAGTGTGCGTGTGTATGTGTGTATGTGTGTGTGTGTGTGTGTGTGTGTGTCTAATACCTGCTTCAGAGAGGCCCTAGTTTAGTGGTCTCACTTCTTTATGTAAATAACACCAATAATCACTTGAGTGTGTGTCTGTGTGTGTTGAGAGAATATGCCACTTTAAGAATATAAAATCATGATTTAAAAGGTGATGTTACGATGATCGATCACATTTCTTCCTGGAAAAAGATTTAATCTCATGCAGATATATTTTTTATATTTATATAAGCATAATTTTACATTTAAGTACGTTTATATATGTAACATTTTGTAATTTTTTTAAAGTAGTATTTTAGTTTTATTCCAAAAATGAAGTATGTTTTTCATGGATTTATGGAGAGATACAATTTTGTTGTGGTATTTAAAGTGACCTATTATAAACATTATATACTGTGGTTTCTCAAATATAAAAATATATCTCATGACAGTTCACATCTTCTCTGTAAATTAAAGATCAGAGCAGAATTTTTTTTTGTATTTCTATTCCATTAAACAGTGAACTTTAATCTTAATTTTCAGGGCATATATCCACTTGTCCCATAAAATCTTGTTATTTTTCTGGAGACTCACTGATTCTTCTTACATCCACTAGATGGTGCTATATACTCACCAATAAGCTGCTCATGTGTTTTCCTGACTGTTCGGCTCCTCGCTGTTTCTTAACCCTCTGACTGATGCACTGGAGCTTTTAGACTCTCAGAAGCTGAACGTGACACAACAGGAGCAACGATATTAAATATTTAGCAAAACATATGTTTAAAAATGACACTTGAGAAACTGTGTCTTCATGGTCACACACAATATTAGTTTTACTGGAGCAGATATTGATACAAAATCCTCGATTCAGATGTGATCCAGACTCTTGTGTTGAACTTGTGTGTTCTCTCGTGTTAGTTTGCAAGAATCTGTGAGTGTGTGTGTATGTTCCACCAGTTGTTATATCACTTCTATATCTAACAGCTATTACTGTTTAAATCTAGCTGCTTTCTTGACCCTGGCCTGATATAAACACATGCACACAATCTTTATCATGACTGTATCAGAGTTTGTCAAAGTGAATCTATGAGACCTTCACTTTTTTCACATTGACTCAGTATTTTCTTGTAAAAGATTAAAATTGCTTCATCTGTTGTGATTTTAAATAACCAAGAACAGGTTTATTCTAATGTCTTGTTCTCCGGGGACAAAGTGAAGCAGAAGAAACGATGTGTTCAGACATGATGAATGTACAGATTTCTGACGTGTGTCACTCTTCTTGTTTATCTCTATGTTTGACTCCCTTACTCATACATCCTCATCTTTGGACGCTGTTGGATCTGATCTTCTGGTGGAAGGACCCCCGAGGATCCTGAAGTAAAGTGAGTTCATTAAGTGGAATCGATGAATGTTCCTGTATCAGAGGCGACTGAGTAGTATCCCTCCTCAAAGTGAAAGCACCATCAATGGGAGCTTTCACTTTGTTTTGCATGATACATATGACGGCTGTATGTGTGTGTGTGTGTGTGTGTGTGTGTTTGTGTGGGTGGGGGGGTGTAGAGAGAGGGGAGTGTGCGTCTGCATCTGACAGAGTCCAACAGTCCACTCCAATGCATGAGTGGCTTGGAGAGTTGCCAGCATGTAAAACCTAGCAACAAGATTTGACTTGGCCTGCGGAGAGGGGAGAGAGAGAGAGAGAGAGAGAGAGTGAGAGAGAGAGAGAGAGAGAGAGAGAGAGAGAGAGATGGAGAGGAGAGAGAGAGGAGATGAGAGAGAGAGAGAGAGAGAGAGCTGGCATATGCACAGCATGGGCATATGGATCTTTGTTTGACCGTTTTGGACCATTTAGTCATTCTGTCATTCCAACTGGACTACTTAGTGAATTGGTGGTACTTCTGGTTCTCACACACACACACACACACACACACACACACACACACCACACACACACACCACACTGGGGTGAGCCAAGACTTGACTCTGCTGCTCTACAGTCTGTTACTGTTCACATGGCCCTGAGTGAAATGAAGAACCTTTTCCAATTAATCCTTTTAACCAACATGTGTGATCCCTGGCTCAGGTCGGTGAAGCCTTCCCACTCAGCGGTTTGGGGCCAAGTCCAGACAGTTCGTAGCCTCTGGGGCTTTTCCTGACCATCAACACTCAATCGGCCCCAGAGGCAGGGAGCCACTGGTTTTCATCCACTTCCAGGTTTGATATATCAGGAAACAGCATGTAGGGTTGATTTAAAGTCCAGTCTGATTATGTTCTTACTGGGACCACTCTGTTGGTGTGTTTTTCCTCCTAGCTTTTTGATTTTAAATAGAAGAGATCTCTTAACCTCTCAATCCTCTGTGAGCAGTGGGCTAAAAGCATTTTTTGATTTAGTGATAGTGGTTTTTGGATTGTAAAAGCATCTTAAACCCTCCATGATCCTGACATGATGCTGGAAGTAGGCAGGTGGACTCTGAACCATCCAACCAGCATGTTCACTTCATGCAGCCATTGGTCCGAATACAAATGAATACAACACTGTCTGAAAATGTGCAGTTGTCGGATTTTGTAAATCTACTATGTCTTTGAGATTAGCCACTTAGAACAGATATAAACACTTTGGACACGATATCAAATGGGTAGTTCACTGAAAACTGAAAATTCACTCATTATCTACTATGCCGATGCCTACAAAACGTCATTTATTAAAATTGTTGACTTAATTCTAATTCCTATCCTTCGGTCTAAAGATAACAGACTGATTAGGATCATAACAACATATGTGTTTAATGCAATGTCGGGTATCAGGACTGATGGTCTATAAATATAGGCGGATTAATCTCTGAAGATTGTCAGTCACGGTATCTTAAAGATGTTTCACCTCTTCATCCAATAATTAGTTGTAACTGGCAGAAAAATAAAAGGACATTTATTGCACTTTACGCTTCTTCTCATTTGATATTTTAAAGCCTTTTAGCATTTTCCCGAGGGTTTTATGGTCTCACTCTCAAGTTTCGAGTCTTCCTCAATAGAACATGATGTTCATTTTGTACAAGATGGTCCATTTAGAGTCAAATAGACGAGAAAGCATTGAGGTGAGCTGACACTTGGGTATGAGACCTGAAACAGCTTTAAACATGTCTCCTGTCCCTCCCTGTCTCAGCAGGGACCTTGGTTGTTTTTACGTCACCAGAAACAAACTTTTGCAACGTGCACGTGGATCTGAAACGAGCTGCCGGCCCCGCAGAGCCACGCTGGACTGAACTCCACTGGAAACGAGTTGAGAGAACTTCTCCCCGTGTCATCTCCTCAACGTGGCAGCGTGTCAAGCGATCCCCTGCGGTTCCAACCAGCTTCAAACCTCAGCAAAAGAATTAAACCATTTTTTAAATTAGCCCTGTTCAGAAAAACTCTAAATCTGTCATGCTCTAACGTGGTGTCACATTCCCTCAGATTACCATCATTACAGTAATTAATGCTTTAATTTCTGGGTATGTTTTGAAATGAAACCCAAAGTGCCGTGATTTTAATGTAATATGGGACTAATGTGGTGTGGAACATTTGGTAATCTGGCTCCCACATGCCTTGGATCTGCCAAATGGGTTTTATCTTCCGTTTCCACAGTTCAAACACTGAGCTGCAGCCAGTTCGGAGGAAACTAGACGGAGGGAAACTGACTTTGTGTACAAGTAGTGGAACATTGTTCAGGAGCAGCTCTTCAGCAGTTCTGCGTCTGACGGCCAACGAGATGATTATTAGAAATGAGGCTTTTACAACAAATGGACTAATGTGGACACGTATATGTTTATGACTAATCTAACAGCACCATGGGAAACGTGGGAAACGCAGATTTCTCCGTATTGCGATTTCTTTCTTTCCACCCAAATGGACTGAGCAACGTGTGAGTGAATAAAATGAATACGCTTTTTTCTGGTCACTTACAGATGAATCACTAAGTAGATAACTGTGGCACATGAACATGAACACTTCCTGTTCGCTCCCCCCTGTCTTTTCTTCAGCCTCACACAAAGCGTCCGGTGTATCCAGCTCGGTTATTCTCCGTTAGTCATAATGAATATTGACGCTCCTGGTGAAGCTAATGAAAAACACTATTAATAACCCGGAGCAGATGAATAACCCTCTGTCTTATTCTGAGGTGTGAATGTGATGTTTTCCTCCCGAGGCTTCTTGTGCGTCCTCGTTTGGCATCGATCTGTCCGTCTCCCTGTCGTTCGGCACATTAACCACTTAGCACTTCTCTAATTGGCTCCAGGTCACTCTTAATTCTCCTCTGATTGGTTTACAGCAGCTCTGTCCCACACCTGATTTGACCCCTTGGATTGGGAAGGGTCTCATTTACACTTGAGACAGTGGGTTATCACTGTCCTGTCAATACAGGGTGAACACTGAGGCAACATCCACACCACAACGTTTTACTTCTAACACACATCACTGTTTGCCTCACTTTCAACTTATACGTTTCTATATCAACAACATTGAAGTTCCAGGGATGCACATCAATCCGGTAAGTTTGCCAAGCAACAGTTCAAATGCATAATGAGACAGTTTGACAGATTTCAAAATAAAAGCAGCAGGAAAGCTTTAAATCTCATGTTTTTAGACTTCTTCTGTAAAAATATATCATCAGAATCAGAATCAGAATCAGAAAGTATTTATTGCCAAGTAGGTTTAAACCTACAAGGAATTTGCTCTGGTTATTGGTGCATACAATGAACATAGAAACATAAAAACACAATAAATACAACACACATAAGAAAAACAATAAAAAAGAAACGATACATATTTACTCACTTTTTCTAATATTTATACAAAGTAACATTTATTTAGACATAAACATATCTAAATAAAAATATATATTAAAGATAAAAGATCTAAAAAGTGAAGTAAAAAGTGAAACACAAAATGCAAAACAGTGTCAGATTGCAATATGCAATGTAATGCAGTATAATATAATATAATATAATGTGTTAATTTAACACATAATATTGAACTAGCTATAATACTGAGAGACGCACTGACAGTAGACACTGAAACAGTGAGTGTGTTGATGTGTGGGGTCACATTATCCACATGTAGTAGAGGTGTGAAGTAATAACTGAAACTGATAACAAGGTGAGAACCCACACACACGCACACACTTGCAGCTGTCCCTGTCTATAAAGCATGTGTGTGTCTGTGTGTGAACGAGTGTTGTTTACGAGAGTGCACATGCTGAGTGTTAATGTTTGTGTGTCCCTGTCTGTGTGTGAATTAGCAGAGATGCTAATAAACAACTGTTTACACCCAAGAGGAATTTCCTGTTCTTAACAAGGGAGGGTTGGTGAGGGCTCGTGAAACAGTGTGTGTGTGTGTGTGTGTGTGTGTGTGTGTGTGTGTGTGTGTGTGACCTTTGCATCTCAAGTCGTTTTCAGACATGACCTGCGGGTAAAGTCCAGAGAATTGGGTCCAGAGTTTTCTTTTCACACTTTTCAAAGCAGAGGGAGGTTTTCTGCACAGACGCTTTCACAACAGCATCAAACCTTCTGCTTTACTCAGGTGCAGCAGCCGGAGACAGGAAGTGACGTATTAACTCTGCTATGGACATCACATGGTTTCCTTTACAACACACAGTTGTGTGTCCGCTCTTATCAACACAAACTCTCTCTTCGTCTGTTTCTTCTACCTGAGTGTCACAGCTTGTTCACCAGGAGATATTTGATTTCTCACGTCAGATTCTCCTGATTTTCTGAAGAATGGATAAAAGTGATATTGCGGAGATTCTCCAGAATTCAGTGCATGTCTGAAAGCAGGATATATGATATTCATAAATATATGCAATTTGGTGCAGATTCAATAGAAACCAGACCTAATGCATTTGAATGTGGTTTCACACGGAAACAGTTTTTAACTTTTAAACAGGCTCATTTACAAATTCATTTACTGTGTAACAAATACTTGAGTCCAATTTGTTTAATCTTTTATTGATTAAAACTGTATTTGATAATATCATATTAGAAAAAGACAAATTTCAAAAAAAGAAAGCATGAACAAATGGAGTTACAGGAACAGTCATCGGGTGTTGAATCTTTCTTTTAGTTCAATGGCTCAGACATAAATGATTCTCATCCGTTGTTGAGGTGCAGTGGGAAAAATGCTCCCGTGTTTAATAATCACCATCAACTTCATCAACTGTGTGTTAAATAAGCAGCCAGAGATGTTTACAGTAAACTGATGTCTGAGCCGATTCTTACATCATTCATCTGCCTCACTGAGTCGCAATGAGATGATTCAGGAGCAGGCGAGCGCTCTGTTGTTCTCCTCTGCGTTTGTGTTGTTTTGGGTTGAGTGAGCGGAGCCGGGGAGGAATACCTCTGCTAACACTGGAGGAATGTGTGTGTGTGTGTGTGTGTGTGTGTGTGTGTGTGTGTGACTGTGCTGCTTTTAAACCGTCTCCCTCCTAAGTCCTTGGATGACACAGCTCACTGATGCATCACGCTCATTATCATCTCACACACACACAAACACACACACACACACACACACACACACACACGTACACACACATATGGAATAAAGGCCACTGTGTGTTAATCTGTGATTCATGAGAAATCCTCACGAGGCCCCAGTGAAACCTCCTCAGCTGCTCTGACCAGCGAGAGGTTGAGTCACACTGAGGATACGTGCTCACGTCTAAAACAACAACACCAGGATGTCACACACAAACACACACACACACACACACCCCGCCAACAGTCCCCTTCAATTCAATCAAGCTGCACAACATTACTCACACTCGTAGATATCAGTCCTCTAAATGTACGTGGTTTTCAAGTCAAGTCAAGAATCATGAATTATATCTTCAGAAAATTGGGAAATGGTAAAACAAAAGGAAACCCCTCATATGACAATGCTAAAGAATGTGATACAATACTATGATGTTCCCCCCGATCTGGATCCACACCAAATTCCTTCCACAAATATTCGTTGAAATCTGTTGTGGTGTTTTTGTGTTGCTTACAAACACACAAATCAGCCAGTAAACAAGAGGTGAAAGCTTAACCCTCATCGGTGGGATATATCTGTTTTACTTTCATTTAATAAGAAAGAAAGGGAAGTATGTAAATAATTTAATTATAATAATAAAAAAAAAGTGTGAGCCTGAAAACAATCAACCAAATAATTAAAACTTCCTTAATGAATCAGCAAAACGTGTCTAAATTTGAGTAGAACTTTATTTTATTATTTGAAAAAAGAATACTCACTTTCTCTCTTTGAAAAACAGCTTTTTTCCCTGTTTTAATTCTCACACACACATACACACACTCACACACACACACACACTTATACAGGCCTGATTAATGGTAGCTAATTAGCAATGGTAATGAGCAGGTGTCTGAGAACCAGCCAGCTTCTTCCCGCGTGGGGGGGTAGAGGGGTAAAGAAGTGTGTGTGCATGTGCGTGTACGTGTGCATGTGTGTGTGTGTGTGTGTTAAATGTAGTGTGATGTTCATGGGGTCTTCCAGTTCCCAGAAAATATATTCCCACTGACTGTCATTCCCTCTCCCCCTGTCCAGAAAGCACACACACACACACACACACACACACACACACACACACACACACACACACACACACACACACACACACACACACACACACACACACACACAAACGGACTAAAGTAAAGGCCAGGATCAATTAAGGTTTGGGCCAATTAGGGTGGGAACCATGCTGGATGTTGGTGAAGGTTTTGGTGGGGGATGCTGGGAGCTGTTGTTGGTGATGGTGCAGTAAATCTGTGTGTGTGTTTGTGTGTGTGTGTGTGTGTGTGTGTGTTGGAGGGGTAGAAGGGGGGGGGACTTTTTTCCTCCAACAACACAACACAAAAAGGAAATCATGCTGGTGGGAGAATAATTTAAAAGTACAGATTGTTTCAGCATAGATGAATCATTGGCAAGTGCAGACTTATACTTAGAATGGAATACTTACTAATACTACTAGTACTAATACTATAATACTTATAATACAATACAACCATATTGGAAAAGTCACAAGTCTTTCCCTCCTCTGTCCTGCTCCTGAACCGGTGATGAAACTTTTTTCTGTTTCCTTGATTTTCTTTGTTCAGCTCTGATTCGTATTTCTGATTCCAGGTTGTGAAACTCTTCTCAATCTCGTGCTTTCTTTTCACTCGGGTTATTCAAACACTCGCACATGTACACACACAGACCTCCTGCTGTGTCCAGTTTGGTGATAACCAGTGTTCGGTAGGCAGGTGAGAGGGTCATATGGCAGCAGTGGGAAAAAGCTGTTATCAACCTGAACCTGTTCCCACACACACACACTCACACACACACACACACACACACACACACACACACACACACACTCACACACACACACACACACACACACACACACACACACACACTGGTTTATCACTCTCTACCGTTCCCACACACTCACCTTACATCATTACCTGGCTGCAGGAGCCAATCAGCCAATCACAAAGCGAGGCTGCAGTCAGCTGACCCGATCAGGAAACTCTAGCAGAGGGATGATGTTTCACTCGCCCCTGCTCTGATAACAGCTCTCTGTCTCCCTCTCTCTCCCTCTTTCCTTTTCCCTGCTCTGCAATTTACAGATTCAGTTTCACCTTTGCTTTCATGCTAAGCTGCTGATTCCCAAAGTCTCATAAATCTGTGTGTGTGTATGTGTGTGTGTTTGTGTGTGTGTTTGTGTGTTTGCTGTTCTTGGCTTAAACACTTTTGACAACCAACAGAAGTTTGTCCTGAGTATCCTTGAATATTTCAAATGAAAAATAGAGCCTAAAACTCCATTATATGACGATATGTGTGTTTGTGAATTCATCCTTCGTGTTGATCTCCTGCCTCAGGCGTCAACATGTGTGAGATTAAACAGATTCACAAAAGAAGTTAAAGTTAAATTAAAGCTTAAAATCCACTCAGGGACCACAAAGCACTAGAGGGAGACAGAGAATAAGATGAAGAGCAGGGAGACTTTCAAATGCTGTGAACTACACATGTAGATACTAATCTGATGTTTGTTTGTATAATAATTATATGGGATGAGACGTATTGGAAAATATATATTTCCTCAGCTGTGGGATTTGTGACGTGATGTGTAAGAAACCAGGTGGACAAGTCAAATATTTATCTAAGTTAAACAAATCCCCTCTAAAGATATGTCCAGATTTTTCTGTACTTTAGGGATTGGAGGACTTTTTAATGTGAATTTTCACAATGATATAAATTGAATATGATAAACAGAACGAAGCTGTGTTACATCTGAGAAGAAAAGATCTCTGTGCCCATCTGACATCAGGAATTTGACCTTTGGCTGAAGAAATCTACGTCAATTTAGAAGAAGAAAATTGGATCGGACCAACCTGCTGTTTAAATGATTATCGAAGAAAATTTTGTTTTCCCTAAATAATAAAAATGTTGTAAGTTACCCAGTTATCTGGAGGAAATGAGCTTTGTTTTGGAAACTATTTCCTCATTTGTGATTTCTTTAAATTTTTCTTTCTACTTTATTTGTCTGTCATCTCTTTTTCTTTTATTTATCTTAACATAATAATAATCAGTATCTAAAACATGAAATATTCCACTGTGATATTTCTGTTGTGATTCTGTGCACTGACAAACAACTGCAGGAAGTTGTTGGAAGTGTGTAAATTAAGGAATGCATATGTTATTACTGAGGTAACAGGTAGTTGTGTTTTCAGATGATAATTAACACCAAAAATGTTTTTACAGACTAACGCAAGAAATTTGTCTTGAACTGAATTTTGATTCAAATCATCAGTAACTCTATATTGATCCACGTTCCTGTTTCCTGCTCTGAGAGGTGAAGGCTCCCGTGCTGAGAGATCTGTCAGAGAGGTGAAGGTTATGGTTCAGCGCTGTGATCTGCTGACAGTGAGTGACAAGACCCCTCTCCTGTCTCCCTCAGTGTAACAGGAGCCCCCTACCTGAGCCTGGCCCTGACCCCGCGACCTCCGACCCCACCTGCCAGGTCATTCTCATGCCACCCTGACCTGCCATGAAACCAGAGAGCGCTACAGGAGAGAGGAAGTGCGCCGGCATCAGACATTGACATCAAGGTAAATGTTTGTTTCAGTCGGAAATACCGACAAAGTGGACGAACGGGCTCGACAACACAAACTGGACCGAAGCTTCTTTTAAGGATTAATTTTATCTTAAAAGTGATTTGAAAGAAAAAGGTTAAAATCGAAAAGGGAAACACAATGGAATGTGCATCAATATACAGTAGCCTCATGTGTATCATACCAAATGCA
>CM076724.1:21943464-22057736 GCA_038501795.1 Pseudopleuronectes americanus
ACATCAAAAATATCTTACCCCCCCACCCCCCCCGAAAACATTTAACCTCTTCAACTATTAATACAAAACCAACCTAAACCTCACTCTATTTACTCCCCCCACCCACATACCTCCAACAACATCATACTACTGTCCCTCCCACCCCCATCCGCGCCCCCACTCCCCCAACCTACGGTCCCACAAACCCCCCAACCTCCCCCAAAATCCCAATAAAAAATGGTGAGGTGGCATCCATTAGTGTTGCTTTTACACACAGTGGGGAGAAGACTAGAGAAAGGAAAAGGGCCTCAGTCATGGAAATGAAACCTTATTTCATTACACACAGAGAGAATTCAATTTTAATGTTTATGACACTATACAAATTGTACGACACTAAACATCTAGTTTATTTTAATCCCAGTGTAAAACCTATTTTAAGACTTTTAATTAAGGAGTTTTAGAAAGTTTTTCTCACATAAGTGGACAAAAGAACCGAGACACAACCTTTTTAAATTTCACAGATAACCCTCTGAGTTTATTAAATGTCAGATAAGTCCCCTCGCTATTAATAAAAAAAATTGAATTAAAACATATTTTCAAAGATTATTTGGCGTATGAAGAATACAATTAACCACTGGGATCCTCCAGTGCCTCCCACCATGCCAGATCAGCGTTTCTCCTCCAGCCCCTCCGCCTCGCTGTGCTGTCGGCTCAGGGTGCAAGCAGAACAACGTTAATGTGTGGAGACACCTGACAAGCCCGCTGGCCTTTAGGGCACAGCCTAATCACTCTGGACCCAAACCCATCGGGAATTAAACCTGCAAAACCAAACAGTCGCTGTGGGAGACGGCTGGCATCTGCTGGAGCCTCTCGAGTGGCGGCTGAGGGTAAAAAAAAAGAAAATGTAACGGACGGCTCGGCGGTAAAATGTGGTTTTAAAAAAAAGAGCAAACTTTAAAACCAGGATAGATTTACAAACAAAGCACTGCAAGTGAGCCAGGACACTTCATTATACACAGACCTTAGTCTACATCCAATTTTGTTTTGTTTCTGCACATTAAACTTCATAATGCTTGTGCTGTCACATTAAAGATATCGTGAATCTTGAAGCTAATTTAAATGCAAACTGTTTGATGCTGTTGTGAGAACAGTTAAAAATCACCAGGAGGAGATTCTGTTTCTTTAGGGTCACACTATGGAGGAGGAGAACTGTGAAGGAGCAGATCTGACAGCATCAGGGTCTCCGGGGTTGAAACCTGCAAACACGCAAGGACACATTCAAACGTCATTGTGTTAAAAAAAGAAAAAAAAATGTCCAGAAAATTCTAATTCTGCACGAGCAGGAGGCGTTCTGATAACCGCTGGCGTCTGACAGCAGAAAGGAGGATGTGACAGCGACAGGCCAAGAGTCAGTCGGCACATGTCACCATTAAGTGTTTGACCCGAACATTAAAGAGCTGCTCCGACAGTCAGAGTACAGTAGTGCGTTAACTTTAAAATTAATAGGGATTTTCCAGTGTTTAAAGTACAGTAGCTTGTTAACCGCGGTATCTGTTAAGCCACGCCGGGCCCCTCTCCGCTCTCCCTCTCTCTCTCCAGATGCCCTCATTAATTTTAGATTGGCTCTAAATGAGTCTCCTTCATCGGGGCCGAGGGTTTTCTAAATTAGATTCATTTATATTTAAATTGTGAAACAGGCGTGGTTAATGAGAGAATCGTTATATTTTTGGGGGGTTATTTCAGATGGGCTGATAGAGCCGGGCGTCTCGGTGCCGTGTGAACCGGAGCCGCCAGAGGAGGCGCACACGATGGGAGGTGCACAGAGTTTGGGTTTTCTCGGTTCTCTTTTTAAAACCGACGGAGAGGATTTCAAAATAAAGTCAGCAAACAGATGAACCAATTGTCATTAAGACAAATTTTGAAGGGATTAAATTAAAAACCCTTTTCTCTGTGGGACAAAACAAATACAATTTAAAGTTCAAGTTTCAATGTGTCCAGTTGAGTGTTTTGAAAGGTTGATTTTCGACGGATGAAATTCAAAACTGGTCACGTTTCTATGATTTCTGCATCATTTCTATGAAAACCACGTGACCTGTCATCCACACACAACAATAACCTTGTTTGTCTCCTGCGTTAACGCCTAATTCAACACTCTTAAAACTAATGTGTCACTTTCAACACATCTGTGTAGCTTTGGGCGCCACAACATGTGCCAACAACCAGTTAGGAGACACACGTGTTGACACAACAGGTGCCTCCTTCGACACATGATGCCCCCCCGACAGAGCAGCGGGACGCCTCTCGACCTAAACTGCTAAAATTGCAGTGTGGAAAATGTCACATCTGAGGAAACAGAACGTGAGGAGGAACAACAGAGCCCCCCCCCCTTCGTCGTCCTGTACCCATCCATCCCTCTCATAAAAAAATCACACAGAGCTTTACAGCTGTACGTCTCCTCACACGGCGTCTTACGGCTCTCGGCGTCCTATAGCAACCCCCAGCTTCTCCCCGCCAGGAATTTGACTGTTAGGAATCTAAGTGCCAGGCGTTTAAAAACCTGAGGAATGCTATTGTTCCGGTCACAGCTGCACCAGCGCTGGCCTGGCTACTGCTGCCACTGTGTGAGAGAGAGAGAGAGTGTGTGTGTGTGTGTGTGTGTGTGTGTGTAGGAGAGGAGGGGAGGTGGAGGAAGGAGGGCCGGGGAGGAGTCCAAGGTGTGAAAATGGCAACTTTACTTTTACGCGTTTCCAGTGCTCTGAGGCCTCATGACAAAGCAGCACAGAGCTGACAGCGAGTTGACACATTCCTGAAAAGCTCCCTCCACCTCCCACCTCCTGCTCTCTCTCTCTCCATCGGCCTGAAGCATCAAATTCACCACTTTATGTAGATCACTCTTCTTTTTTTTGATCAGATACAGTAAATGTACAAAACAAACACACTGAGATTTCACCTGGTGGAGGGACGTTCAGTGTTAATACTGATGTGGAGGAAAGCTGCTTCCAGATCTGCACTGAACTCCAGATACTTTCCCTGATATTATCCGGAGGGGCTCAATGTCAGTTGCTCCGGATAATCTCCTGAGTATCTCTGCCACTGTGAGAATACAGCAGGATGTTGTCTGGAGGATTCACCAGCGGAGCAAGTGAGCTTGTTGATGATGTTTCTAACGATGGACGCAGAAAGAAATATAAATATAAGTAAGAAAAGGAGGAGCCATAAACGTAGAGGATGCAGACAAAACTTGGAAAAGAGTCTCTCCGAAGCTATGTCACTTCCTGCCTCCTCCATCCTCGAAAGACAAACTCCAGGGGAAGTCTGTACCCCCATCTGATGTGCATACATGTGTTTGCCATATGTTGAATCAGCCTTATGCTCATCATCTTTATGTGGTTTAAACTTGAAGGAAAAACTCCTTATCCTATATAATAATATAATCAACTTTATTTAAATTCCTCATGACACTTGGGCCTGGAGCCAGCGTTCCATCTCCTTCAGATCCCTTCACCACTGGTTCCACGTGTAAGGAGCGTGTTTCATGTTGTCTGACTTACACATGTGTGATTCTACCTCATAAATCGGTTTCCTGTACGATCCATGCAACGCGAGAGGAAACAGAAGCAACAGTAGTGAGGTGGCAGAGCCCCCCCGAGCCCCTTCCCCCTCGCTCTCTCTCTCTCTCTCTCTCTCTCTCTCTCTCTCTCTCTCTCTCTCTCTCTCTCTCTCTCTCTAGTAATTACCATCCAGCTGCTTGGAGGAACAATGCTTGGCTCTCTTCCAGACGGCTGACTTCATACACTCTGTGCCACGCTCAATTTGGAGCGCAGCGGAAGCTGGGCATGACTGGCACCCTCCAGGGCATTGCTGGGTCTCTCTATGGGACTCAGTGTGAGTGTGTGAGTGTGAGTCAGAGTGTGAGTCCGAGTGTGTGTGTGTGTGTGTGTGTGTGTGTGTGTGTGTTCCCTAAACCTACCAGTGCCCACTTGCCATCCGGTTCAACCATCGTCCTGGTCTCTTGATTCCATCTTCTCTTCTGTTGCATCACTGAGAAAACACAACACAACAAATATATTTAATAACTAATAATCAACCAACACAAACTAATAATCGGTTAATTAAGTTTTTACACTGAACTGCTGCTGATTCCTTCATTGTATCTTAATCTTGCTGATTTGTTCTGCAGTATTTGGATGAACATCTGTGTAGATCTACAGAGACTCACACTTCATTGATCAGAGCCCCGTGGATTTATTTTTAGTTGATCTGGTGTGGTTGGATTCACAGGAAGCAGATTCACAGAAACACTCGTCCTTGGTGAAAAGCTGTTGAGACTAAAAGGTCGTACACACAAACCACAGTTCCCATTCCCGACGCTGCCAGATGCAAAGTGGTGTTACCAGGCAACAAGTAACTGGGGTTCAGGTTAGGAAAGTTCAGCTGCTCGAAGTTAAAGCTGCTCGTTGGTTTGGATAAAAGTAATGTAACAGCAAATCTACTATCATCTGAAGAACTCCCTCATTATAAGGGTCAAAGGAAGCTAGTGTTGGCCCCCTCCACGTGCACTCACTCACACACACACACATACACACGCACACACACACACACACACACACACGCACACACACACACACACACCCTTGAAGGAGGGATGAGGGTAGAACTCTGATAAAATCCATCCCCCTCAACACGCACAGTGGATGTATGCATCCAAATCTCCCAGCACTCGTTGTATACTACTGTACACAAACACAAACACACACACATGCATACAGACAAACATGCATAGTGTTCCGTCCGTCCCCCCTGCACCCAAACTTGGCTGAATAGGGTGCAGTACGACCCTGCTCTTCCTTCTCCAGCACAGTGAGGACCTGTTTGGGTAAAGTACGCCCAGCTACCCTGATCTCCCTGCCCCCAAAAAAAAGGAAACACAAACAAATACGCATGCACAAATAAGAACACACGCACACACACAGACGCACACTCTACCAGCCCTCGTCTGGCTCTTACTGTTTTGAACAGAAGGGCATTTAAAGAGAAAGGCAGCAACAGTTGCTAGTTGTTGTGTAACAGTTCAATGAGGCAACACACTCGTCGTTTCACCGTCCAGATGACGGGGTCTGACTCCAATGCATGGATCAAGACACTGGTTCATTGAGTCTTTCTATTGTAGGTCATCTGCTACAGTTGTGTGTTTCTCTTGGGAAACGGTATCAATTCTTGGTTTGATACGGAAGGTTATTAGATTAGATAGATGTTCTTAATTCACAGATCATGCACAAGCAAAAAGTCCAAAAAGTCCAATTGATTTACTTGTGTTCAGATCACTTAGTACCAATGTTAATCTCAGGTCTGAAAAAGGATAATACTGGAAAACCTGGAGAGAACTTTGTTGCAGTGTGTGATCATTCTGACCGGCCTCCCCAGTCCCTTCAGATAACGGCCTGTGTTAACTCATCATATCTATATAATCTTCCTCCTCGGTTCATTCCCAGGTTATTCATCTGAACTCCACCACCACTGCAGTAACAGTAAAGTCATTCCCCAGTTGAGAGGCCTGGGGTTGAGGCGGATGGCCAAAGCAAACAGAGGTGTGTTTCTGATTTGACTTCTCACTCACACACGGTGCAGAGACACTTTAACCACAAAGTACAAACTGAGTTTTACTTTCCTAAACACAGTATTTTCCATTGGAGTCGTACCTACAGTATTCTACAATTGGTTTTTAATTGCTCTTGCGCAAATTTACAGTTGTTTTAGTTTTTCCTGAAATTAGTTCATAGTCAATTTAACATCCCTCAGCAGCACGTTGGTTTACAGATGGTTTCACTCTCCACTTGTGTGAGCTGAATAATCCTGGTTTAATCCAGTGTGAATGCACATGAGGGAGGATTTATGCATATGCACATGGTGACTGGACGGGTGGAGTCAGCGTGCATGAGCGCACTGACAGCATCACACATGTGAGTGGATGTGAATATGTAATTGAGCTCATGTATGTACAGTAGAGGGGAGTTTGAGTGACAGTTTATTAAATATGTGTGTATGTTGTGTGTACTTACTGGATGTGTGTGTGTGTGTGTGTTTACCGACCTTGTAAATGCATGTGTGTTACTCTCTGTGCGAGAGAGAGAGAAAGAGAGAGAGAGAGAGAGCGAGAGCTGGTGTTAACCTGGATGTATGTGTGTTAACAGCAGAGGGCCCCCGGGCAGGGCCCCCCACACTGCCCAGGGGGATTGTGGGTAGCCGCGAGAGGGTTTTGGATTCTGGCTTTGTTTGTCTCTGGGTGCTGACATCACCGTGCTGATGGCAACAAATCCCCTGTTCTACTGCACACAGCACTTTCTATACAAAACACCAACACACATATGCACAGACGACCTAACACACACACACACACACACACACACACACACACACGCTACAAGTTATGCCAACTTGGCCAAAAAAAGCGCTTTCCCGTTTTTTAACACACATGCAGACATCCATGTTGGCATGTATGCACTCACATACACACACATACACACACAAACACACACACTCATCAAGGGATGAACCATTAAACTTAAACATATATGTATGACATCATAATTACCCTCCTGGTAGCATGTTCATATGAACCTGTTCAGAGCTGCAGTATTTCATTACATATTGGCCATTAATCATATTGTTGTCTCAAACACACACACACACACACACACACACACACACACGCACACACACACACACACACACACACACACACACACACACACACACACACACACACCCACACACACACACGTCTATTTGCTAATAAGCTCAGCTATCTGACTGTCTTTGCATAGCCTGGTTAACCATTAACCCGGAGCCTTTCTCTGGCCTGCGGTGCTGTCTTTGGTATGCATGGAGCTGGAGGTGGTAATCGAGTTGACGACACCTCCTCTTAACAAGTCCACAGGAAATGGGTGGTCATTTTTATTTGAATCACTGAACTCTTTATTGGATGCAAATAGAGAATCGAGAGCTTTGCCGTCCTCCCTCACTGATGAACCTCTTCATGAGCAACAGTGGTGAGAGGACACAAAGGTTTTCCAAGGAGGTAAATGAGGACAACTCTCAGACTTTATATTCATGTATGAAGCAGCTACAGCATGTGAAGCATTCTCTGAAATTGAGAAATGCATCAACCGACCAAAAGTAAGAAGTTTTATTAGTAAAAGTTCCAGCAGACCGTTGTTCTTCTGCGTTTGCCAAGCAAATTATCCTGCTGACGCATGAACAACCGGAAACTAGGAAAAGCTGTTCCACTCCAGTACACCAGGCGGTGGTAACGCTCAGGATTACACAACAAAGATGCCGTAGAAACTGATCAACACAACAACAGTAAATACGGAGGGGATTCAGATTGTCCTGTTGTTAATTGACAGAAAATAAATCATATTCAAAACAACCAAAACCCGAGAATTGAATCAGCAGAGATTGACCGATCGAAAGAAAACGTATTCAACCGATCAGGCCTCAGAAACTCAGCTGCTATTTCTACTATCTCTTTCTTTATAGTACTAGCTCTTAGATGATATTGAGTTCTAATATCTCAGTGACGCCTGTGGACAACCTGTCTGTTGGAGATTCAGTGTTTTGCTCAGAGACACTTCAGTGCTGACACAGATTCAACCTTCAGTCTCTGTGTGAATCACAGTCTCTAAAAACACTCAGCTCCTCTGATGGCCTGATATGGTTTCATAGTGTACAGGGCAGGGACGGGACTATATGGCTAGGGACATGTGCACACAAAAAATCTTACTCATCACTCATACAAAAAACAGGCACTCACATGTTCACACAAACACACACGCACACACAGACACACACACTGCTCCTGAGGACCCAGGAGAGTGGATGGGATGGACCGGGCACTCAGAGCCACTCAAAGCCAATCAAAGCTGATGATAGCTCAGACATTCACACCACCCGTCCCCGGCATCTCTCCCTCTCACGTGCAAACAAACATGTTCCAAAAAAATGTGTCTTCAGGTGATCGCCATTATCGTTACCTTATCACTCACAGGAGCGGGGGAACGGAAAAGAGGGAGAGAGCAAATGTGGACAGAAAGAAAACGGCAGGGACGCTAAACCCTGAGCCCTGAGAGGATTTGAACATGACACAGATGAGGAGAGAGAATCATTCACAATAAGTCAGTATAACAACCATTGATGTCATACAACTGCTTTGTGGGTCTGTTGCGTCATGGTGTTTCACGCTGTGTGTTTAACAGAGGCACCAGCCACTCACATCATGTTAATGTGAAAGAGGCAGCTGGTGAACCTGGTGTGTGTTCATCTGCGGAAACATGAAACTGTGATTGTTGTCACTAACACCTACTTACAGTGCGTTCATTGTGCAGTACACAACTGTCTCCACACGGGTCAGTGACTCCTGAGACTGTCTTTTTAACACTCGTGTGTGTTCGGCTGTTTGTCGAGCTCACACCTCAGGTGACACTTTTCCTTTAAATTACTCTCCAGCCACAAAGAGCGTGAAATGAATGATTGTAAACACAAGTGCTATTAGTGGACTTGACTCAAATTACCTCTGAGTCGCTGTTTTGTTGTTGCCCAATAATTTCACTCTCTTGTGCTTCAGGAAAATGTGTTCACCAAAGTGTTTTCATGTTTGTCAGCGAGGCCTCTCACTTCAAGGTCTGTGCTCACAGGTGAGAAGAGAGGAGTTTGTATTATCCTGCATGTGTCAGGTGAATGAATTGTGTTTTTCTTTTAAGACTTTAGGAGAAACTGGGGCTGGTTTTTAAATCTGTCTGAGATCTGAACGATGAGTAAGTTTTAGTTTTCAGTTCACTGGTTGTCTTAGCAGAGATTAATCAAGCTAAAAACTACCTCTGCATAATAAGTATTATCAAATATAGTTCGGAAACTGTCTTGATGATTTTCAAGGAATAAAAAAATTGAATTTAATCTATGATAAAATCTTTTAAACTTTGAAAACCTTGAGGATACGATTGAACAGGACGTAAACACAATGAAAAAAAGTAGAGGGCACATAATTATAGAGTCATCAGTTCTTCTCAGTATTATTATCATTATTATAACAATTATTACTAAATGGTTAAAAAGTGAAAATTACTTTTGCTGGTGCACCTGCTCTTCCTCAAGGTTCATCATTATACCTCAGGGAGTGACTCATTTCCCAGAATGCTTCACAACAAACCAACACACAATGGACCTGATGTGTTTGAATGTAGCAGCCGAGTGAAAAAACACAAAAACTGACGACATGATGACAGAAGAAGAATCAGTTCTTTAAAAAACATAAAAGGTGAGAAACTGATTATGATTCTGTGGGAAGGACATAGCTGCAGTTTTGAGCCGACACACACACACACAACCACACACACACACACACAAACACACAATCTGACACACACACATACACGATGGCTTCCCTGCTCACTGACACTCAAACCCATTTTCCCAACGGTTGAAAAGTTTTTAATAAACTTTTAATGACCACTCCAAGAACACACCCTGTCCTACGAGTGCTACTTTTCAAATGCTTCTCTCTCTCTCGCTCTCTCTCTCTCTCTTTTTCTCTCTCGTCGTTACACACACACACACACATACAGACACACACACACACGCACACACACAGAGGGTCCTGTCAGGGCTAACTAAGCGGAGTGGCGGGCAGGCCAGCGTTTGGATTGGCTGGACAGGGGTTGCCGGGGGTTACGGTGGATTTGGGGGACCACCTGCTGAGACTCAGCCGCCAACTGACTGAAAACATTTACATCAGAAACCACCCAGGATAGAGACAGACAGAGACAGAGGGAAAACCACGAGAGAGCGGAAGTTCAGGAAAGAAAGAAAGTTTGTTCCAAATATTGGAAACGTCAGAGTCGCCGCCGCCGCTCTGATGACCTCACTTCCTCTTCCTGTTGCCGAGGAACCTCAGATGAAGCCTCACTGGCCTTTACACTCAAATAACTGTAGGACTGAAACTTGATTTACGACCAGTTGCCCCAAGAACCAAAGAAAACGCTGGAAAAACGTCCCAGCGTTGCAGTTTTTGCCGGACGGAGGAAGGTTCCAGCTGCCTGTGGTTTCACAGACCTGTCTCCTCACATGTGGTTTACAGCAGGGGGGTTTCGCTGCACCTGCAGGGGCAGGGCGGAGGCGGGGGGGTGTCTACTGCCGTTGTCTGGGGCTGATGAACTCAAACTATATTTCCCCAGAGCCAGGGAGCGTTGTGCAAGGTGTGTGAGTCCCCCCCCGACACACACACACACGCAGTTAGAGCTGTTTGTGTGTTGGCCCACAGTCAGGGCAACAACAACTTTTCATTGACAACAACACAAAAGGTTTGGTGACCGTTGGACCTCGGCTGGGCCAGAATTTATGTTTTAGTTTTTTTGGTTTGTGGTCCTGAACCAGCCTCTGTGTCGTTTACTCTCAGGAAACACAACTGTTCTCGATTCTGATGGTTTCAACCGTCAGAGGATTGAGGCTCAAGCTCCAGTTTCAGACGTGCAAATATATATTTAATATTTCTGCCAAGAGGGTTATACTTTGAACCCAGTTCATTTGTTTGTTTGTTGGTTTGTGTGTCTGCAATAAAGATTACACAAAAACGGAATATATTATGATACAACTTGGTGGAGGAACACATTGAAGAGAAAATAAATAATGGATCTTGATGAAAATGTTATCAGACCTATTTAGGAGACTGATCTATGAGTGTGTGTAATTTGGTGCAGCTTGACTGCTACTGTTGGGTCATGAGTACCATTCCAGTTATTCAAACTTACATTACTCTTTTCCACACGTATTCCTCCTCAATTTTGTTTTTTAAGTATTGTAATTTTTGAATAAAAATGTCTCTGACTTTAACTTTGCGTCAATGCAACTATTTATTCATTTAATAGTTAAATAGATGCTTTTTAGGCGTAAAACTAACTAAATAGTACTTAATCAAAAAGTAGAGAAACTTTCATGTCATGACAGTAAATCTGTGTTATTTTATAGAATATAAGTTTTTGTAAGTATATTTTAAAGTATTTTAAATTGAGGTATTTATTCATCTACGCTCTGAAGCTGTGTAGTGTTTGCTCCGTGCTCTGATGGCCGACACGAGTCTTTGAAACAGAATGAACACGAGCATGAAAGCATCAGTCACCGAGGTTTAGCTGCTGATCATCGTACCAACAGAATGGAAATGAACACCGGAGGAACTGAACTGAAAAAAATCCAATTATAACAAAGAGTAAATCCAGGTCAGATTTCGCTCATAATCAGCTTAATTTCAATCCCAGAGATTGAGACGGTTCTGGTACCGCGACCGTTTCAGATGCAGGGCTCCGCTGTGGCCCCTGCCCCCCCGACCAAAACATCTATCCCCTCATGTATAAGGGCCCCGGGCCCATATGGGGGTCCCCCTCAACACCCCACTCTTTCTCCTGTGTGTGTGTGTGTGTGTGTGTGTGTTGGGGGGAGGTGGGTGAGTGAGTGTGGGGTGGGGGGGGGTGGGGTACTCTGACCCGCAAACTGACCCCCTCAAACTTCAAACTGAATAGTTCTGGCAGTTACCACGACGACAGAGCTCTCCAAGCCTTATCGTACTTACTGAGACGAGACGAGGAGCGAGGAGTAGGAGGGTGAGGAGGAGGAGGGTGAGGAGGAGGAGGAGGAGGAGGAGGAGGAGGAGGAGGAGGAGAGCAGGAACGAGGAGGGAGAGAGGGAGAGAACAGTGTGGATAGAGAGAGGGAGAGAGAGAGGGGGGGGGGCAGAGGGAGGGCAGCCAGGCAGAAAGCGAGAGTTGCTGCTGTTGCATCTCTGTGTGTTTTTTCATGAGTAGACAGTTTACTGGGAGATTATTCACAGTCTGGTATTTAGCCTTATTAGGCCACTGCTCCCAATACAGACGTCCCCTCCCATCACAGCCACACTCAGGCTTTTTGTGTTTATTTGTGTGTATGTGGTATACCCCAAAATATTTTATTTAATTACTTTAATAGTAGTTTTAATTTATTTAATTACTTCAATAGTAATTTAAATGTATTTAATTACTTTAATAGTAATTCTTATTTAAGGTTATTCTTAATAATATCATTATTATAATTTTGAATCACAGCATTATTAATGACCGCAGCATCCAGGCGGAACATTTGGCACGGGAGCAGTTGCACCCCGCACTGTCTCTTTGGGGGTAACTTCCGCCCACACGCCAGATTCTGCCTGGAGAAGGAAAAGGATGCATCGTCTCATTTTTACTGTGCATTCTTCCTGTTGTCTACAGGTCAGTAGTGACTGAGAGTCACCTTTGTGACTTCTTAAAGCTTCCCATGATCACCACGGGTGTCACTGATTTATGTTAATGTTGTTTTGGTTATTTATTTAAGATGTGTAAAAACTGAGAAACTTCGCTGCGCAGTGAGGCGAGTGACATTCGCGCCACTAGGTGGGCGGGGCTACACTCGCCTGTGAGGTGTTTATTTTTACCTGCCTGTCATCTTGCAGGCAGGTGATGCTATATATATTTTTCCCTTTACACATTGTGTAGATAAGCTCTGACATGTACAGACTGTTGGTGGTTGTATGTTGTAAATGTTTGTACTGTAGATTGTTTTATATGTTAATAAGATTCTGCCTGGAGAAGGAAAAGGATGCATCGTCTCATTTTTACTGTGCATTCTTCCTGTTGTCTACAGGTTCAATAATTTATCTTTGCTGCTGTGGTCCCAATCTTGGGACCCGTAACAAATTTTGGGGGCTCGTCCGGGATCTCTCTCCACAATAACCATCAAGGGGAGCAGATCCAGTGATATCAGAACCACGAGGCCAAGGCGAGGTGAAGTGATTGCAGCCGTGACAACAGCTGGTGGGTGTCCGTGAGGGGAGATCAGAGTCCAAGGAGGGTCTTCATTCTTCCAAGGGAACCGCACTGCTGTTTCATCACACACATCATGGCCACCGCACGCAAAGAACTCGTATGGAACATCAAAAAGAACTTGTTCAAACTCTCGGGCAGCGACAGATACCAGCTGGCACGGGACATCGCAGCTGACAATCCAAGTACACCCGACCTGAAGTCCGACGATGAAGAAGTTTGTGTTGAATATATCTTTGACTATATTAACTCTGATACTTTACTCACTTCTGAGGATGGGGGAATGAGTCAGTTGTTAATGTTGAATGATTTGATACGTGAGATAATTAATGTCCGTACTACAGTTGTCATTACAAATGGGGTAACTCAGGAACATGAGACACTCACAGCTACATCAGATAACATCATAGATCAAAGTCCTGGGTCACATGACGCTACCAGTGATATTTCAAACACCAGACACGATACTGCTACTCCAGCAGCCACAGTCCAGAACATACAGGACACTAACTATAGCACAGACACCACCAGTCAAACTGTGGACCAGCTCCAAGTAATGCATGATGAGCTAGGCAAGAGGCTACAACACTACAAAGATATAGCAAATGCAGCACAGCACAGTCTAGGTGAGCCCAGGCCACACCAAATGCCACGCCATATCCCAGCTATGATCGATACTGAGAGGATGGTTTCTTTAAAGGACCTCTCCTATCTTCAGCGTAGGGAGTTTAAGATATATGGGGGGCAGATTGGAGACCAAAGCTCTGACATCACATATAGCAGTATCTGTAAGCAGATAGACGAAGGAGTCAGGGAGGGTTTCACAGGGACAGAAGTGGTCCGAGCTGTGCTGAGGATAGTTAAACCAGGTGCCTTTAAAGACATGCTCACCCATAAAGATGACATCACGATCGGTGAACTCAAGGGCTTCCTCAGGCCTCATCTTGGTGAGAAGGCCGGTACGGAACTGTTCCAGGAACTAATGTGTGCCAAACAAAGTGAACAAGAACCGCCTCAACAGTTTCTGTATCGCATGATTGGACTCAAACAGAAAATCCTCTTTCAGTCAAAGCAGGCCAACACAGACATTCACTATGACCCGAGAACCATCCAGGAAGTTTTCCTCAACACCATCTACCAGGGCCTAGGGTCTAAACACACAGACATCAGACAACAGTTGAGACCACTCCTCTCAAACAATCAAGTGGCTGATGAAGACATTGTCAGTCAAGTCATGAAGATTCTCAGCGACGAAAATGAGCACCAGCGCAGGCTAGGTTATGGTCTCCGACAGAAAGCAACACATTCACAAAGTGTCAGAGTGGATGAAATAGAGCAGACTGCGCACAAGAAAGAACAACAGACAATTCAACAGCTCAGTACTCAGGTGGAGACTCTGACCAACATGGTTGCAGCTTTAATGGATCAGCAAACGACAGCTATGCACATAACCCACCCTAAGTCTGTACCTGTCCATATGCTTGGTCAGCCGCAAGCACATAGCATTACATCCATTCCCAGACAGATTCCTCCTCCCACACCAGGCCAACTCTCTCTCACAAGGAAGGGTAAAATACCAATCTGTACCAACTGTCTACACCTGGGTTTGGAGAATTGTAACCACTGTTTTGTTTGTGGGGACCCAGGACATCGGGCTGTTGGCTGCTTAAAGAGAACCAGGCAGCAGGGAAACGGGAACCGACCTCTGTTGAGGGACAACCAGAGGCCGTTCGAGAATTCCAGTCCCAGCCAATAACCCCCACACGTAAGCAGCATGACTCAAAACGCCAAAGATGGGACAAAAGAGCTGTTGACACTTTCCCCAAAGAAACATCAGAAACCCCCGACAGGACGATACGCACAGCACCACTGATAGGCAGGAAAAGTTTGCTCAAATGTTTTATCAGTGGCTATGCAGCTACAGTGTTGTTTGATTCTGGCTCACAGGTTAGCATCATTGACAGGTCGTGGAGAGAGAAATTTATCCCCAATCACCAAGCACGACCACTAGAAGAACTCCTTGACCAAGGGGAAAGCCTTAATGTATATGCGGCCAATGGACAGTCAATCCCATACGACGGATGGGTGGAGCTTACAGTCAACCTCACTGGAAACGACAATCCAAACCTTGCAATTCAGGTCCCCTTCCTGGTCAGCCAGCTCAGTCTCCCTCAGCCTTTATTAGGAGCTAATGTTCTCCAGGAAATTATAAATGGACAAGAGTCTTCGACTGATGCACACGCCACTATTATAGGTCTCCTTCGAAGAGCCCTTGGAGTGGAAGAAGATCAAGCTGAAGCAATGGTTAATTTCATTCAGGCCCAAAAGAGACCAGATCACAGTTTGGCAAAAATTAGAGTAGGCAGGGAAGATGTGACTATCCCAGCTGGAAAAACACTACGTGTACGGTGCAGAGTACCACCTAGCTTCGACGCCTATGACTCTGTTGTCCTATATGAATCCCCAGAAGAAAGTACTAGCTTAGAACAGCTTAGTGTAGGGGGAAGGCCTCTTAGAGATCAGTAAGAACAGGTGGCCTTTTGTTCATGTGCCCATCTCCAATCACACTAAGCATGAAATAACCCTCCCAAAGAGAACTCTGTTGGGCTCCATCGAACATGTAGCGAAAGTCATAGAGATAGGTAAGACAATGACACCACAAGTAGAGACACCACAAGTTACAACAGTAAGGGCTGATGTCCATAAAGTCACCGCTCCTAGGGTTCCCACAAATTGGCGACCACCCGTTGACCTCAGTCATCTCACTCTAGAACAACAACATCTAGTTGAGGAGGTGCTGCAGGAGGAGGCGGCCGCATTTGCCCAAGACAGCGGTGATATTGGATGCATCCCATCTCTCCAAATGTCAGTCAGGCTCAGCGATGACATTCCCGTTCAGAAAGCTTATGCTTCCATTCCTAAGCCACTGTACAAGGAAGTAAAAGAATACATCCAGGAGTTGTTAGTGAAAGGATGGATTGTAAAGTCTAAATCGCCATATGCTGCCCCTATTGTTTGTGTCAGAAAGAAAGATGGATCATTGCGCCTTTGTATTGACTACCGATTGCTTAACAAAAAGACTGTGCCAGACAGACATCCCCTTCCCCGTATTCAGGACTTGATTGACTCGCTTGGGGGCTATAGCTGGTTTTCCATCTTAGACCAGGGCAAAGCTTACCACCAAGGGTTTATTGCAGAAGGTTCGAGGCATCTCACTGCCTTCAGGACCCCTTGGGGTTTATACGAATGGGTTAGAATACCGTTCGGGTTGTCAAATGCACCAGCAGCCTTCCAAAGAAGCATGGAGGAAATGCTTGAGACGCTGAGGGACGAGTGTTGCATCCCGTATCTCGATGATGTCCTCTGCTTCTCGAGGTCTTTTGAAGAGCATGTTGAGGTGCTACGCCGTGTACTCCACGCTCTACAGCGCCATGGGGTTAAGTTGAGGCCAGAAAAGTGTGAGTTATTTCGCAAAGAGGTCAGGTACGTTGGTCGGCTAGTGTCTGCAAATGGGGTGAGAGTAGATCCAAAAGATGTTGAGGCAGTTCAAGCATTGAAGGAGAAAACTCCACAGACAGTAGGAGATGTTCGGAGGCTGTTAGGATTCCTTAGCTATTACCGAGCATACGTACAAGACTTCTCACGTATAGCAAGACCACTATATGAGCTGCTTCAGGTAAAGCCCAATTCAACACAACCAAAGCCTGTCAAGGGGAAAACAAAAGGGCCTCAACTGCTTTCACGTACCCCAGTGGAATGGAATGACCAACACCAGCAGATTCTTGAGCGCCTAATAGACATTCTAACCAACCCACCAGTGCTAGGATACCCAGACTTCAACCAACCCTTTATACTTCACACCGATGCCTCTCAACAAGGTCTGGGAGCAATCCTCTACCAGAAACAGGACGGAAAGATGAGGGTGATTGGTTATGGGTCTCGCACGTTAACACCAGCAGAGCAGAGTTATCATCTCCACAGTGGTAAGCTTGAGTTCTTAGCCTTAAAGTGGGCAGTTTGTGATAAATTTAGGGACTATCTGTTTTATGCCCCTCACTTCACGATCTTCACCGATAACAATCCCCTGACTTACGTTATGAGCACAGCTAAGCTTAATGCAACAGGACATCGCTGGGTTGGTCAGCTATCAGACTTTCACTTTGAAATAAGATACAAGCCAGGCAAACTGAATGTTGATGCAGATACCCTGTCTCGTTGTCCCTATGATATCAATGCCTACATGAGTCAGTGTTCAGAGGGATGGTCAGAGGAGGCAGTGTGCACCATCTGGGAGGGTGCTAGGACAGCCCAGCAGGGGGAAGTAGCATGGGTAGCCAGCCTTAACATCACCTCTCAACAGCAGACACACACAGAGCCTTTCCCTGTAATTGACCATAATGAACTGGTAGACGAGCAGCGAAAAGATCCTGCCATTGGGACAATTTTAGAGTTAAAAGAGAATGACACAGAACTGACTGACGACAGACGCAGGTCTTTTGACAAACACACAAGAAAACTCTCAAGAGAGTGGAGTAAGCTTCATATAGAGAATGGCCTTCTATACAGGAAAACACTTGGTCGCAAACAGCTAGTCTTGCCAGCCACCTTTAGACAGACAGCCCTCACGCACTTGCACGACAACATGGGACATGTTGGTGTCGAGAGAGTCCTTAGTCTTGCAAGAGAGCGTTTTTATTGGCCTTTTATGAGTAAGGACATTGAAGAGTACATCACCAGAAAGTGTCAGTGTATAAAGCGGAAAAAGCCAGCTTTAAATGACAGAGCACCTATGGGAAGTGTAAGCTCAAACTCGCCTCTTGAACTCGTTTGTATAGACTTTCTTCACCTTGAGACCAGCCGGGGTGGATACGAATATATCTTGGTTGTAGTCGACCACTTTACTAGGTTTGCCCAAGCATACCCCACCAGAAACAAGGCTGGCAAAACTGCTGCTGACAAGATTTTTAATGACTTCGTCCCTCGGTTTGGATACCCGTCTAAACTGCACCATGATCAGGGCCGGGAGTTTGAAAATGAACTGTTCAGAGCTCTCAGACAGTTGTCCGGCGTCCACCATTCCAGGACCTCCCCTTATCATCCACAAGGCAACCCTGCAGAGAGGTTCAATCGAACTCTGTTGCAAATGCTCAGAACCCTAGGTGAGAAAGAGAAAGAGAGCTGGAAGGATCACCTGCCTCATGTCCTTCATGCGTACAACTGTACCAAACACGAGTCAACAGGCTACTCGCCATATTTTCTGTTATATGGTCACCATCCACGTCTTCCTGTTGACCTTCTCTTCGGGTTGGTGGCAGAGGAAGAAACAAAAACACCAACAGGTTACGCAGAAAAATGGGCAGAGAAAATGGTCGAGGCTTACAGGATAGCGAGCACAAACAGCCAGCAGTCAAGTGCTAAAGGCAAACATTATTATGATCGAAGGAACAGAGGTGTGACTCTTCAGCCAGGTGACCGGGTCCTTGTTCGAAATGTTTCCCAAAGAGGAGGTCCATGCAAACTGAAGTCCTACTGGGAGAAGACAATCTACATCGTCAGAGAACAGCTTGGTGATAACCCCGTCTATAAAGTGAGTCCCGAGACAGGGGGCCGGCCCATCCGCACTCTCCACCGAAACTTGTTGCTTCAAGTAAATGACTTACCTGTAGAGCAACCAACATCTGTCGCACCTGCAAAGTCACAAAGGAGAAAAGAAATCTCAAAACCTGTGAGAACAAGTGAACAGACGCAGAACCAAGACACAACAGACTCAGATGACGAAGAGGAAAGACCACGGTATTGGCTACGGATGCCAAGGGAAGTACTAAGAGTTGGAAACGACATGCCGCACCAAAGAGTCATCTGTGAGACTCAAAACCACCCGGAGCAGATTGGAGGTGGCCTGGAGGAACCTGTTCTCGATGAGCTTGTATCTGAGAGGGGAAGTGTAGTTGAGGAAGCACAAGGACAAGATGACAGAGTGCCGTGCACTGAGGAACATCAGCCTTACAATGAGCAGGAACAGTCTCAGGCTTATGATTCAGACAGAGAGGTCCAAGATACTCAGCCTACATTGAGGAGGTCTACTAGAGACAGACGCCCTGGCCAGATGTTTACTTACACCTCCCTGGGTCAACCAACTTACCAGCCACGTGTCACTGTGAGTGCAATAGGGACTCAGCCCATAGTTTACACGCACCAATATCCACAGTCTTACTTTCAACCATTTCATTACACACCTATCATTCATCCTACATACTGGCCAATCACCTATCCTATCCACTGTTATTGAATGATCGATAGACACTGTAAATGTATTTGCTTATCAGTCCTAAGGTTCCTTCATGTTTACGTTTTGAGTAATTATAAGCTTTGTATTTGATGTATCGAATGTTATTGTGAGTTATTGAAAACTGTGCTACTAATAGCAAGTGTCGGGAGCCACTTTTGTTTGTGGGGGAGTGTGTGGTATACCCCAAAATATTTTATTTAATTACTTTAATAGTAGTTTTAATTTATTTAATTACTTCAATAGTAATTTAAATGTATTTAATTACTTTAATAGTAATTCTTATTTAAGGTTATTCTTAATAATATCATTATTATAATTTTGAATCACAGCATTATTAATGACCGCAGCATCCAGGCGGAACATTTGGCACGGGAGCAGTTGCACCCCGCACTGTCTCTTTGGGGGTAACTTCCGCCCACACGCCAGATTCTGCCTGGAGAAGGAAAAGGATGCATCGTCTCATTTTTACTGTGCATTCTTCCTGTTGTCTACAGGTCAGTAGTGACTGAGAGTCACCTTTGTGACTTCTTAAAGCTTCCCATGATCACCACGGGTGTCACTGATTTATGTTAATGTTGTTTTGGTTATTTATTTAAGATGTGTAAAAACTGAGAAACTTCGCTGCGCAGTGAGGCGAGTGACATTCGCGCCACTAGGTGGGCGGGGCTACACTCGCCTGTGAGGTGTTTATTTTTACCTGCCTGTCATCTTGCAGGCAGGTGATGCTATATATATTTTTCCCTTTACACATTGTGTAGATAAGCTCTGACATGTACAGACTGTTGGTGGTTGTATGTTGTAAATGTTTGTACTGTAGATTGTTTTATATGTTAATAAGATTCTGCCTGGAGAAGGAAAAGGATGCATCGTCTCATTTTTACTGTGCATTCTTCCTGTTGTCTACAGGTTCAATAATTTATCTTTGCTGCTGTGGTCCCAATCTTGGGACCCGTAACATGTAGGTGATTTTTATTATTTTTTTCTCTCTCCTCCTATAGAGAACATATTAAACTTCTATCCAGTGCACATTGGGTCCTTTCTACTATTAATTTAAAATGAAGCCGCAAAGTGGGGAAAAATATATTTTGGGCTTCCAGGGACGCAGAAGTTAAAAAAACCTGCACAGACAGAAATTAATTGACAAACAGTTTGAGGAACATCCAGAGATTATAGACATAAAACTATATATTATATTATCACTACAAGAGATAATATCTGCTCAGGATTAAGGAGTTAAACTAGCAGTTAAACATTCCCTGAAAAGTAACTGACCTCTATATTCATCAGATCTGTCAGTGCCATATTCATTTGGAGAAGGATTTTTAGAACTTTAGGGCAGTATTTTAAAATGTATTTATAATATTCATGATTAAATTTCCCACCATCAACATTATTATAGAATTTTCGACCAAACTGGCCCATGAAAACCTTCTAGGGAACAAAGATGGAAGTTTTGGGAGCTTTCCTTCCCCACGTCACTTTGATCGTGATGGTAATAAGATCATTTACATCATGGTTTCCTTCAGGCTGCTCTTCTTCACGAGCTGTAAACCACTTAGTATATGACGCTTTATGGTTGACAGCTTCCTTTAAGTGTCATCCAAACCTCCCTCCTTGCTGCTAAATGTCCTGTAGGCCTGTTAGTAAACACGGCCAGAGGCTCATTCCTGCTAAGATTCACACACAGCAAGAGTCCTGTCAACTCCACTGAGCGAGTCAGACGTGGACGGACAGAGGGACAGACGGGGCTAAAGAAACAGGGTTCACCGTCATTGTGTGTGTGTTGTGAATGTGTGACAGTGTTGACTCGAGGGGAGCAGCTCACTGAGATCTGATGGAAGACGACTCACAATCAATAGTGTCCGTGTTTGTGTCCCGGGGCTAGGCTGTCCCTCGGCGGCCCCGGGGACTGAAGTGATTGATCAATCTCAGCTTTAATCTGCGCTCGACAGCTTCACCTGGCTCGTTCCCAAGGCCACGCACCCTATCAGCAGGAGCCGGCCCTCTCCGAGCTGGGACCGGCGGCAGCAGTTGATGTTGCCAAAGGTCCCGTCTGCACCGTCCCTTCCTTTATATCCAGTTAAATAATGTCCTACAACCCCACTTTGTCCTATCTATCACTGTCCTGCTCCGTCCCATATCACCCTAATACGTTCAGTGCCGTTGTCTCTTTATGTTTCATCTACACTGTCCTCTTCTGAAATGTCCTTTCTCAGGCTGCTTCTTCTTTTCTAGTCCCTTGTCCTTCCCTTCCTTGTCCTATAAACCAATGTTTTTATGTCCAGTGCTCATTTCTTTATCTTTCATTTCTGACATGTCCTCTCATTCTCATGTCCTGCCCAGTAAGACCTGTTCTAAGATCCCACTTCATCCGTTCATACTGTGTCCTGTTCCGTCTGTAACATCTTGTCCAGTCCCGTCATCTCTCCTGTCCTGTCCTTTTTCTAATATGTCCCGTGTCCTTCTGCCTGTCCTCTCTCCTACACTCCCTGTTTACCTATCTTGTTGAGATCTAATCCTACATCATGTACCACTCAGTTCTGTCCATACTTTATCTTTCTTCTGTCTAGCTGTGTCCAGCCCTGCTTTGTCTTTTACTGTCCTTTTCTAGCTCTGTCCCACCACCTCTACTCGTCCTGATCATACAAATAGTATTTTTCTCGCCATGTCCAGTTGTAGGTAAAGTTTAATCTCGTCTCATCCTGTATCACCCTGTCCCTGGAATTAACCGTCTTGTCTTGATTTAACTTGATTTCTCAGTCTGGTCCTGATGAATCAAATCTGTACATTTCCCTCCTTGTGCTTTATTTGTGTGCCAACAATGTACAAACCAGCAGAATATAAACTGTGCTTTAAAAAGGTCGGATGTTAACAGAGGCCTTTATAAATATTCAACTCCATTAAGAAAAGACCTGAGACCCCACAAGCTGCTGCAGTGGCCTAAAGAGCAGAAAATCGAATTCCAAAACCCAAACTTCTCATCACCCTATTCAAAAATTCGGCGAGGGCAGCTTTTGATATGTGTAATGTTACATTCTTTAACAGGGTATTTTCTGTGTGGACTTAGCTGAATAAAATATTCATAAATATTCATTTTATATGAACAGGAATCATTGACCTCTGACTCGTGTTCTTGCATATTTTGTGCTGCAGTATTTTATTTTTTACAACCTGTACTGACCTATAATCTTTTCTTCCAGTGTGAAGTATTTAATATCTTTATATGTTTATCTAGTTCATTCTGTTTTTATAGAAACACTGTCTGGTTTCACACCGGTATTTTTTATTCTGTCTTTTCAAATAATTTCCATTTTGCTCGGTTCTAATGTGATTTTCTCATGAAACATTTTGAAATTTACGAATTTGATGTATTTTTAAATAAAAAGCTGTTTTAACAACTTGTGTCTTTTAAGTTTTACGGCGGTGTTCTAACTGACACAAATTATGTCCTAAATAATGTTTAATTTGTCTTTTATTTCATACAGAAATATGGATTCATACATGTATTCTTTATTTACGTTACACCACACACCATGATGACCTTATTGTGAGGTTTCCTTCTGAATACAAGTTATTGTAGCGATTGTCCAGACGTCAGAAGTGCACAGGGTAATCTACAGAGTGTGTCCCAGTGGGGTCCCAGTGGGGTCCCAGTGGGACGGGGAGGATGTTCACATTAACGCGGCGGCGGCGGCGGCTGTGAACTGGCGCCGCAGGCTGAGCGCGGCTAACGGTCCCTAAACCTCCCTCAGGGCCGTGTGGCATGTTCCAGCTCCGTCAGTCGGTAAATCGGTAAGTGATCCTGGCTGTCAGTTAATCAATATGAACAGGCAGCAGCTGACACACATCATGGTCTCCCCCGGGGGCCATTGTCAAGACGCAATATGAAGGAGAAAAACATGTGAAGGGGTGTGTGTATGTGGGTGTGTAGGCGTGTGAGTGTGTATGTGGGTGTGTGTGTGTGTGTGTGTGTGTGTGTGTGTCAGCTTTCATGTTATATTTGATCCACATTTTATTGACTTTTATTGTTAAAATGCTGGTTAAGAACACCTGGTCTCTTATTGGGTTATGGTCAAGATAAAGGGGCGCAGCAGTTATTTCAGCCGTTAGTATATCAAAGTAATTTCTGACACATTAAATTGACAACCTATTGATTTCTTGATTAATTGTTAATAATCTATATTAATTCAGGCAGTGACAACGATAACTGATTCTCCAGTTCAGTGTTTTGCGTCCCACCAGAATTTGAACAGACAGGTGAACAGCTCTGTGTGCTTCATGGTGCAGCTTCAGGGTTTCAGGGCATCAGACGCTCTTTAGTTTCCACGATTCAATTACTTATTCACTTTTTTGCAGTTTCAGAAAGAAAACTGCAAACCAGCTTCAGCAAAAAAAAACAGCGAGTTCCAAACAGGCAGGTTTAGAATAACTCCACCAGTTTAACCAAAGATGTCAAATGTTTGCTGCTTGGTGTCTTTGTAAATTGAATATATTTGGATTTGCGACGTTTTTTTAACATTTGAAACAATAAATAAAAAACGTATTGATAGTTTCAGGATGATAAGGTACCACGGGAGCTGCTTGCTTCCCTCTCCTTGCCTCCTCTCCTCGTCTCCTTTCCTTACTCTCCTCTTCTCTCCTAACGTGAGACAGTGAAATCTCATCCAGCCACTCTGCCTGCCCTTGTAGCCAGCAGGGAGGGACATGTCACTTCACTTGTGTGTGTGTGTGTGTCTGTGTGTGTGTGTGTGTGTCCCTTACTGCGCAACACACAGCGACGAGAGCGCGTGACAGGGCTCTGATCTCTCAGATAGGGAGATAGCCACCTGGTTCAAATGGCTCGCTTGTTCCTCGCCGTCACTTGATCGGCGTGTGAACTGACTCCTCTTATTTACAATCAAATGCTGCTGCACTGACCTGCCCAACCCAACCAGACCTGTCTCCCTCTCGCTCTGCCCTATATATTATATTGCCATGTCTCTCTCTCTCTCTCCCTCTAACACACACACACACACAGACACACACACACACACACACAGGTAAACTCTGCGATGGAAACTTCCAGAGGTTGAGCCGGTTATGATCATGAAACACAACACTGACACAGTCGCAGCTTGTTGTCCAGAGGAAGAAAAACCCTGGTTAACTCCTCAACATCTGATATGACATGATAATGTTTCAATCTATAGGCACTTTACCAAAGCATCGGTGTTGTGTTGTCATGTGACGCAGGTCTGTGCCGGGACACAAGGGAGACGATTCCTCAGGACTCAGTTCATTCAGAGCGAGTTAGAGTGACGACAGGAGACATGAGACTATATTTACAGATGATCTGAGAGATTTTATAAATCAACACATTGAAGAACCGTATGTGAGTTTAAGGAATAATTAATATCTGTGAGTGCAGTCACACTCACATGTCCATTACAAAGACATCATGTCTGCCGGTTTCCCTTTTGTTTGTGATTTCAGATAAATTGAAGATAATGTCCACTGCTTGTCAAATTTTTCATATGTAAATTCAATGGCAGCAATTTGCATTCAATTGGTCTTCAGTTCTGATGCAGATTAACACATAAATCTGTGGATGTGTTCTATGAAGGAAGCAGATTTAATTTGAGAGGCTGTAAAACTTATATTCGCAAACATCTTTATTGGTGGCTACAACAAACTTTATCCTATTTGAACAATGTGAATTTGTGTAATTGTGTAATTGTTTAGTCGTACAACAGCCCTGGTGTTGTACTTGAGTCACGACTGATACGACCCAATAAAAATCCTGAGACTCCTTCTAATCTAATCCGATCTAATCTAATCTACTCTAAAGATCACAGTGAAGATTGTGCAAAGGTTCACTCACTGCTCTGCACAGATTAAACAGCAGTTAGGATTTATTACCCTCGATTAGTAACTGAAATTGGAGGAGCTGGTGAAGGAATAGATTGTAAATTAAAAAGGTTTTTATTTCACAGAAGAATCTGGTGGAAAAATCACGAATCCCCGTTTGTGCCGTGGTCTGACTGGGAGAAACAACTTGCATCTGCCAGCTTTGCAAGTTGTCTGTCTGTCTGTCTGTCTGTCTGTCTGTCTGTCTGTCTGTCTGTCTGTCTGTCTGTCTGTCTGTCCGTCCGTCTGTAACTGTCCTGTCTGATTATCTCTCCCAGTTGGCCCCGGGGGGACACCCACACTGAAAGAGGCCACTCTTCCATTAAACAACAGCTTCTGTCAGAGAGACTGGAGAGGGAGAGAGGGAGAGAGGGAGAGAGGAGAGGGAGAGAGGGAGAGAGGGAGAGAGGGAGAGAGGGAGAGAGGGGGAGACCTCAGAGTCACCAGCTCCAGAATAGCCCGATAGTGAATGATGCAATCAATCGAAATCTACACTACAGTCGATAGCAGCCACTGGGAACGAGGTTTTACGCACAATAAAAGAAAATTGCTCTTCTTACAGTAGCGGCTGAACAAATGCTGAAATGTTAGGAGGGAAGGGTCCATGCAATGTTTTCAGAAAAGCAGATTATATTCAAACCGAACACGTTTCAGCCGTGAACGTCCTGCAGCTGCCTCTCAGGAGAGAGACAGTGGGCGAGGGGCAGATTATATATGAACACACAACTATATCAACACATGAAACACAAGTTTGACTCCTGTCAGCCACTTAGAGTCAAAACAAGCTGATGTGCAGATATCTACTGTCTGAATGAGCTCCGTGCTGTAGATCACAGATCTGAGATATGTTGTAAATCTGTAGGACGACAAGCTGTCCGATTCAATTACGCTGTTAATTATGTTATTGTGACATTATTGTCATCTTAAAGATTAATAGGGCAAGTAAAGCAGCCATTTTACAGCTTTTATGAGCTGCTGCAGTTAATAAATAAGTAGAACTGGTAATTTGAGGTCAGCTGTCGGTGTGGTTTAGGAGGACAGATTATATTTACAGTGCACTCATAGAGCAGAATGCACGTCCTAATGAAGGACACACTTTCAGACATGCACTGAAGTCTGGGGCTGCATGTGAGTCACTCCACATATTTACCAGAACCATGTCACAGTGAGCAGATGTGAGAATATGGCATATGAAAATGTCTGGACAAATTCCAAGAGTAAGGGGTGGGCGTGGCGCTTCTTAAATGTGACGGATGCAAAAGTGGAAGAATTAAAATTGAAAAGACGATAAGGTTTCAAGTGTTTATACTTCATTTCCTGCCTCCTGCTGAAAAACTCTGACCCCGACCATCTCCTGCTGCGTTCTTCACATGTGAGACACAAAGTCTGGAAAGTGTCCAGGTCTCAATTTTCCGGACATTTTCCAGAGTTCACGTCTGAAAACAGTCGCAGGTTTAATCTATTTTTGTTTGGAGAACAAAGGTGAAGTCAAGTGGGGAAACATGCAGGGTTCAATCTGCTGGTTTGCTCAGCTTCCATTGGACGTTACGAGCCACAGTGTCCGACAGAGAGAAAGTTGGGGATGGTGAGTCATTTAGTGAACGGGTAGAAGACAGTGTAAGTAAACCAGCAGAGGTTGACGGGTCAGATGAATAATTCACCGCTGAAAGAGATATGGCATTTCCACATGGAGCAATGTAATCTGCACGGTGACGGCGTCCTGTGTGTCAACGTGATTTGTTAGAACAGCCTCGGCTTCTCTGCACCGGAGGTTTCAACCCGTCAGCTTGTGTCTGCTGCCGAGGACGGAACACAACAAAAACATTTAGGATATTAAAAGGATGTTTTCATCCACTGAGCAAAAGATGCATTTATCTGATGTGAGGGGAAAAATGGAGGATACACAAGTGTGGTCTGGATGGTGTGACTGGAGAGTGAGCAGTTAATTGGGGACAAATTGGGATAAATTAATTGTCCTTAATTGAGAAACAGTAGATTTTGGGATCAAGTTAAATTAAAAATCAAGGTTAAGTTTAAGGTATAAAAATCCAGGAAATTAATACAAATTCACGTTATGTCTCCAAAAGTGTGTGGGGTTTAGTGAGTGTGTGTTATTTTTGGGATTTCTGTGTAAATCAATGTGTGTGTCTGTGTGTGAATTATAAGTATTACTCATGTGGTCAGGACATAAACCTGTAGACATGTAACAATAATTCAATTTTAAGATGTGAATATAATATTAAAGGTTAAGTTTAATGTGTGTTTGTGTGTATTCGTGTGTGTGTGTGCGTGTGTGTGTAGCAGAGCTGTCATGTCGATGTCACTGACAAAGCCTTTGAACGACTACATTATCTCTGTGACACGTTGTAATGTAAACCTTTAAAAACACACTCACACCTTGTCCTGTTGATCTCTTTAAAACACACACACCCAAACTATCTGGTGTCAACCACTGACACGTGGAGATGTAAGCTCCTCTCACACCGATGCTTCCGATTCCACACTGATGCTAATGCAAGATATTAGCAGTCAGCTATAGATGATGTTGTAGGCACTTGGCTCTAGACAAGCAGATCTCAATAACAGCTCCAGCAAAATACTTTATACTGACTTATACATTTTTTATTTTGAAATTTTAAGGAAATAGACCATGAACCTGATTTAATAATGACACCATGATGGCTGGATGGATAGATGTACACACAATACACTGTAGCACAAACATACACTGACAAACACACATTCATTTTCGTCTGCATCCATTCAGAGGGCTTGTGCATGTCCCCCCCCGACCCCCTCCCCCCAAAGACCACCACCACTATTTCTAATACTTTTATTTTGAAAGGCAACCCTCTCAGCACAGGCAAACAAACTGTAGCTGCTCCGTCATTGTGCATCAACAACACAACGCAGGCCTGTAGCAATATGATATAAAATGATTTGACTTTTTAATAGTTTCAAAACAGTTTTATTTTTCCATTAGAACAGGCCATTAGAGCATGATGGGAGTTATTTCACCCACTCCGGCCCCACTTTCCCTCAACGTGCATTTGTGGATGTGTCATATTCTAAATTAGGACAACCCCTTACCCTCCCACTTCTCCCAGTTTAATGTGCGAGTGGAGTTGTTGGTCAACAGTTGGGTCGGGGGGCCAGGCGGGGGGGGGAGCCACAGGGAACAATGGAGGGTGCTGTTGTGCGCTGGAGTCGGTGGAGGGAGAGAGAGAGGGATGACAGAGAGAAAGAGGTTAGTGTCTGTGCTGGGAAATGAGAGCAGAGGAGGGAGGGCTCCTGTGTCTGTTGGCTTGTTAATGATGATTCAGTCCCAGCAGCTCAGCAGCCTGGACCCACTGAATGTCCACCAACTGGGACCAGCACCACAGACACACACATTCAACTGCACATGTGACAACGACACGTTATTATCATTATACAACGGACTTTAGATCAGGAGTCCTCGCGAATATTTAAATCATTGGATAAAAACGAGAAATCACAAAATTACTTTGCTATAGATTTGCTTTAAAATCAAGCAGTTAGGTTAATAAATGGAAAATTATCTCGTGCTCGATCTTAATGTTGTAAAATATAATCAGTAAAGGAATAAAAACTAAATTTCTCAACTTATTTCGACATGTAAAACAATAATAAAGTGTTATAGCTTCCATCTGACCACACTTTCGTTTGAAGACTGTGTTGCACAACAATAAGTTTGATTAACTATTTCTTTTAAACTTAGTGCAACAAGTGACGATGCCGAAAAATCGACACAGCCTTTAAAATGAAAAGGCCCAGTCCCTGCTGAACTTTTTAAGGGAGTCGATCAGCGACCATTTCCTCTCTCTCTCTCTTCGGGGGATCCCACCAGTGCTCCCCTCCCTTCCTCCCCCGACTCCCCATCCACATCCCGGGGCTTTGCCCGGCTGTTGAGCCGCTCATGGGCGGCAGTCAACCGGGAAACCTGCTCCCACAGTTCCAGTCGAGCGACGCGCTGCAGGGACTCGCTTCAAAGTCCAGAGAAATAATATGAAATATAGTGAAAGAGTGGAAAACTCACTGTGTGCTTTAAATCTAACTTTGACATGATTGTGCTGCTTTTTAAGTTTCTGGCTCCTATTTCTGCTGGAGTTAGTTCGTGAAATTCAAGTTTGAAATTCAGAAGTTTTTCAGACAATAAAAACTTAAAAACCCTAACTCACAAATAACACCCCAGTACGTCCCCCCTCCTCCTCCTCCTCCTCCTCCTCCTCCTCCTCCTCCTCCTCCTCCTCCTCCTCCTCCTCCTCCTCCAGGCCTGAGGAAGAACATCAGTAAACACACACTGTCTCCAAATGTCCGGACAACAGAGGAGCAGCAGAGCGTGCAGCACTTTTACTGGTGGCTCTGCTCCCAGTCACCTGTGGCTTCAACCAACTAAACTAAAGCACAAATATCCTATCAAGAAAACACCAGCTTCACATTTAAAGAATTCAATTTAGTATGTTACTGTTGGTGAAAATATACCTTGTGTTATTTGTATATGTATTAAATGTAAAGATGTTTTAATTGGACATGTATTCTCTGCTTGTTTCAATGTGTCCTTCCTCTGCATTCTCCTCCTCCTCCTCCTCCTCCTCCTCCTCCTCCTCCTCGCTGACCGTAGAGCTCCTCACTGAGTGTCCCTCCTCCTCCTCCTCCTCCTCCTCCTCCTCCTCCTCCTCCTCCTCCTCCTCCTCCTCCTCCTCCTCCTCCTTCTCCTCCTCCTCCTCCTCCTCCTCATCCTCCTCCTCCTCCTCCTCCCCGGGCACAGCAGCCTGCAGCGGGCTCAGCAGCCAGCACAGCCAGCCAAGCGTTTGACGTTATTAAATAATAAAGAGATGCTGATCTGGGAGCATTGTTGTGCAGGAAAAAAGGCCAATTAGCGCCGTTATCCTGTCATTATGGCTGTATTAACTCGAATTAGTTATAAGACAATGTGCACATTGACACTTGCGTTTTCCCCCTTTTTCTGTATCTTCGGCTATAGGGAAGATTAGTCTGAATATATGTTGAAATAACAGCAGTGGTAACAGCTCTAATGAACACGAGGGGTTTCACTCAGTGCTCAGCACAAACACTCAATACATCATTTAATAAAGTCTATAATCAAATATTTGTGAAATATTTTGGTCACTTGGATTATTATAATATTTCAATGTCAGATTCAAATTGATTAGACAAAAGTAGCCTAAGTACAGGCCTAAGAGTTTATAGATCAATTAGAAGCAAGTTTGATAAATAACGTTACTTAAAAATCTGGGCGTTTTATCAGACTTTGAGCTCAAGAGGGAATTTATTAGAGATTCCGTTCTTCTTGTGTCAGATCTTAGATCAGTGTTGGTGCAGAGCTGGAGGATTTCCCTCACAAGCTTCAGTACAAAAGGCCTTATATTGTTGTTTGTCTGCTCTTCTCACGGAACCCTCCTCTCCTCCTCCCTCCTCTCCTCCTCCTCCTCTCCTCCTCCTCCTCCTCCTCCTGCCCTCTCAAACACTTTCTCCTGCCTACATGTGCTCATCTTCCTCAGATGCACGATTCAATCAATATCCTCTGTTGGAACTTGAGACAAGTTGATTTTTAACAGCTATTGATCTTCACACCACTACATTTAATTCATACTTTTACATTAAATAGGTTTATCCGTTTACTCCTCGACACAGATCAGCAAATATCTGTACTTTCAAATCCACTCTTTTTGCAATAGTTAGAACTAATCAGCAGAAGTGATCAACAATGAGTTAAGTATATTTAAAATTCACATGAAACATGCGATGAAAACCAAGGACCACTATCAGACACTAACGATAGAATAGAAAAGAAGTTAAATAAAAGTATAGAAGTAGATAAACATATATTAGATTATTCTTAACCAGCATCTAATGTTGCAGCTGCAGCAGGCGGAGCTGAGTCCACCTCATTCATCTCATTTGACACAAAGCTATGATGGGAAGTACAGGGCCAGTAAGATCACAGAATGTATCTGAGTACATGTACTCTATTACTTACTGACACTCGGTCCCTCAGTGAGATACAGTTACACTAAAAAACAACGGGCCACAGAAGTGTTTTTGTTTTTCCTGCTGCATTCCTGTAATGATGGCGCTCTATAAAGCTGTCAGCATCAATGAGCAGAAATGATAAACGGAGGCCGAGCTGCTGCTGTATGGTGACGTGGTGGGGACGGGTGAGGAGGGGGGAGGAGGTGGGGTGAGAGGAGGAGGTGGTGGGAAGATGGTGTGTGTGTGTATGTGTGTGTGTTGGGGAGGGGGGGGTGTCGCAGAGGCCTCGAGCCTCTGAGAATGCAGGCAAAGAGCAGCGCGAGGCTGATGGCATGCTGGTCTGAGTCAGTGTGTGGTCCTATTCAATGGAAAAGAGTGTGTGTGTGTGTGTGTATGTGTGTTTGTGTGTGTGTGTGTGTGAGAGAGAGAGACACACACACTCTCTCTCTCACACACAGCCCGCTTCCCTTCCCTGCACCTGCGCTTGATCAGCAGGCTACTGGCTGCCATTCAGTCCCTCTATGCTCCACACACATACACACACACACACACACAGACTGTAACTCACACACACTGTTACACACACACTGAAACACACACACGACAGCTCTCTGCTCTGACAGTTTTGCTATTCAACCGTTCTCGCAGAGATGTTGTTCAACCCTAAAAAAAAGCTCCTGGGCTGCAGAGTAATGACAGAAGAAGAAGAAGAAGAAGAAGAAAGAAGAAGAAGAAGAAGAAGAAGAAGAAGAAGAAGAAGAAGAAGAAGAAGAAGAAGAAGAAGAAGAAGAAGAAGAAGAAGAAGAAGAGGAACCTAAAACCCTGAGGTTCATTTCTCTCTCTCTCTTTAATTCTCCAGCTTCAGACGAACAGAGAGATTCACTTCACTCATAACTTCATATCTGTAAATGCAGATCAGTCCTATAACTCTACATCCATTAGAAGAACAAGACTCAGGGTAAAAGGCCCAATCTGCTTCTTCTTCTTTTAAAAATCTGACATGAGTCTTTTTCACAAAAGAAAAACACGAGGAAACTTAACAAAATAGATCAAATCAGTTTTATTTTGGATTCTGTAAAATATGTATTTTATGTGTTAGTTGTTCCATCAAAACACCATTCGGGAAAAAGCATTAAAAAGTATTTTACACTGTGGTTACAGTAATTCAAATATTTTTCCTCATGCCTGTAATGACACTAAATAAAGTAAACTGAGTTGAAAAGCTTCGATAAAAGTTTGTAGTTTATTTTTTAAAACATTGTTGTAAAGTTATTAAAGGCCAGTGGAGATATTATGGACCAGCAAACTTAAAGGAGGATTTATTTATTTTGAATGTTGAAAAATGTTTAGCTTTATAAAATGTAGATAGACAACACTTCGGCCCTGAGACGGAAGTGAACGGAAACACATTTAAGGAGCAGGGGACCGCTTCGTCTGTGGGTGACGTCATCGTGTCCCCTCCTCCTTATTATCCACAACGTGGTGAAAAAGGAAAGTGGCTCTCGCAGGATTACAGGGACACTAAGCTCGTTTTGTTTGTGTGTGTGTGCGTGAGGGGGGGGGTCATTTGACCTAATTTTAAGAAAACCATATAATCTCCACAACAAACTATAGGATTTGGCAAACGACCAGTAGCCTATAAACTGTGGGTAGATGGTATTTAGTTTTTTAATTGAAAATATATTAAAATTGTGTCGCAATAATTTATTTATCTAACTTTCCATCCGAGGCCTTTTTACATGGTCCGTGACCTGCTGAGGCTGAATCACGTCACCAACAGCAGCCAATCATTTTTACACCTATGTAATGAAACACTTCAATGTTGTGATAATGACACACACACACAAGCACACACACAGACACACTCATAGATAACATCTGGGAGGTTTCTCTCTCTCTCTCTTTTTTCTAACCGGGTGCGAAAATGAAAAAGCAGAGGCGCGCGCTTACCACCTGTTGCAGTCCAAATATCCTGAAGCTGCGACAGCCAGACTCTGCACGCGAGCAACAGAGGGATGGACGGATGAATAGATGGATGCATGGATGGATGGATGGATGGATGGATGGAGCCTCTATACATCCCACAGAACCCACCTTGTTCCTACGACAACCAGACACACTTTTATTTCACACCACCGAGTCTCCCCGAGCGCATTATGTGCGTAAAACGCTGCGGACACTTGATTCCCTGGATCACCGGGGCCGTGCTGCCGCGGCGCCTTCATTTAATGTTTGAACAGGAGCTTAAAGCGCCTCCGAGATTAAATCACATTTTGGAAAAAGCACTGGGGCAAAATGTGGGCTAATATTATTCTACGGAGATAGCGCGATATCAGTGTTTTCAGAGTGAGCGTTCACCGTGGCCTAGTTCTGGCCTCACGCACATGGGGAAGGGACTATTCTGAATCCTGTTCCTTATTTATTGACAAACAGCTTTGACAAGAACATACAGATAAATACAGATTTCGAATATGCAGAGAAGGAACATCACTTTAAAATCCAGCAGCAAAAAGAAAAAAAGGTGTGAATGGTTTTTATGGTTTTATTTCTAAAATAAAAAAGCAGTTTGGGCCTTTAGTGGTGAATCCTCCTCCCGCCAGCGTCCATCTTTACAGGCGTTACAAATAAGCTGCAGCTTTTAATGACACTCCACAGAAGATACACTGCTTATTCTGTGCATCCATTCAAAAACCTTCTCCCCACACACACACACACATCAAAGCTGCTGCAGTCGGGGGAAAATGTAATAATTTCTCGGGGCCTCGGGGCCTGCAGGGGCCCGGTGTTCGCGAACAAGAGGGGGAAAGGGACTTTAATGCGTCTGTACTCATCCGACCTTTCAAAAAACAACGTGTTTATCACCGGTGTTCTCGGTTATTACAACCAATTGAGCTGCTCCGATCAATAATTAATGACGCAACCAACGATCCCCTGACCTCTTGAAGAGAGAGAGAGAGGGAGAGAGGGAGAGGGAGAGGGAGAGAGAGGGAGTAAGAGAGAGAGAGAGAGAGAGAGAGAGAGAGAGAGGGAAAGAGGGGTGGGTGGGTGGGTGGGGGGGGGGACCGATAAATACCGAGGGGCCTCTTCAAATATTCATCCACCGGTTAATGTGAGCTGTGCTCCCCGGGGACCAGGCCGCAGACACAACGGCCCTAATCTATCTCCACACACACACACACACACACACACACACACACACACACACACACACACACACTCACACACTCCCACCAGACTCAGATTTAAAAAACCGTTAGACAAAGCTGTTCGCCCATCATAAGGATTATGATAATTAATATTTATTATTATTATTGTGATTATCATTATTATTAATAGTATTAATATTATTCTTACTGTTGTTATTATTATTATTATTATTATTACAGGAGGGTGAAGTTGTGAAAAGCAGAGAGAGACGCCTGGGAACGATTTCCTGGAACCGGATCCGTTGCTTTCAGACGCGGGAGCAGCGAGCACCGGGAGTCACCGGAGAGCTTGAACCGTGACAACCGGGGTTAACGGGAACCAGCAGGGTCCGTTTGAATCACACATTAAATTAAAGCGGCCTCACTCGACACGGTGCAACGCGGGGTTTATCTCAGGAAGAGTCCCGCTGCAGCTGGCTGCTCTCAAACCCTCTCACCCTGAGATCTGAGGGAACCTGCAGGCTGACGTGGAGGAGGAGGAGAAACACACAATGTGTCCCGAGAATAAACGACAAATATCAGATTAAATAAAAAATAAATGCGAAGAGAAAATGCTGCAGAAGCGTTTCAGGCCTGAGCTCATTGTGTTTATTTACTGCTGTAAATACTCAGATATCCAGATATGCTGCTGCCACAGTCATGAGTCATTAGAAAATAGAAAAATCCCCCAATGACACGAATTGTCAGTTAGTTTACACATATTTATAATAAGTGTAAATCTGATTTATGCTGCTGTTATTAGTGCTGTGGGATTATTTCTGTCCCGTCCAAACACAGGCCCGAATAGACACTGCAAATAATACATAATGCATTTTGAATTAATTTAATAAAACAAGAGAGATGTATTGAAATGTGAACTTGATGCTATTGTGTTTTTTAAATCTATGTTATGATAGATTATAGAAGAGGAGAAATGACTCTCTACCTGGGGACGATGGGTATTTTGGTGGTATAAATCTTCCCCCTTTTTAGGAAACAGGCAACAAAGTTTGTCTTGACGGGCCCATCCGCAGGAACTGGGAAAACAGATGACAAGTGGGAATTATTTTGATCAGTTCCTACTAATATAAAAAAGTTTAAATTCTGTAAATTGAAAATATAATACGTTGTTCTCTTAAATAAAGTAAAGAGTCCTAGTTGAATTTAAAGAAAATAATAATGAACACAACTGCAGAAAAAAAAATAACTGATGACAACTCAACGTGTGTGAAAACAAAATCAAAACTCAAACAATTTCAAGTATCCAAATTTCCAAAATTTATTCATTTCAAACTGCATATTGAAAAAAAAATATACTCAGCTGAAAGTGTAACTGTTATAAGGATGGTATTAGTTTCCGGTATATATACATGGAGTGGTTGGCTTCTGCGTACAGGCCACAATTTTTAAAATACAACTACGGGAATGAATTTTGAAATAAAAACTTAAAATATCACAGTAAATATACAGAAATTGTACAAATCAATTAGGAAATAAAGAGCACAAGCGTCATACCTCTAACAGATGAAAACTGGGAGACGGAAATATAAATTAACAACCTAGATTTTAAGCTGTATGAGAGAAAAAAGTGTCTTATCTTTTTTTTTATATAAAGAAATTAAAAATGTTTAGTAACATTGACCTTAAATGAAAAATAAAAAACAGTGTTACCTGCTTCGTCCCTTTTCTTTCCAATGATTTTCAGTAATACAGGAGCATAACTGATCGCTCCCATGTGTTTCCAGCTCTGACTTTTTTCACGTTTCATATTTTTCGGCAGAACGGCTGTTGATTTATATATATACATATATATCTATGTATATATATATATATATGTATATATATATAAAACAGAAAGGAAAAAATGCAAACCTCTTGCAGTTTAGCAAACAATTTCATCTGATTGTAATGTGTCTTTGATAAATACTGTACAAAAGGTGATTGCAATAATAAAACATTTGATTGCGACTCCCACTGTCTCGTCTCTCCAAACTTCATCCTCCAGCGAACAGGGGGATGTTCTCCTCTGGAGCTTCCTCTCAATCAAATGCAAGAAAAAAAAAGAGTCGTGTGTCCTTTTTTTCCCGGAGAACTTCTATACAACTTTTTCCCACCCCGAAATTTTTCTGTACAAAAATAGTCCAACGTTAAGTAGTCCACAGTTTCTCTTATAAAAGTTCATTTCTCTCTCTCTCTCTCTCTCTGACTCTCTCTCTCTCTCTCTCTCGCTTCTCTCTGGGCTGTGTCTCTTACATGTGTGTTAACGGCAGCGTGCCGTTGATCGTCGTCCCGGGCACGGCGCTCTGGTAGTGCCCGGACATGTGTAGCCGGGTCTGGGCGTTCTGCTCGCTGACCTCCGCCCCGGGCAGGTACATGCTGATCATGTCCCTCAGGTCCCCGCTTTGGCAGCCCGGTGCGGCCCGGTGGGACGACGAGGTGACGACGGGCGGGCTGGAGCTGCTGGACTCGGACTTCACCACCGAGGAGGGCCCCATGGAGCCCAGGGCGGTCATCCCCGGCGTGGACTGCTGGGAGTAGGACATGGAGTAGGTCGGGGAGCCGTTCATGTAGCTCTGGGAGCTGGCCATGGTGTTGTACTGCAGGGCGCTCATGTCGTAGCGGTGCATGGACTGCATCTGGCCCGCGTTGTGCGCGTTCAGCCCCGGGTGCTGGTAGCTCAGCTGGTCCTGCATCATGCCGTAGCCGCCGTTGGTCCAGCCGTTCATGTGCGCCGCGTAGCTGTCCATCCGCTGGTTCACGCCGCCGCCCAGACCCGAGCCCACCCCGACACCGACCCCAGACCCCATCCCGTTGCCTCCCGGAGACAGCAGCCCGCCGGGCAAGGTGTACTTGTCCTTCTTCATGAGGGTCTTGGTTTTCCTCCGGGGCCGGTATTTGTAATCCGGATGCTCCTTCATGTGCAGGGCCCGCAGCCTCTTGGCTTCGTCGATGAAAGGTCTCTTCTCGCTCTCGGACAGAAGTTTCCACTCGGCGCCCAGCCTCTTGCTTATCTCCGAGTTGTGCATTTTGGGGTTCTCCTGGGCCATCTTCCTCCTCTGGCCTCGGGACCACACCATGAACGCGTTCATGGGTCTCTTGACGCGCTCCGGACTGTTCTTGGCGTTGGGGCCAGAGCCGGACGTGTTGGTGTTGCCCGGGCCCCCCGTGTTGGTCTGGGGAGCCGGGGGCTTCAGTTCAGTCTCCATCATGTTATACATCAGGAACAGCTTTTCAGGTGGAGCTCCCGTGCGGAGGAAAGAAACAACCCACACAGAGACACACTCCACACGCCAGAGGCAGGAGGCTGAGGATGAGGAGGAAGAGGAGGATGAGGAGCTGCTGCTGCTGCTGCTGCCACAAGTTACCTGTCGATTTCTCTCTGGAACTTTTTCTCTGGACAAAAACAACAAGCACCGAGCCGCGTCTCCCACACTCTCCCTCTGAGTGGAGTCTCTCTGCGAGTGTGTGTCTGTGAGCGTGAGTCTTCTCCCGGTGGGCTCCTGCTATGTCGTGTCCACAAAACTTCTCCCGTCGCTTCTCCCAAAAAGCATCAACACACTGTACTTTTTCGCCTGCGTCCTTCTGAGCCTTGACAACTCCAGATAGTTTTTGAACAAGTTAATAGACAACCATTCATGTGACGGGGCCGTCAGCGAATAAATGGCTTCGACCTGGCCAATCAGAGCGGGCCTGCTCCCCTGACACACCAATGGGAGATCACAATTAGCATAAAGAGGAGGGGCCTCCCCCTCTCCGAGAAGCACACACACACACACACACACGCACACACACTGAAACACGCACAGGCTGCACATATGAGCCAACACTACATATTTACTATTTCCAGGCTTATGGAGACATTTCTCCGGGGACGTACACATGCTGCCTCTTCATGGACAGTTTATAGCATCGAGCTGAGGAAGAGGAGGAAGAAGATATTTTTTTTAATAAGTTTGAGCTGCTTAGAAAAGTTTGCTGCAAAAACAGGAGTAAAAAGTTTACAAATAAATGCAGAATACAGACTTTACTTTAATTGTTAATAAGAAGGTTGTTTTTTCTGTTTTTAATGTGCAGATTAAATTCTGGAGATAAATCCAGGGCCTCGGGCTTAAATAAAAACCAAAGTTAAATGAATGTTTTTAAATAAAAATTCGTTATTATTCAAATGTGTATTGACATGAATGATGTCACGTTCTCGGCCTCGGTCTGACACCGAGTCACGCTTCTCTTGTTCAAAATCAAAAAGTCACTAATTCCCCCACTTATGGCGCCAATAACATAACAACACTTAGATAAACTTTGTTAGTTCACTCAAAGCGCTGAATGGCGGTGGCGTGTGTGTGTGTGTGTGTGTGTGTGTGTGTGTGTGTGAGCGAGAGAGAGAGAGAGTGTGGGGGGAAAGCACTGCTGGTTTTTAGTGTTGAAAAGAGGAAAGGTAATCCAAGATGTTTCCCCCCTGCTCCCTTTGTTTAGTGAAGTTGAATGCCAACACACAGAAGGCAGACGGGCTCATCTCAGCGCAAATAAGCGGGTTTTGTTTGGGATGTTGTCGCTACATCTGTCCGGACAAAGACACAACTCCACTCCACTTCCACCGCCACAGCGCTGCTGTTGTTGCTGGTGCTTTGAGGGGTGATGGGGGTGAGGAGGAGGAGGAGGGTGAGGAGGGCGAGGAGGACACCGGGCCGCACGAGGGGAGGAGAAATAAAAGGTGAGGAATATTTTAAGATAAAGTGCGCGTTATTGGCACAAAAGGCGCAGCTCACTCGTATCAGCCTGAACAAGCGTGTCAGCCAATTAGTGTGAATGAGAAGCGGCCTCCACCTGCTTCACCTCACTACGGATCAAACTCACCGTTATTATTATTATCATCATCACTGTTATCACTATTATTATGATATATGTGTAAATAACTGTTGGTTTGAATGTATAAAAGAGCTCAAGGTTTGATTATTATTTGAGTTTCGAAGTGTTGCTGACACTTGTTTTGCTTTTTTCCCTGAATCTCCATCTGAGGGCAAGGCGTCCTGCTGCGTGACACCAGCGCCGCCTACTGGACACAGGGAGAACTGCAGCCACACAGAGGCAGGGGGGGTTCTCCAAGTCCAGAGGAGGGATTGGTGCTGGCTGTTTTTAGAAGTTCGGCTAAAAGATATGAGAACTGCTAAAAATATTCTTAAAATTATATTTATTTTAAAAGGAAATAACAGAAAAGAAAACGAGTGTTTCAGTCACAACACACACACACACACACACACACGCACCACAGCTGTTACCTGTGCACCTCCAATAATTAAAGATAGATCGAGTACACACACCTGGAATAATTCAATTTAAATGCGTGTCCCCAGATTAAATCATAATTGAAAGTGAATGGATCAAGCCTTATTATTTTGTTTTAGTCATTTGATAATAAATGGAGGGAGCGCAGCCCCCGTGCTCTCATTATTCCGGCCCCGGCAACCTTACATAAGATTCATCTTGTGCGTAATAGGCTGCGAGAGGCGACACATGCAGCTCGGTCCATTATAATGCAAGGTTGAAATGGGCCGCTCGGCTGTTATCTGCATCTGAGTGTGTTCCCCGCTACCTCTAATCTGCTTATGATAATAAAGGAACAGCGGGGCCCTGCAGCTCCCTGAAAGCAGGCCCCATCCAGCCGGGAATGGCCCCGCATCCACAATCATCCTGAATTAAAGCCGCTGCTTGACAAAACCCAGGAGGAACCGGCGGGGCGGTTCCCTCGGACCACTTGTAAGCCCCCCGCGACACCAGGTTGGGATGGAGACAACAAATACGGAGAGTGCAGCACGCTGAGATATCAAAATACTGTTGTGTGGTTACACAATTTTAGGGTAATGGGATCTCTGCAAAAACAAGCCACAAGAAAGAGCAACAATAATACAAAATAAAAAAAATGAAAAAGTGAGATTTTATTCCAACAGTAGCCGCGAACTCAAGTGAAAAGTTTAAGCATTTTAAAATGAAATAAAAACTAACTCTGAGCTGATCGTGGTGATTCTGGCGCACGTCGGTTCATCCAAAGGGAATTTACGCAACATCTATAAAAGAGACTAATCCCGTCAAAGCGACGCATGGATGATAATTTGTGAGTAGAAGAGCGTTCAGGTGAAATGAAAATAAACTTGTGTGTTGTTGCCACTAGGGGCCGTGCCGGGGGCTGGAGACCAAGGAACACTGAGTGAGAAGAACTGGCTGCAAATAAAACGTGGACAAATACACAAGTTTATTTTCCCGCATAAATAGACGAATACAATTATTATAAATTTTAGAAGAAAACATAGAAAGATATTTCACTTATTTATATTTTTTAAAAATGTTATCTTTCCATAATGGATGTGGAGATTTTTTTATTTTTTGATGAACAAAAATTAGTCAGATTATAGCATGACGCTGTAAAAGTGACAAATATGTCGTCCAGCTAGTAGACTATGATAAATAAAATGATTGACTAATTTACAATAAGTACGGAAAATTAAATCATGAAAGTAATACTGGAGTGTAATATAATAAAAGTTTAATAGAGAATCAATCAAAGCAAACTCACTGCGATCTGTTTGATTTCTAATTCAAACGTCACAATTTAACGTTTTTTAAAATACATAGAGGAATAACTAAAGTATATAAATATTATTAAATGACAGTAAATGTAAGATGTGATGATGTTAAAGGCCTGAAGTACAAATGTTGTGTTTGTTCAGGAGTAAAACCAAACCGGGCCGCAGCAGCTCAGTCGAGCTCATGATGCCATGAGGTGTCATTCCACAACACTGCGTGATTTACACACACACATATACACGCACACGTATACACACACAGCCTACAGAGAGACTCACTCTAACGTACACACTCAGAGACACACACACACACACGCACACACACATCTCCACTGCTCTCCAACTTACTGCCAGTTTGGGAGTTGTCTTCCTCTCGTGTTGAAATAAAAACAAGAAGCGGTTTTCCTTCATCCTCCAGATCTTCCCCGTCGCTTCCTCCCCCCCGGTGAACCAGCCTCAGTCTGCCCGGGGCGCGGAGCTCCGAGCGCCGGCCGCGAAACAGTCCAACCCTCCGCGTCCTCTCCGCCGCCAGCCCCACCGCGGTAGTCCGCGCCTTTTGGATCCGGCAGCCGGCGCGCTGTGGCGGCCGCGCAGCGCCGCGGTGCCCCGCTCTCTGTCTGGAGCTCCGCTGTCTTCTCTCCGCTCGCCCTGCAACAAGAAAAGCCGTTTATGGCGACACACAATGTGAAAAGGGGGCCGATTTAAAAAGAAGAATGCGAGCAAGAACAACAAAAGTCAGTTATAGCAAAGTCTATGCCTCTCCTCTCCTATCTTCCACCCCCTAGCTTAGCCCACATAATGAGCAGGAAAAAGCTTTATATTTTGTTCACTGGGTATTCACAGATAATTTGAAGCCATTGTTTCTGCCACAGATGGTTCTTTTTAATACAATAACGGTGCTCTTTGTGAATAGCGAGCCCACAATAAAAATCTAAAGCGTCCTCCTGAATAACCATTTTGTTCTCTCTTGTATAGGCCGAACAAAAGCGCCAGTGAGGTAATGGCCTGCCTTATTGAAAGCCTCAGAATGGGGATTTGATAAAGATTTTTTCTCCGCTCCTTTTTGCTTTTGCACAAAGTACATGGCAATGTCAAAGAGAAACTGACACGGTATGAAAAGGGAAAGGCTTGAAAAAGTGCAGGCTGCTGCAAGTTCCAACGACTATTAATTACTATTACTAATTACTATTATTATTATTGTTATTGTTATTTGACTACTATTTGCATTGATAACTTTGTGCACAAGTCAGAGGTGAGGGGTTGTTGTGGGGGCTGCAGCCGAGCAGGTCAGGTGCAGGCGTGTTATGGGTTTTTACAATGGAGCTTAAATCCAGAAAACATTAGCCTCCAGAGGTCTGCTGTGGATTGGGCACAGTCTCATAATAATTTTTGCATCGGGTGAGTCAAGTTGTGTTTGATCAAATTAAGTATTCAGGGCATATCCTCGCAGAAACCTCCTGTTTCTAATTCTACCCTTTTCACTACAATCACCCGGGAAATATTGCACGGCCCCAAAGCGTTGATAAGCTGCTGTGAAATGTCATAAATGCATGGGTGTTAATAGTGGCAGGAATCAGGTGCTGCTAATGTAACCCTGCTAAGGTTGAGATGCACGCCTGCAGGTGTGTGTGTGCAGTCTGCATGCACCAGCTCCTCCAGGATAGGCTCCTGCAGCCACCTCAGTCGACCCACGGCTGATGTTATTTGTAATTAACTCATGGCTAATCAATAAAGCGTTTAACAGGAAGTACAATGGACACACAGGGGATGATCCCAAGCCAAACATATTGGATGTCAGTGATCGTTACAAGGCGAGGACACCCTGTCCGTCACGGGGGTGGCGAGTGGGAGGTGAGGAGGATGAGAAAGGGTGAGCCGCAGTGGAGGATAGGGGCAAATAGATGAGGGGATGATGGGTGAGGAGGAAGAGATAGGGACATGGATACAGGGAAGGGAGAGAGAGAGAGGGGGGGAGAGAGAGAGAAAGAGAGAGAGAGAGAGTCAATTCAACTTAGAATCATTTGAGCAAAACACAGATTCAGTTTCCTTCTGTCACCTGAATCCTCCTGGTTCAGCTTCACACAAACACAAATTACAAATTAAACTAAAGTGTTAAATACAAGGGGATAAGCAGAAGGCCGAGATAAACTTCACACATTTCTTCAGATGTAAAAATCTGCAGATAATGTGCCAAAAAGCACCATGGTCAGAACAACTCTTTCTCTGATGAATGTTTGTTGAAAGTACTGCTTCATGAAAAAGCTTTGATTCAAGAGGAAAAGCTCTTTCACACGAGTTTCAACTAAATGAGTTTCAACTCCCTGTCCTTGCAATGACAACTAACAACATGAACACTGTATAAATTACAGTTATCAAGCTTCTTGGTGCATGACAGCAGATATCTGAACAGCAAATCAAAACAGCGACACCTACAAAAACAACAGCCGCGAATCCAGGAGAGAAATGACCCTGGACACCGTGCCTGATTGACATGAAACCATCCGAAGGGGCAGAGCTGCTAACAGGTGACTTCTCTGTGGTGCAGAGACACAGCAGAGAACATAGAGGGAGAGAAGGGAAGAAAGAGAAAGCAGCAGAATATAAGAGCTTTAGGAAGATTTAAAGACTTGGGGACAAACAGGAGCAGAGAAGAGACGAGGGGGACGGGGGGGGGACGGGCAGAAAGAGAGAGAGAGAGAGAGAGAGAGAGAGAGAGAGGGGATCAGTGCTCTCAGTGTGAATAGGCTTAGCAGTAAAGAAATATGACTGGCTCTTTATCTGATCAATCTGTGCCATGTAGTCTACACCACAGTCACACCACTCATATTAGAGAGCCGGGGCACTTTTAATTATAAACCCATCCACTGAGGCCGCGGAGTGGGATGATAGCATGTTGGAAAAATGTGGGGAGGGAGGGAGGGAAGAGAGGGGGAGAGAGAAAGAAAGAGAAAGAGAGAGAGAGAGAGAGAGAGAGAGAGAGTCCAGTGGCACCATGAGGGCCTTTAGAAAGACCAGCATCATCATCACTGAATGCTAATGCATTTTACATTGAAGCTGTCCATTCACTCTCTCACACACACACACACACACACACGCACACACACACGCACATACATGCACATGCATATGCACACACACACACACCTATACCATACAGATTTGTAAGCGTTTCCATATGCATGAGAGTGGACACATTTGCTGCATCTGTTTTGTGTGTTTTTGCTGTGGGCTTTTCCCCCTTTGTGTGTGTGTGTGTGTGTGTATGTGTGTGTATGTGAGATACAGACACAGGGGCACCAGCCAACTGTCAATCACGTCAAACACACACATTTCACCACATGCACATTATCATTGTTTCAGAGTCTGATTAAAGATTTGTCCCGAGAGAGTTTTAAGTATTAATGTGTTTTATTTAAAGTCTGTGATTCCTCACTCTCGTCCATCCCTCCTGCTCTCTCTCCCAGTTGATCGACAGACAGGACGTCAGCAGATTCTCACCATTGACATCTAGTGAATTCATATTGTGGAGCATCAACAGGATCAAAGTAGCAGGTCAAAAATGGTCTCTTCAACATTTTCTTTCTTTTGCCTGTGTTTCTCCTGTTTTCTTCCTTCTAGATGTTTTGTATATATTCCACCGGAAGAGGATAAATATCGTTTGGTAAAGTAGAAAGTGTAACGTGATCCCAAGAAGGAATGGGCCAAATGAAGGGAAATATGTATATGCATGTATGTATTCTGAAAAGACGAGGTGAATATCAGAGGTTTATCAATGTGACTTTGCTTCTTAGTGCAGCAGTGCAGGAATGAAATGTGATTTCTGCTGGTGTCGCTAACCTGACGTTTCTCAGTGATATTTGATGTGGAACAGTGTGAGACAAACCCAGTCTTTGACTGTCCTACTCAACCAGAAGATGTTCTACACCAGTTAATGTTGCTTTTGCGAGTTTTGTTCTTGATGAATTTCTCAAAAAGGACCATAAAATTTAAGAGCAGACATTAAATTCCATGTGTAACCAGCATTTTTTAGTTAATCGGCTGTGGTGTATGGACGTGGTCAGATTGTAGAAGTGCAGGACCGACGGTGGGAAGAAGTCGAGGATCAGAGCTTCAGAGGCACTGACATGCTGGAGGTGGTCGTCGGAATGCAGCTGTTTGTCCAGGAAGCAGCGGGAAGGAAAGACACACGCAGACACAGCTGTCAGGTATTTACAGAACAACTCTCCTCAATGGCATCTCATTACCGAAGAATGCAACATGAACAGTTTGCACTGAGCAAATACACTGAGATTCCACCGGTCGCCTCCTGTAGGCGGCAGGACGGTCATAAAACCTGACTCCTCCATGTTAGTGGATGGGACGTGAAACAAATCTGTCAAAGCAGATGTTTTTATCAAAGTTGGTTTCTTTCATTTTAGGTTGTTATCAAACGTGTTTCTTGTTATGTTGTGTATCGGCAGGACCTCGATGGCGTGGCTCCACTTCACGATCACTACTGCACACACCTCGGCTCCAAATGAAATCCGGTTTCTAAAGTGCTGCTGCTTGTTCAGCCTCGGCATCACAACCCTCAACGAAACCATCATCTCAATTGTCACGAAAGTGGATAATTGAGACAATCTTGAACTAATTTTGGTCAAGAAACAGGCGAATTAAACTGGTGTTGATCACAGCTGCTTCACGTGCAGCTGCAGCTCCACAGCGATCCCTCTACCGTCCTGCTGCACTTTAACATTTTCATTTTCTTTCCCCGATGCATCTGTTGCATTTTGACAAACAAGGCTTCATCAGAGCAACATGAGGACGGCATCAACCATCCTTTATAGAGAGTAAGCAATCACGCCCAGGTGTGTGTGGACTTACAGCATGCAGTGACGTACAGACACTTATCATGTACCATCATACTGAGCTATCAGAGAGACACACTGATCTGAGTTCACTTATTCTGTCGAGATTAAAAACCAAAACACCAATTACAGAACCGGTTACATATCACTAATCCAAACATTTAGAGAGATGGTTAGATTGGATGTGAAATTGTACAAATGGAGTCACCACTACAGACAGATGATGATGGAAAAGTCATTTCAGCAGATTTAGTGGTTATGGATATTTTTTTACAACATGTAAACTCTATTAGAGGCTAACGTGCACCGTTTAAGGCTCATTTCATGACAATCGAGACATTATCGTTGACTGATGGTTACTAATGCTAACGTCTACATGAGTGACTTTAAAAACCAACATCTTTCCACTGATCAGTAATATTTTCACATTAAGATGATGATTTGAATAATATCTAACTTGTGTGATTGACGGCTAATAATGATCAAAACCAATAACAGCCATTTACTTAAAATGTTCACGAGCATCAGAAGATTTGATTGGAGGGTTAATGTGCCCGGACCAGTTGATGACATGTTAGAGAACTATTAGAGACGAGTCTAATCGAGACATCAGATCCTCAGATCGGTCAGATGAGGAAGCCGGTTTTAAAATAACTTGTTCCCTGAGCTGATTGATGGTTGTTAATGATGAAGTCAGATTAGCAGAGGGACATCAAGGACGTGGTCATCATCTGAGTGACTGTTAACAGTGTAGAGCTGAGTGTGAAAATAAAAACATCTGAATCTTCTTATGACTTCCTGATAACAAGAGATGAAGAATGAAATGATTAGATGGACTGACACCTCGTTTGAAAGCACACACACACTAATTCAGGGATACACTACACAAAACGTCCCAAGCTTGTGTAGGTAAGGATAAACATTCAAGGGACAGCCACAAGAAATGTTTAAAGTGCATTTTGTCTTTTATTTGTCAAGGTTTTCAGATATATGACTCTGAAACATGCCTCAATACAAAGGAGGTGAATTATATTAGAAGCAGCAGAGAACATTCCTTTACAAAGTAAAGCTGCACCAAATTTAACACATTCATAAATATCAGTTCCTAAGTGTCCCTGATTTATTCCATCAAGATCCATGAATTATTCTCTGGGAGAATCGTGAAAATGCTGATCAATTTACAGGATCTTCTCCGACACATCCTGCATCCTTCAAGTATTGTGAAAATCTGTTTATTTGTTTTTGTGTCACCTTGCTTACAAACAAACAACCAACCAAACAAACAAACTAACAATCAAACTGACAGTGGTGATAACACAACCTTGTGGGTGGAGGTAAATGTGCAGCAGCTTTATTTCCAGAAACAATGTCCTTGTTAATCTAAATCACAGACGTTTCCTAAGTGAGTGGTTGTTTGGTGAAAACATGGCCGGAGGGAGAATGTCGAGTTCATTTGACCTTTTACACAGCGGGCACTTTGACTCCTTCAACACAGGTGCATGTGTAATGTCACTATTAATTGCTGCATTGTGTTGCAGTGGAACTGAGCCGTCATTAATGTCATTAGCTCCGCCTGTGCTGTTCCTGCTATGACAGGTCGAATTACCTGCTGTGAAAAACATCTTTGACTGTAATTCATTTTGAAACGCAAACATTTTCTAGAAGCTAAATATTTCCCCTGAATAAATCACGAAGGAGTTTTTCCCCCAGCTTCCAACAGGAGGCGAGAATGAACTCTTTAATCCACAGAGTCTCACTGTGGCAGTTTTTACAGGAAATGTTTTTTTGATAAAAACATATTCCCCAAAAAACAGAATAACCCGAGTGACATTCTGCAGCGGAACTTTAAACATTTAAGTTTGTGATAGAAAATGTTGAATTCCTGCACAAGGTCGACAAAAAGTTCAGTAAAGGACCTTTTCAAGGTGTCAAATTCACAATAACTGACGACAGCATCTACATACATGACATGGAAATACATCTCAAGCTACCAAAAAAAATCTAATTCGACTTGAGAAATTAATTTCAAAAATACCAAAGTAGGAATTCCATCGATTCCATTGACGTAAATCCAAGTGACAACCCAACGTCACCCTTTGGATTGGGAGCTTCCGTTTTGAAGCCATGAGTTTGATATTTTGTCCGGCGCCATCTTGGTTATTTTGAAATCATAAGAACCCATATTCGAAGTAGCAGGGGGTGGAGCCTGACTGAGACCTGGTACTTTAACTCGTTAGGACTTTATTATTTATTGGTTAATTGGTGTTTTCTAAGACTTCTATAGAAACTGACTTCTTCTTGGAACCAGTGGAGTTGCCCTCTACTGGTCAATCGAGAGAAGACAGGCTTCGGGCACTTCCACATTGGCTTCAGTGTCTGGTCCCGGAGTCTACGTCCATCTTTATATACGGTCAATGTCTACATCGTACTGGGATGGAGTCACAAGTTTTAGAGACAGAAATCGCAAAACCCTGAACTTCTAAGACAAATCTACAGGAAACTAGGCGACATTTTCAGCTAGGCTAGAATTCATACCGTCAGTTTCTATCCCCCTGTCTCCGACTTCTTCTGCAGCACCTACCCCGTATGTATGTTGTGTACACCGGCCTCAACACACACACACATACACACACACACACACACACTGCAGCTACATTACACATGTCGACATATAAGATGCTTCACACTCACTCCATCGTACACTCATCTCTCTCCTGGCCACCGCTGGTTTTGTTTACAGGCCAATTTGAATGAGAATGAATCTCTCTCGGATGTTTCTAGAAAGCGGTCTAATCCGCGCAGGCTGCTGCGAGGCCCCGGCCCTTTGTTTGGGATTACTGCAGCTTAGCGCTAGCTAACAATGAGGAGATGAGCGGCTCACCTCGTCGCCGCTAATGAAGTGTGGAGAGTCATTTAGCCGCTAGCTAGCTGCTACCAAGTCGGGATGATACCTTCACACACGCCTGCACACACACGTTTGCATTACCACACATGTGAGGACACTGACTGGTGACAGTTATTTTCTGAACTGTTTATCCCTTCACTGCTACACAATGATCCACTTGAACTCAGGGCCTGACCTCAAATTCCTCTTAAGTAGCGTCAAAGTTAGAAAAAGTGATCGCTGCATTGGTTCCATCCCTAGTCTCCATCATGTTCCTGTTTAGAAGAATAACTGAAACTATCAGGGGTGTAGAAATTATAATTCAAACCTGAGATAATGGAATTTTAATGACTATATTCATTACTTCAGATGAGACATTTCATATTTCATGAATAAACATCTCTTCTATCTCTCTAATACATTTACTCAAGTTCTGTTTGTGTTGGTAGATGTGCTAAAGTGCAGCTGAAGAGGTTAAAGCTTTATTTCTAATGGAAATCTAATTGTAGTCTTGACCCTAAACCAAAGTGCTAACTATAACCAGTGTTTTTGCATTAAGCTCTTCAATAATAAAACGTTCAGAATTGGATTCACATGCTGTTTTATTTTGTTTTCCTTGTCATTATTTGTGCCATGAACCTTTGGCACAATAAGGTATATTTTGTTTTAAGCTTGTATATAATATTCAGGGTATTTTGTGCATTTTAATGTCTTTTATTAATTGATATTCACTGTTTCATCAGGTTGCTTTGTTGGAAGTTGTCATGTTTGTTCTGAACAGTGACCTTGGTAATATAAATCTCTATTACCACTGATGTACCTGAGCTCAGCCTAACAGAGATATGTGTGAGTTCTGTTCTCTAAAAAACTAAAATCAACAAAACCAGCTATTAAGTTAATTCTGCACTAAGACAAAGTGCACGATGCAAATAAATACACACATTCATGTTCCTAGTGACTCGTGTGCATGTGTGTGGGGGAGAATATAAGCCCCGGTCACCAGGGGAAAGAGGCACCGAGGCAACAGGAGAAGCAGGAAGATTTAAGCTTGGCAGAAACACACACAGTAAGCAGAGGTCCACACTGAGAGTATGTTGGCTCGTCTTCTGACAAAGTGACTGAGCCTGGCAGCAGAGGAGAGGCGAGGAAGAGGAGCAGAGAGAGGAAGAGGAGGAGTTTGATTTTTATCCAGGAGATGATCATGGCAGGATCAGACCTCTGTGATGGACTTGGACGGTGAGCAAGGGAATGGCTTTGCTTTGGTAACATACCAGGACATTCCCCTGGCTTTTTACACACACACACACAACCTTACAACCACACACACACACAAATACACAGGTACATGCATGCAAGTCCAAACAAAGGGTTAACAACGGGAGGTTTCAGTTTTAAAGACCATGCTCTGACACCAACTGAGATCAGGATTATTTCATCCAGTGTCTTTTCCTCCTTTATGACATTTTACTCTCACATTTGAAACTATTTGATGAACAGACTAATCACTGCAGTTCTAATTTGCAGGGAACAAAATATGAAGAAATTTGTACAAACTATAGTAAAGATAAACAAAAAGAGTTTCACCAAACCCACTTTGCCATCTCTGTGTGTGTACGTGTGTGTCTGTGTGTGTGTGTGTGTGTGTGTGTGTGTGTGTGTGTGTGTGTGTCCATCTATTTACTGTCACAGTGTGGTGTCATATCTACTGCAGGTCATCAGCTCGAGAAACTAACACTCTTTACGTACCAGTAAATATTTGAGGTTCGCTCTGTTTCCACCATGTTCTCGTGTCTTTAGCAGGAGGAGACCAAACAAGTTCAACAGGGAAATTCCTCCAGAGACTTTCTTGATTCAAGAAAAACACCCAAAGTTAATAAAGAACATGAAAAACACCACAAACGTTGAGCGTAACTGTACAAGTGTCTCTCAATATTGTGTTTGTCTACTTTTATTTATCAGGTAATGAAGCTCAAAGAGGGAATAATTTTGATTTTGACGGATAATCAAATGATCAATCTTCATTTTAGACCTTAAAGTCTCATATAACGATGAGGGAACAAGGTTTTGACAAAGTTTCAGGTACATGATGATTCATCCTGAAAATCCAGTGTGTGAAGGAAATATGAAAACTTTCCTTCAATGACTCAATACACACACATTCCAACACAAACAATATATTTGCTTTTTTGCCATAGCATGTACTCTCTCTCTCTCTCTCTCCCTCTCTTGCACACACACACCCACACACACACAGACACACACACACCCTGCAGTGTATGGAAGGTCCAACAGTCACAATCGCAGAGTCAACAGAGCTGTAAAGTGAAGCAGTCGTAAATGTTGAGTGTTTATCTTCAGGCTGAGAAATCTGGCACCTCGCTGATAATGTGTGTGTTTCAGAGCCGCCTCAAACAGTGTGGTCCGAGCGAGTCGTGACTTAACACTCCCGGAACACACACAACGGACACACACACACACACACACACACGTCTCCGTCCTACTTTAACAGCACCTGTTGAATTTCACAACCAGCTCATAAAGGACGCAGAAACACGTTGAGATCCACGAGAAAAATAAATCAAAGCTGTTTGCCTATACCTCTGTGTGTGTGTGTGTGTGTGTCCGTGTGTGTGGGTGTGTATCTGTGTGTGTGAGAAAGTTAGAGAAAGTGTTGTCTCATACGAGCACTCCTTTCAAATAAAGTGCATTAGAAAATGATATGTACTTTTCCAAATAGCACCGTAAGAACAAACAGCGACGATGGACAAGCTAGAATGTGTATTTGAAAATTGTGAAACCTTTAATATATATATATATATATATATATATATATATATATATATATATATAGATGGAAAAGCTGGCGTATGGGTGAAGGAAGGATTAGATTAAAGGGGACACAAATATATATTTCTGCCTATGAAACCTCACATTTTACCACAACTCTCCATTACAGCTCTAACTCTAATAAAAACACAAATAAAAAAGATTTAATTGATCCTGTTTGGTTTGAAACGACACTAAGATGCTGTTAAATGCTCTTTTAGTTACAGGGGATAGAAAAATCCAGTCTGTTAATATTCTTGTACTTTGAATTTCATCCTAATTAAAAGACGTGTGAGAGTATTTATGTCCATTCATGTTCTCTATGTTGTGTAAATGAGTGTGAATGTTGTGCATGAAGCATGAGTCACAAGTGGATACAGTATTATAATAAATATGCTCATACTTCTGTTTGCTTGTATTATTCCATAACTGCATTCCACTGATTATGCATGGGTGTGAAAGCGTGTGTGTGTGTGTGTGTGTGTGTGTGTGTGTTTGCGTGTGTGTGTGCACGTGTGCGTGTGGCTCCAAGCTGTCATGTTTTAGCCTCCTACGGTTAACATCTGCTGCATTTAGCGCTGCCATGTCGCTCTGTGAAACACACACCGCCTAATGGAATCAAATGATCACACGCTGCCACGGTTTATCATGTAACACACACACACACACAGACACACACACACACACAGAAGCTCATTATTCTGTCAGCCAGTGCACCAACCAGTTGCTAGTGTATTTTTTTTTAATAACAACTGAAACCTGTCATGAAAACACAATCCTCCAATATGAATCATTACAGAACTTAAACGCAGCTTGATCTTCAATTTCACTGTGAAATTAATCGTGTTTACATTTCACAATTCTATTAAAAACATGAATGAATATTGACGCCACTTAAATAGAATTGCAGATATTGTTCGCGGCCAACTATAGTGATTGTATACTCCTTTTCTAAAAATGAAATATGATTTTAACGTGTAAAATACTCAACAGACAGTGATCCCTGTTTTTTGGACGACTTTCTGGAAACTTTAATTATTTCCAATGAACCTAAAACTCATTCTGCTGCGTCCCTCTGGAACACACAACCCCAGGAATCCAATCTTCATAGCGGCCGTGCACCTACGAGCTGCGATGTGGAAAACCAGAGGACTCCACCACATCGTCGGCACCAATACCGAATGTTTCTGGGCTCCCGAACCCAAACAATGCCAGCATCTGCTGCCAGACCAATTCGGTAATGGAAAACTCTGTGAGTGCGTGTCCTTCACTCGCCCATCCAGGCACTAATGTATATGAAAAGCAGTGGGGACGGGGGTGTGCTGTTAATGTGTGGACAGGGACAAAAAGCCGGGGTCCAGGGGTATTGTATTGACCCTGTGACACACATCCCAACTCTCCTCCTCCTCCCCCCCCCGCCTCTATTGATGGCTCCTCCAAATCAATAAAAATGATCTTGGAGTCCATCCACCATTTGGCTGCATCATCTTGGAAGTGCCTTCTTTTGAATATAGCAGCCGTACTGTACAATGGGCAGGCCGAGCGCGTGTAATTTGCCATTGATTTCCTCCCCCCCCCTCCCTCTGTCTTCCTGACTCCTTAGCCCCTAGTCACTGCACACAACACAAAAAAAGAAAAACTAACTTCATCACACGCCCTGTTAATGCACATACACAATAAGCCTCTTTTCTCCTGCCCTCTGGTAATTTCACTCTCTCTTTATCTTTTTTCTCTTTCTCTCTCCCTCCTCCTTTATCTCCGTCCTCCTCCTCTTGCGTCGTGCTCCGGCCTCGTTCCTGAAATCTCTTCACAGGTCACCGTCCTTTCACTACAGTAATGGATGACCTGTGCAAATGTCCTATGTGTCCAACCTGCGTCCCTCCTCCCCCACCCCTCGTCTCTCTGCGTCTGCTCTTTCTTTCTGACCTGAACATCCCACATATTTACGACCCATTTCTCAACTCGTTCATAAGTTATACTCTATTTATCTTAAATTTGTTTTTTTCACTGGAAATCTAATTTTATCAAGCTTCAAAATAATATTTTTCATTTTGTTTTTATCCTCAGATTTCTTAATCTTTTCTAAACTCAAGTTCCTCTGAACCAGTGCTTGTTTATCATTATTTGTGTGAACATTATATGACTGATGATGTAAATATGATTCTGATGTAAATATCACAGAGTTAGATAACTAACATTGTTTTTTAAATCTTATGGTGATTCATAAAACTCAAAACTGTTCTAAACAATCATAATAACATGGATCATTCATGAAAAGATGAAGCTCCAGTTGTTCAGCTCGATCCTCAATAAAACAATAATTTATCAAAAGACATTTCCAAGATGTTTACAAAGTAATGAGCACAAGATTTTAAAGTTCCACTTTGAATATCAAACGTCTTTGATCTCGTCGTTTCATTTACATATTTGTCATCGAGGATGTTTCTGGTGAGACTGGTGAGATTTCTATCCCAGTGACGATGCCTCTGCTCCCACAGCGATGACCTTTCTACAAGAGGCAACGAGGATTCTCACCAGATTGACGAGGTTTCTACTCACAGCCACGACATTCCTTCACATGTTGATAACGTCCATGAGGTCGTCTCTCTCTCTCTATTTGAATAAATCACTTCTTTACATGTTGATTATGTCCTGGGTTGGATGAAGACGTTTCTAACTTCAGAAAAAAATACATTTGAATGTTTTGGGAAAGATGCAGATGTTATCGTAGTGGCTGTTTGAGTCTGAACATACATGTACACAAGAAACATTCATGTGTACACATATACTGTATGCTTGCACATACGTCACACACACACACACACAGACACACACACACAGTAAGTCTTGGAGCGCAGTGTGTTGTTTGTTAAGTCTGATACTTTCCCTCGGTGGCTCTAAGCCTATTACTGTATTCTTTCTGTGCTGTTCACAACACACAAACACACAGACACACAAACACACAAACACACATAGTGGTGCTATCAGTAAGACCTTATTCAATAAGCCGAGCATATCCTCCAGCCATATCACACATCATACAAACACACACACACTCCCTCTGTCTCTCTCTCTCACACACACACACACACACACACGATATCTGAGTCGTTTTCTTCCTGAGTGCTGTTGTCGTCCCTGTTTGTTGAGAGTATCATTTACAGCCAAGGTGTTTGAAGAAAGACACCTCTCCCGTGGCGTGCTGCGTGTTTGTGTGTGTGTGTGTGTGTGTGTGTGTGTTTCTCTTCAGAGTGAGGCTTTGCTGCTCCTGACACCGTTATCAGCTCCAGTCGAATGTATTTCTTATCGAGGTGGAGGTGTGGAGGGGGCTGGGGAGTGGTGGTGGGGACGACAGACGGCCGACAATACAAGCTTATCAAACGTCCTCAGCCACGATTCGGCCTGTCACTCAACAACCACGTGCACAATCTCCCATGCACGCACGCACACACATACAAAAAAAAACACACACACACACACACAGACAGCAGGCCCTTTTTGATTGATAGATGGCTTTCCCAACAAATAGAAAAGCTCGGATCGACATCCTCGTGGCCCCTCTCCACCTTACACACACTCATGTGGTGGTATAACCCTGTGTATGTGTGTGTGTGTGTGTGTGTGTGTGTGTGTGTGTGTGTGTGAGAGAGACAGAACATTCCACAGTAACAAAGGTGGGATTAGGGATGCATTAGTTGGCTGTGCAGCGAGAGGGCCTGTCAATAACAGCAGCCAGAATAAACCCTGAAACCTCGATAAGAAGACAAAGGCCGAGCCAGATAGCGGCGAGCTGAGGGAGAGGGAGAGAGAGAGAGAGAGAGAGAGAGATGAGAGAGAGAGAGAGAGAGAGAGAGAGAGAGAGAGAGAGAGAGAGAGAGAGATGAGAGAGAGAGAGAGAGAGAGAGAGGGATCAATAGAGAGGGAGAGGAGGGATGGGAGAGCAACGGATGGATGGAGAAGGAGAGAGAGGATCAATATCAAGAGAGGCCGGAGGAGAGAAAGTTTTCACAGCGACAACTGAGAGGGCGAGGATGGGCAGGAGGGAGGATGTGAGGGAGGATGTGAGGGAGGATGTGAGGGAGGATGTGAGGGAGGATGCTGAGAGTTGGGACGTGGGTGAGAAGAAGGTTTTGACAGAGATGACAGCAGTGACGTTACATTATGTTCAGCTGCAGCCAGAAGTTATTCTGAATATTTGACGAAAAAAAGACGAAACTTTTCTTATAAATAAAGTAGCAGTTAAATAGATTAGAAGCCTGATGATTCTCCTTCCACACATCTTCCGTCTCTTCACTTTCTCAGACGTGAAAAGCAAGAAGCTGTCGGGTCGACATCACAAGGCTGCTTCAACGTCTGTAAAGCTTCATTCCCATTGTCAGCAAACACTTGAGCTATGAGTATAAATGTAAGTAGTAAGAATGGCTCATGAAAATCATTAAGATGAAGGTAGAGAATGTGTCAAGAAGTCAATTTAAAGTTATGATTGATTCAACTTGGTTAAATGTTAAAGAAACACAATGTTAAACAGCAGAGAAAGTTGTGATAGTGGATTTGAGAGACCTCATGATGTTTGTGATGTTTAAACTATGCATGCAGATAACATGCATAGTTTAAACACCTGCGTGTGGTGAAATAGCAGATCTGGATATTTCAGTAAAAATCCTCCTCTCTCCATTTACTCAGAAAACCTTGTTCAAGGACGGTGAAGAGACAAATCACTGTCGAACAAGTGGTGAAAACCAAAGTGGTCGGAAAATACTCAACGAGCAACTGTGTGTTAATTCAATGTTAAATGTGAAATCCCCAAAATATGCAATCAGTGATCTTATGAGTCTCATCAATCATGACTCAACGATTAATGCATCAACAATACACGTTTCTTATGTTTGTTCTATTTTCCTTTCCTCTGTGCTGTAAAGCTCTTTGCTTCAGTAGCTGAGTGTCTGATGACATAAACGATGATTTGTGAAATTAAAGACACAACAATGGAGGAACACAAACACTCTGCAGTTCAGTTGTCACTCAGGCAAATCGGAAGTTTGTCCCTGACAAGTTGAGGAATTATGCGAGCACATAATATCTCTGAATGGCATTGATTTAGAGATATTACACAAGTTGCAATCACGAGCAAGAGAATATTCAGATTTCATCAAACTATGTCATTTGTCCAGTTTAGTAGATTTAAGGTTATATCTCTGAAGGATTAAGATCAATTTATTAGGGACAAGGAGCTTGTCATGGTTAAAATACAGGATGCAATTTAATATGAGATCAAGTTTATGTGAAGCCGATGATGGAAAAGTAGCTAAATAAACTCGCCTGTATGATCTACGTCCTGAACTGTGACTGCGGTTGAAGAGCGGCGGGCTCCAAGTCATAACAATCCTACAGAGACCTGAGCCAATGACAGCCGGGGCAGCGGGCAGCAGCAGCGGAGGGGAGGGAGGGGCTTGTAATTGTTTCACTGGCTCTCATTAATTAATTTCCTGCCTTTATTTACACTGGGAACACTACATAGGTCTGGGAGATATAGGTAACGCTATAGAGGGGGAGACATGAATATACAGAGCGAGAGAGGTAGAGAGAGAGAGAGAGAGCGAGAGCAGCGAGCAGCTAGCTGTCACACAAAGACACAATGAGGCCCGGCAACAAACAGCCACTTAAAAAAAACAGCCTGGCAACAGAGAGCAAATTCAATTAGAGAAGTAATTAGTAGATACAGGGCCAGGCAGCGGGCTGCAGCTACGCCACAACACAGGAATTAATAGGCGCGGATAGGAGGAGGACGCTGTCATAATTAAGAGGCAATCACCTATGTCAATGAACACCTAAAAAAAACACAGCCCCGCAACGCAAATCTATTAATTCAGTGATCAAAAAATATTTCAGGAGATGATTAATACAGCAAATTCATTTTAAAAGACTAATTTCTGGAAAGATAGCAAGACAATTGCACATAATGTTCTCCGCCTGGCATTTATATTGCTAATTAAATTTGTTCATTCTGATAATTTGTGGAAGGATTGCTCTTCCCTCTCTGTGTGTCTCCTCCTGTGTGTGTGTGTGTGTGTGTGTGTGTGTGTGTTTGCTTCCTCCCGCGTTAGAAACCAATGGAGGCAGTGTTGCAGCAGTAAATACATTTAAAAACACTGTCGAACAGAGTTGTGTCTCCAAAACGCCTCCTCGCAAGAACGCCCACGCATGGGCGCAAAAAACAACACAAGCACACACGCACGCACACCAAAAAAAACAGACACAAAAACTTGCTGCTTCTTCATCGTCTTCAACTCTGTAACATCCCTCCACCCTCGCCTTATTTATCTCCCCCCCCCCTCAACCACCATCACCGCCACGTCCTCCCCCCCACAACTCCACAGATACAAAAGACCCGGCAATTAAATTAGACGATAAGGACGTGAAATAAATCAGCAGGTTATTGATTGATTCGTCTCTCTAGGGGGGGGGTGCTGGGGGGGGGCTGCATCTTCACACCAACGGCTCCTCTATCGCTAACTAATTACTCTGTTTCTAAAATCCCTCAGATGAGACACCAGGGTTTCGTACAACACACAAAGAGGCATTGCAAAAACAGGAACATCAACACACACACCACACACACACACACACACAGACACACACAAAGCCGAAAAAGCTAAAGAGGAATCTGAAGGATTAAGAGAATCATCACAGAGTGTAAACAACATGAGAAATGTTTGTGCAGAGTTGCCGCGGTATCTCACACGAGGTAAAGTGACGGGATGAGGCCTGATCATCCCCGTCAGTGAAGAAGAGTGAAGAAGAGTGAAGAAGAGTTGATGCTGTCTGTAAAACTTCTTCATCTAACAGTAACCACAGACCAGCAACAGACACTGGAGGGGAGGGTTGGTCTGAGATTTGTGGGTTGATTTGATTTGTTGGAAAGATGCTGTGTGGGTCCACGAAGAAGCCGTTAAAGTTCGGTGTGGAACCAGATCAGGGGGCGGATCCAATGCTTTGTCTTTTTACCTTCTTTAACATTGTGAGATGAGATCAGAGCGATAATTCATGGATCTTGATGAAAAAAGGCTCTTTTGTAATGATTGTTGTTTTTTTTATATCTGGTCAAGACTCAAAGTATTCAATAGAAAAGGATTTTTTTTGTTGCTCTGTTGCTTTTAATATTTTTCTTCTTTAATCTTTGAAAATATTTTTTAGGGAAAATGCTTCTTCGACCTCTTGATGTCACATTCGACTTTGAGTTTTTTTAGCAATTTTGACATTTTTTGAAAAATTCTCGCAAAACAAATCTGTATTCACAACCATTTTTTAAATCTATTTTCCCCGACCTCATGAAATAGACAAACAGTGAAACATCTAGTGGAATACAACTGTGTGATACCAAAACAGATTCACGATTAACATTAGTGTTAAGTGAATTTAACTCTTTTGCACTTTGGGCCCCTCTAAAGTAAAGTAATAAAGATGTAGAGGAATCGCAAATGAAAACTATTTGCTGTTTCCCCCAAGATTCTCAATTTCCACGGCGGAGAGAGAGAAATACCTTCACACTTTATTTTATCTTCTGTCCGGAAATGGAAAGCGAGGCCCAGGTCGGTGGACGGGTGGAGGCGTATGGGGGGGGGCACGGGCAGCCTGTGATGATGAGCCGAGTTCTCACATCCACATCTTTTAAATATAGATTTAGTTTCTCAGGGTCAGTTAAAAAATGGAGGGAGATCTCCATACGCTGACTTTACATATTCATCTGTGACAGTTGGGGTATTTGGAGATCTATTTTGGAGTGATGTGAGAGAGAAAAAAAAATATCCACTTAGCCATATCATCTCCAACGATCGGGACTCATAAGCCCGGCAATGGGCTGAGAGGGGAGGATAACACTAATATGGCCTCAGATTTCTATGCAGGACTAGTTAATGCTATTTACTGAGGAAGGTAGGTGATCGACTGGAGAGCAGAGAGGAGAAGGGAGCAAGGGAGACGGACATTAAGTGGCCTTCGGAGTCTGCGGCCGCTGCTTTAAGAGCCAATTACCAGGCTAATGGAGTTAATGCCAGAGATGAGATGGGGCTCGGGAGATGAGAGAGAGAGGAGAGAGAGGACAGCGAATCCTGACGCTGAGACAAACCGCAGCACACAGAACGATTAGTGTTTGTTAATCTGATGGGCGACTCGTGAAGCATCAAACATCCCGTATAACACACGAGGAGGGGGAAACCGAAAAAAAAACAAGGAAGTGGGACGAAGGGGGCAAGGAGACGCGCCCCACGCAACACACATGGACCAGATCTGTCTCGGTTTCATGATCCGTCATGTTAGGCTGCAGATTAAAAGTGTGATCTCCGGGCTTATAAACGATTTAGCCAATTACCAACGTTATCTAAAAAACGCTTGAGTTTGCCATTCAGCCTCATTGACGGGGGCCCAGGCCGCCGTCAATGAGGCTGATTACAGATCAGATTGCAGCTCGGAAAAAAAAGGCCCAAACATCTGCCGTCAGAGTGACTTGGAGACGTCAGAGGAGGAAGAGAGAATAAAAACTCCTCTTCAGTGGCTGGCATCTGATTAACGAGGAGAGGAGGAGGAAGAGGAGAGGAAGAGGAGAGGGAAAAAGAAGAGGTGGAAAGACTCGAGTTGGTCGGCTGCCAGATAGCTCAGTGGGACGGGGAAGGCCCATCTGCGCTCCCCGACACTCAAGATGGCAGATGTAGAAGCAGATTGATTTTCATTCAGCTGTCATGATACACAAGTGGAAAACACACACACACACACACACACACACACACACACACACACACACACAGACACACACACACAGTCGAGATGTTTGAGAGCTCTGTCAAGTGCCCGTGCTGCTGTTGGCTGTCGGTCCCTGCCAAGCTATTTCTCTCCTTCCTGTCATTTTCCTCGTTCTCTCTCCCTCCCTGTCTCTCCCTCTCTCTTCCTCCCTCCATCTCTCTCCCTCTCTCTCTCTCTCTCTCTCAACAGGAATCTAAACGCCACATCTGGCGCTCAAATTAAATCATTTACAGTCCATAGAGAGAAGAGGCATTTAGTGACAATACAGCCGGTGGGGGAATCAGCGTGTTTTCTCCCAGGTCTGACACCGGCAGCTCCTCTGGCGTCTGATTGGATGTCACCGCGGCGCTGTTCAGGAGTGCGAGACGTGTTTTCTTGCTGCGCGTTATAAACCGGAGGGTTGGAGATGTCATGGAGGGGGAGCTGTTCATCTGGTGCCGCCGCCTCTGACACCTGCAGCCCTTCCTCCTCGTGGCGGCGCCTCCATCTGCCTCTTCACTTCAGCAGATTCTGTTTTGTTTGCCGACGCGCGGCTGAAGCTAGAGAGACGAAGATTCATGAAGATGTTTTCTTTTTTTTTAAGCCTCTTATTTCCTCAACAAAGGTCACAGAGGTGTTGGCGTGAAGTGATGAGTCATCAGATGTGCGGAGTGACTCAAAGTGATCTGCCTTTGACCCAAAGCACTTTTAATGAACAACTCTGCAAAGATCATTAAAGTTTCATGGTCTCGGACCAACCAGAGGAAAAGTCCAGGACCCTGATGTCTGTCATGACCTGAGGAGAATTAGATCTGATATCAATGACTGTCAACACACACACACACACAGATACAACACCAACACTGGCACTAGCACGATGCTACACAAATTAACAAGCTGACATTTAACTGAGAATTTCTGGAGAAGCTGTGTATGAGAACTGACTCTGAGTCAGTTGCTGAGGACATTTTCCAGAACTTTCCCAGCCCCTTCGTAAAATACTCAGTAAATATCTCTGTGAGTCCATGAGAGGAAACAGCAGGAAAACTTGTAATGCAGCCTCACTAAAGGCACACAACACACATTACAAAGTGCACAACATGTCTACACACAAATAACCACTGGGCTTCTGTCAATCAGCTCATACGTGACTAATAAAACATTCCTCTCCCCGCTAATCATATTCACTGTCATTAACTGAATCTGTATCAATGGCTGATTCAAGCTCTAATAAAATCATAAAACATTTATCTTTTTTAAAAACTCCCCAAAAATTGGGAAACATGCTTTTGGAGATATGCTGGGGCGCTGGTATAGAAGCCTATTGACTTGTTGCTCGGCCTGGGAACAGACTGACTCCTGTGAAATCCCTGTAACACATGAGCCTGCTGGTCATCCATCATTAAAGTCAGAAGGCACAGACCTTTGTTTGTCTGGCACTGGCCTGGCTACTGGAGAGACTGTACTGTGTGTGGTGTGTGTGTGTGTGTGTGTGTGTGTGTGTGTGTGTGTGTGTGTGTGTGTGGTGTGGAGGACAGTGAGACAGCTGAAACAGAAACAGTGTGAAACAGAAAGCAATGTGTGTGTGTGTGTGTGAGAGAGAGGGAGGCCGTTGACCTGGTGTCAATTAGGAGCTCATATCGTTCCATTCCCCGGGGGCGAGAGCGACTCTGAAACATTAAATCATTTCATTTCATCCTGCTGTTTCCCTCTCACCCGGCCGGCGACTGAAAGCTCCCGCTGCTCCGGCGACATTTTTCCCTCGGCTGTGGATGAAAGCTGCTCCGACCTCAGAGGCTGTGTCACCGCGGCGACGCCTCGTTCAGTGAGTGGAGAGGCAAAAACAAATTACAGCAAAACAGAACTGAAAGTAATGCGAACGCAAGTGTTTCTGGCAACTGATGCTGAGGTTTATTTGGTTCGTTTAAAGGACGACAGGGAAGCAAGTGGAGTTTGAAGACTTATTTCTACACAGTAATTTACTCATGTGATCCTGGTGCTTCCTCTTGAGGTCTGGCATTCATCACAAGTCAAGTTCATGGGTATAAAACAGTAAGAGGCTGGAATACAGGAGGATCTTTTAAGGAATAAACCGCCAGTGCTGCTATATTAACTATATGTTAAACACTCTCACAATTTTAAAGAAAGTAATTCAAGGAATTCCTTGATCAACCCGGAAATATATGAAATTGTGAGGTTTCCTTTAGTGTAGCTGTATTTAAATTCAGGGGCTGCATACTGAGGAGGAACCGGGTCGAACCTAAATGAGAACGTTTGGTCGTCCTATTGGTCACCAGCTTGTCCCGCCCCTCAAAGCCGCCGCCTAGCAACAAAGCTACGGACGAAAATGTTCTTCAGTTGATTCAAAACGTTGTAAATATGTTTTTATTGCGTTAGCTGTTTGTTAAGTATATTTAAAAATAAATCCTTCTGACGTCTTCACCCCCACATTTTTCATTCAATCTTTTCTTTCTATCATGATTAATAAAACATAGAACACTCCAAACACAGGATTCCAGATTTCATGTGATAAACTTTCCTGATCTTCTGCTGATTCCTACAGATTGGTGTCACTTCCATCACCTGTGGCGTGAAGGGCGGAACGTTTCCATGTGTTGTAGCTGAAGAGGTGTTAATAGAAACCCATGTTTACACAGCGGGGAACGATAATAATGTGACGTACAAACACGAGCGCGGGCACACAATAACAATAATTAGTGCAAACTAGTTAGTTTAGCTTCCTACGTGGAAGAAATACCAACACAGTGCAGATATATAACCAAATAAATGACTTTCATATCAGGTTGTACCGGTTCTGTTAAGATGTCGATCATTTGCATGAACCAACACACACACACAAACACATACATTTAGAAAGTATCACACATACTTAGGCCTTGTTAAACTTCAAACTGATTTAGTAATAAATCCCATATTTCCGATGGTTGTGTGTTGGTGGCAGACTCCAAATCAGCTTTTCCACAAAATCCTCTCTGACAAAATGTGACAAACTATTGTTGTTCTTTGTCTCCACATCACTCTAATCCTCTTTCTCTCCCCCTGTCTCTCTCTCCATCCCTCCATCCCTCCATCCATCCACACTCCCCAACCGCAGGGTGAAGGCCTCAGTACTGACCGCCATGAACACACACACACACACAGACACACACTGTGGCCGGCTCTGTGGGTCTTACTGGGAGGCTAAGCTGTGTGGTCACATTTTACATATGTGTGTGTCTGTGTTAAATGGGGAGTTGGCCTGAGAGTCACTGGGTTTAGGCTGTTGAAAAGTGTGTGTGTGTGTGTGTGTGTGTGTGTGTGTGTGTGTGTGTGTGTTTGTGTACAGTCAATGGTCTTGGCCGGACTTAGAAGAGGAATAACTGGATTTGGCTGCTCTGACCGGCTGTGTGTGTTTGTGTGTAACTTGTTGGCACATGCTCAGGTTGATTTGGGTTGCTGTATGCATACATGTGCCTGCATGTGTGTGTGTGAGTATGTGTGTGTGTGTGTGTGTTGGCCATCGTTGTAGGTATGCTGCAGATCAGTTTAAGCCTTATAAACCTATTGTTGTGCAATAAACCCATCCTCTCTCATCTCTTCTAACCTCTTTGTTAGACAGGATATCTGTGCCTCTGCTAATAGTCACACACATTGTGTTCTGACGCTCTCGAGCTGAACACTGAAGGCCGATCGGCATCATCAGCTTTCAAATCAAGACATTAAAACAATGATTTCAATGACGCTTGGGCAATAAGTTCATTTCACCAGCAGCAGCAACAACATACAGATAGATTGAGTTCAGTGTTTGTTACGAGAACCGACAAAGTCAGTAGAGCTGCTACAGAGCTGTGTCACATGGGTTCTGACAGCCGGTCCCATGCTGGATCCAGTTCTAAGTTGTTAAGTTCCAAAGCAACAACTTCAAAATGTGATGGTTGTGAGGGGAACTGGAGCCAAGCAGCTGATAATGGGTGAGAGGCGTCGGTACATACTGGACATGTCACTGGTTTATATCAATGTTCAAGAAACAATGATGACATTATAACACAAATAATTAACAGGATACATCAGATAAATAGTTGAGTGTAACTTAACATAAAGAAAACTGTACAACAACTAAGAATTCAGTAATGACAACTGCTTCTTCATCAAGCTCTCACACCGTCCTCATTCAAACCCTCGTATCCAGATTAAAACATTGATCTGTGAAATTGTTTCTTGCTTCATTTAAGTTTTTTTTCAGGGATAAATACAAAAGTGTCGATAAGTCCTTGTTTATTCCTCCGACATCTCGCAAAGCGCAGGTTGTTGTGAAGTCTCCTCGTCGATAGTAAAACGCTGCACTGATTAAAGCGGATTTAGAGCTTGTTGCATTTGATCAGAGTCCAGCTGATATCAGAGTCGCAGACCAGCTAAGCTCTCGGAGGCAAATCCATAATAATACTCGTACACCGCCCCACAACAAAGAGGCAGACGATGCAAGGGAAATAAACGCAGGCAGAGAATGTGAAAACCCCCTCACATCTGAGTGGAGCGATACCACCCAATGTTTACTATCGACGCCTCTGAAGAAAAGTGTTGTTTGTCACTGATGGTGTGTCCCAAACACGGGCGCTACAAAGAGATATGGATTCATAAAATTACTTCACTTTATTTCTATTAAATCTCTTAATTGCAAGAAAATAGTCAACAACGTAAAAAAATAACAGAAAACAAGCTTCATGTTCTCCAACTAAAAATATCATCAGGATTACAAGTTTGATCGTGTTTGCAATGTTTGTGTTTCAGGGAAGTGAGTTCATGAGTCGAGCTGCGTCTTCAAGAGCAGATTCATAAAAGATGCTCGGAGCATTTCACCGGCCGTGTTCTCTCTCGTGCTATGATCCTGAAAACAGCTGCAGAGAAGCAACGACGTCTTAATGCACAATAACAGAGATGGAACCTCTAAATGAAACGCACGGACGCACTCCTCCAGCCCGTCCACGTGTTCGCCTCGCTTCCTCTCGGGAAAAAGTTTTCTCTCCATCAGCCTCTTAAGAGTCTGGCCTTCAGCTATATTACCCTTTACCCCCCACCCCCACCCCCCTTCTCCCCCCTCCACCTATCCCTCCATCACATCTTAATGTGTTTGATAAAACATCAGGCGTAGCGGGAAGGGCACAAGGCGGATGATGTGCTTTTTGGGCCAAAACAGGCTTCGGCTAAGGGACGAGGATAAAGGGCCGAGGCTGCTCTGTCTGTCCAGGTCTGTCCGTCCACCGGCTTCTTTTCAAAACCAGCCACTCTCATCGAACCGGCATCTCAGGGCTTTTGTCCCCCCCCCCAATCTCCCCATTCCACTGCCGCCCGCTCCCCCGCCCCCCGCCTCTCAACCCGCCGCTGAGTGTCTGTAATGGCCCAGACGTGGAGGGGAGAAAAATTAAGGAAGTGAGAGAAATGGAGGAATGGAGCAAGAAAAAGGAGAGCGAGCTGGAGGAACTGGAGGGTGAAGGAGGGAAGGGACAAAAGGAGGAGAGGGGAAAGTGAAGGAGAGAGTGGTGGTGGCGGAGGGAGGAGAGGCGGGAGCGCGATGCATGGGGAAAGGAGGCCGTGTCTTTAGGAGGAAGCCAGGCGGCACTAAGCGTCTCTGTCGCTGCCCAGTCAGGCCTGCCTCGCCCCTGGCCACGAGAACCTGCCCACCTCCCCTGCACCACCTCCCCTGCACCACCTCCCCTGCTCCACCTCCCGCTCCGACCACGCAGCACTCCTCTCCTCCGCCGGGCCTCACACACTCACACTTTCACTCCAGCTTGCTACTCTTGTGAGGACTTTCCATTGGATTACTTTAAACCTATTAAGTCTAAAGCTGTTTTTCATTTTCTTTATTTATAGGGTTATGACAACGTTCGGGTCCCAGTGAGACCTGTGGTGTGTTGTTATAATGACGACAAGTGAGTTGTACAATACATGTTGTGAAGTCGTTTTATGAGAGTACTTTGCAGTTTGGTTGAAAAGTTGAATTCAAAGTGACACATTTTTTGTTTTGAATTTCACTATATTACTTTTACAGCAATAAGAATTCACAAACAATAAGGTACAACAAAAAAGTGTGTATGACAAAAAGATAAGAGCGTTGCCTCCACTCAACTCTGCTGACGAGATGCTCTACTTTGACTATTTTCTTACTTTTAGACAAATCAACTCATCTAAATTTAAAATCCTATTTGATGGATACAGACATTAGTCAATAGAAACATCCCAAACAAACACCGACCTGTTTGTAATAATGACACCAAGTTAGGGATTTAGAAATAGGCTGATATTTGAAAATTTCAACTTATGAAGAAGGAACAAAAATCTCCACCTGTTCTACTTCAGCATCTTCCAGCTTCTTATTATTTCAGAATTGCTTTACAGCACAAAAATCTGTCAATGTACAATGATCCTCGTCTTCGACAGATCACGACTGACCAGAGGAAGAGCAGCAGGAACACGGCATCCTCTGCAGAGCCTCGAATTGAAAGCCGTCCTAAATTTGAAAAACACTCTGAGTGGTGTGAGGCTGACAGTCATCTCCACCGACGACTAATTTGTTGACAATAATTACAAGAAGGGAAACACAACGTCAGAAACACGGATGAACAAAATCGTGATTTGCCTGTCACCAGCTTCAGTTTCACTCTTCCTGTTTGGTCCTCACAAGGACTGGAACAAAAAGAGAGTATACACACACACTCACACACACACACAAACACACACACACACACACACACACACACACACACACACACACACACAGCCAGTGACCTCAGGACTAATTGCTAGATTGGAGCAGATTTTCTAGTTCAGTTCAGGGCTGTAATTGTGAGGAAAGCAGGGAGGAATGACAGGGCTTCAAGCTGAGAGGACAAATCACCAGGGGCCACCGATTAGACTGCAATGATGTTAACGTGTGTGTGTGTGTGTGTGAGAGAGAGAGAGAGTGTGTGTTTGTGTGTTTGTGTGTCTGTGTCTGTGTGTGTGGGGTGAGGGGTTAAGCCAACCATCTCTCAATCCCAGGTTTCCGTGGCACTGACCCCAAACTGCCACACACGTGCACCACGATGACCCCTTCTCACACAAGAGCATAAGAGAAGTGTCACAAACTACTTGTGTTGAAGGTTCATATATTTACAGAAACAAGTTTTTAAGTTGTTTGAGCTTTTAAATGTTTCAGCAGGTTGATACTTCATGTTTTTAAAGTTTAAATGATTCTTAATTTCAGGTGAGGAGACGTCACAACAAGTTTGGTTTTACCTTTAACATAGAGCCATTAAAATCTCCTGCACTTCAGAGTTTTACTCTTAAATCATAGATATGCAGTCCTTCTAATATTTGTATTAAAAGGTGGTTTTTGAATGAATTTGCTCTGTGACCAGGAGTTAATGTTAAAAAAGTTAAGTTAAAAAGGTGAATACAAATGTGTTTATTCTGCAGGTTTTACAGGATACAACAAACGAATATGATTTAAAGTGCTGCTGTTGATTTACATGATTCCTCAGCAATGCAACGTGCAGAGGAAAGTGAGCAAAAAAATAGTTTGTGAAAAATCCAGGATCACTTGAGAAATTAAACATTTTCACTTTGGAGGAATGTGACTGAGATACAACGGTGATACAATGTTTTTAATCATTTCCTCTCAGTATAATATGATTAGAAGTAAATGCACAAACACAATTATAATACACAGTTTACAGTATGTTGCTCAGATGTGTTCACGCTGCTGTGTGAGCGTTTGCAGGATAACGGCAAAACATTTGCATTTTCAATTTGGTTCAATTGCAACACCGACCCAAAAAACCCAGTTTGCATGAAACACCTGAATTAAAGTGTCACCGCAGAACGAGTGCAGGACGAACACATGTCACCTGACAGCAGTCCGAGGATGAGAAACCTGTATCGACTGCCCCCCCCCCTCTCTGTCTCACCCTCCCCCACCTCCCCCACCCTCTATCTGCAGGAGCCTCATCTGACACAGCAGGACAGGAAGGAGACACACACAGGGAGCGAGAGAGAGAGAGAGAGAGAGAGAGAGAGAGAGAGAGAGAGAGAGAGAGAGAGGGATGGCGACACACAGAGCGACAGAAACCTCACCCCGAGCGGCACTGCAGGCATTTTGCTACCAGATGAAAATCTGCATGAAAACACCAGCACATGCAGCAAGGGAGGCCTAAACACTCAAGTTTTTCTCATCACACACACACACACACACACACACCTACACACACACACACACACACACACACACACACACACACACTCCACATCTGAAGCCACACCTGGATTCTGTCTTGGGAAAAGCTCGAATCAGAGAGACTGAGAGAAGAGGGAGCGACAGGATGAGAGGAAGCTCAGACAGCCAATCAAACGGCTCCATGTCACTCAGTCAGTCAGTCGCACAGTCAGTCAATCACTCAGCCAATCTTTGACTCAGCTTACCTTGCAGTGATGTCACGCTTGTCATTATGACAGGGCCTCCAGTGCTGTTGTCTGATTGGACGTCGCCCCACTGTCCAAACCAGTTTTACATCCTTGGGAGGAAAAGGAAAACAGACGCCCTGGAGCTGGAAAGTGATTTCCTCTGGTTTCTGTCTGATTCTCAGCCCCTGACACCCTACTGTCTGACTCTTTCTCCCAGTCCTCCCAGTCCTCAGTTCATCTTGTGTTCCTCCATCTGGCCTCCTCTTCCTCTATCTTCTTCATCCCTCCTTCAGCTGGTATCCCTCTCCCAGCTCTATCTTCACCGCGGCCTCCATCTCCCTCACCTTACTCCCACCTTAGCCAGGCTCCCGTGCCCTCCTGCCATGCCACCATCTCACTTTTTGCCCCCCCCAGCCTCGCCAGGCCTGCAGCCTCCTAACCCCCCGGCCTCTCAGCTGCTGTACCCCATGCCCGGCTCTCCCTCTCCAGCCTGCCTTTCCCCTCCACTCTGCCTCCTTCAGCCCCAGCCTTCTGCTCAGTGTTCAAGGGGAGAGCCAGCTAGGAATGCTGTGGCTCTAGACGTTTTGTCCAAGCCCTAGGTCTCTTTCACTGAGGCAAGATTAGTTCATACAAAAACTCAACAATACACCACTGAAAGCCATTGTTGATATTCAACATTTTTCACATAGCGGAGCAGAATAGACAATGCGGCAGCCGGGAAAGCCCGAAGCGGACTAGAAGGGTTGATGGCTGATGGTATCTCAGCTGAGCGAGGGCCTTAATCCCTTTTTTACACACACACACACACAGACACACACGCACACAAGTAGTACACACACTCTCAAGAGCCTGGAGACAGCAAAATCAATACTGCTCTCTGCATGTGTGTGTTCCTCTGCATGTGTGTGTTTCTGTTTGTGTGTGTGTGTGTGTAGTGTGTGTAGTGTTGGATTGTCTTAGCACATAAGCATTCTCAGATCTTTGTAAATAAATGATATCTCCAGGTTCTTTATCAAAGAAACGCATTAAAGTATCATGGAGACAACTTTACTTCAAACGAGCAGCCAAACAAAAACTTATTTTTGATTAAATTATGAATTCATCTTCTGTAACAGATGTGCAGTAATCTGCAGGATTAAGAATAAAGTACAGATTATTTAATTAACCTTATAAGCAGAGACCTAACATGTGGTTGTTTCAAGTTGACAGTTTACAAAACAACATAACGATTAAACCTAACAAGTCATTTTTACTTTTTTCGTTTGAATGGAAGTTTGCATCTCTGAATAAATTCATTGTAGCTGAAAACACCAGAATTTAATGAACAGCAATTAAATGTTGCTGTTATTATTACATTTTCTATTGTATTTAGAGCACCCGAAATGTTTGTATGTTCTTTGCACAATATGTAATAATAATCTATTTTGTACAATTAATTAAAAACCTTCAAAGACACACAAGCAACATGTGTCTTTAAGTGAAAGTACAACATCAAACTGTAAAGATTACATCACAAATAATGGTTGTGTATTCAACATGTTAAGTGAGTAAAGATAAAGAGATATTACTCACAAGAAGTAAAGTATTAGGTGCCAATATAGTTAGTTTTCTTATAATCTATGAAGTGAAAGAACCATTCTAATCTTGTCCTTGTTTGAACTGGAACCAATTTGAACTATTTCATAGATTAATCTAAATGGTTCATTCAATATTTCCCCCTGAGATCAAGTGGCATGGAAGTATAAAATCAAAACAAAGTACAAGTACCTCTTAAGTCAAGTACCTGAGTAAACGTACTAAGTCAATCTCCATCACTACATGTTGCCTTCACCACTGGTAGTGGAGTCATGACCGATAAGAACCAATCAGGTGATGAGTGCAGGCGACTGCCTCATCACTTCCAAACGTTCCACCAGGTCTTCAAACTAAAAATGTAAAATCATAAAATAACTTGGTAATCATATAGTTCATTTCCAGCAGTCATGTTCACTTCTAATCTTCTAAACACGAGAACTGATTCAGCCCTCAGGGAATTTACCTTTGCACCAGAATGAGCTGCGGGAACGTGAAGTGCAATAAAATGACAAATGAATTGATGGGACTTCAAATGGAGCACTTCTCTAATTCTCCCATAACCAGGACAGTGCAGGATAGTGACACTGGGCCTGGAATCAGTCTGCGGCAGCCTTCATGATTACAGCTGCTTAATGTAATGAACGGCGTGTCATGTAGAACTCATAAATCATGTCACGTCGGCGGAAACATTTCATAAAACATGATTAAAAGTGTCGTGTAACATTGGGAGCGACGGTGTCAGAGGGAGACATGTTAATTGTGCACTAATGATATGTAATGAATGTCATCATCCCCGAGGCTCCGGCTAACGAGCTAAATGAACTGGCACTAATGGGCCTGTTAGCTTATCTTAGCGCTAACATTAGCTAGCAGAATGAAGGGCTGGTCCTCTGCTGACAGCGGCTCCACAACTGTCACAGTACAATGACATGCTTCCTTTAAAATGTTGTTTTTTGGACAATGACAAAAACAATTACAAGAAGCAAACAAAGGCTCGGACTCACACAGACGTCTCAGCATCGACACACAAAAACTAACTCCAGGAGTTTGTCTTCATAAAGTCTCATAACTTCCACCTGGACTCCAGATCCAGATCCGGATCCAGCTGCCGGGCTTTCCCAGGACCCCCAAGTCCGCTAGGTAGCAGAGAAGAAGAGGAGGAGGAGGAGGAGGGCGAGCAGGGGCCCTCTCTCTCTCTCTCTCTCTCTCTCTCTCTCTCTCTCTCCTTTTTCTTCCAATTGACAGCTGATTGATGGCTATCTCCTCATCCCGACAAAGAGCATAATTAGCATAACTAAAGCCACGTACAGTAGAGTGAGGCAAACAGTAAATTACATGTTAGCCCCACTCCTCTCTCTCTCTCTCTCTCTCTCTCTCTCTTCGCCTCACCTCTCTCACTCTCCCTCCATTCCACTCACTCCTTCACAGCCCAACACTGCGGCAGGGAAACAAAACAAAACATAGTGTGCTTTTTGTCCCTCCTGTGAGCCCTTAAACAGCGCAGAGCCTGACAGCTTCTTTAGAAGGAGACGCACAAAAGGCCTGATGGAGAGGGAGAGAGAGGAAGAGAGGGAGAGAGAGGAAGACAGAGGGAGAGAGGGAGAGATTTGAATGAGATACTGACCTTGGGGAGGGTTTGGGATGGCTCTTGTGTGTTTGTGTGTGTGTGGGGCGATGGAGGCACAGTGAGGACATGAGGAAGAGAAAAAGATATGAGGAATATTAGAGGATGTCAGTGAAGTGTGAATCCTTCATATTACACTAAACCAGTAAAAGACAAAACTGACCGTCCCACTCCTTCCTCCTTAGTCACATACAGCAAGCCTGCAATTTCATATTTCCTCATTGAAAAGTTTGGTTAAACTGTAAAATATTAAGTGTCAGTTATATTTCTTTGTCATTAGGGTTTGATATAAACAGATTGTAAACATTGCCATTAAAAAAAAATACACATATTGGCTGATATATTGGTGTAGAAGTATTTTGCCTCCCAATATCAATATTAGTCTCCAAAATCAAAATCAACACTTGCACTCTAATAACTCTTTTTTTTTCAGACGATGTAGACTGATTGCAACTGAGCACTGATCGGTTTAGTTTTAAAGTTTTAACATTTCGACTTATGTATTTTCAAACAACTGTATTCTATAACATCAACTGTTTTTTATCAGATTATTATCATTTTGTTTTTCTCCTATTTGTACCAATGTCTATTTCTTAGTGAAATAATTCCACTATTTTTGAATCAGGATTAATATTTTAACGATTTGCTTGGTGAGCTCGTCAGTAATGATGAATGGAGGGATGGATGGATGGAGGGAGGGATGGAGGGATGGACGGATGGACGGATGGATGGAGAAACGGTGCTGTGACCACACACTGGCCTCCCCTCTCAGGCCGGCAATCTGTTCTCTAATTGTTCATTCATGGTGTGAATCTTTAAATAGGAGGCCCTGGCCTGGCGCTAAGATAATGAATCGCTCTGTGTCGTTAGCTAGCGAGGCTAAATTACCGCTCGGTGCAGAGTTACCATGGTGATAGGCCACAATGAGCGTGATTAGTCTTGTGTCTTTTACACCGAGACACTTTCAGCAGTTCAGGAGGAAACACACGGAAACCCTCCTGTGTTTCCTCCCTCTGCTCCGGCCTCTGGAGCAAATTGTGTTTTCCGAGAGTCACTTTCACAGCACAGAGAGTTCTCAGGTTCTCTCATGGGAATTAATGAGAATTAGCACAGACTCAACAACGTGATAGGATATTTACAACGAGAAGTTTGTGAGTCTGTCTGACTGCTTTTTATCTTTAAATCCTCATCTGATTGGTCAGGGGATCCTCTCAAATACACATCAGGAGAACATAGTCGAGGTTACTGTGAATATAAAGACTTCCTTTTCCATTTTGTTTTATTTTCTGTATCAACAGACAATTTAAGATGTTTATTTCTTGCCTCAAGTTTCTATGACAACCTTTGTGAGCAACCAAGTCAGTGTTTGATCCTTTGTTGACCGTTTTTTCTTCTGCTTTACTGAAACAAGAGGATCCACTAGATTTAAGACTCTTAAACAAAGATTTATGTAGAAATTTGTTTCATTTAGTACTTAAATGCATTATCATGCAATGTGTGTATTTATTACTTTGAATGTTTCCATGTATATTTGTTGCTCTGTTCCCTCTGATGTTATTTCTTCCTCTCCTTCATGCTGTTTTCTCTTGTTGCTCAACATATGACTCTCTCTCTCTCTCTCTCTCTCTCTCTGGGCAGGTGTGTGTGTGTGTGTGTGTGTGTGTGTGTGTGTGTGTGTGTGTCTGTGTGTGTGTGTGTGTGTGTACTTGCTCATCCATATGTGAGGATCCACAGGGTGAATGTGAGTGGCACGCCGCTGACACACAACAGGAGTGTTTTTCCCACCCCCTATTTGACCCTATACCAAACAAGAGAGGAAGAGGAGAGGAGAGGAGAGGAGAGGAGAGGAGAGGAGAGGAGAGGAGAGGAGAGGAGAGGAGAGGAGAGGAGAGGAGAGGAAGAGGAAGAGGAAGAGGAAGAGGAAGAGGGAAGGAGAAAGGGGGGCTGGTCGATATGATGCTGTTTTAAAATATCTTGAAATATATGATAGTGATTCAATTCAGCACTGAGAGTCAAAGTTTTTTTTGTTTCCATTCGATGTGCTACAACAATCAGGAGCTGCAGCCTTCACTCTATGTTCTGCAGTTTTGGCTGAATTAGTTTTTATTTCAAAATGTATTTACTGCTGCAAATTAGTATTATAAAGTTAATAGTAAGTAATATCTATAGGAGTCCTTAGAACTTCAATCAAAGCAGAGAAGATTCCAGCAAAGATACAGATATTTATATAGTCGTACTGATATTATAAAGTGTAAATAAAGATGAACAACACTTTTCCACTTCCTCCAACAGAGAAAAATGAGGCCAAACCTAATTTGTTTACAAACCCTGATTTTGCATTAAACGTAACACACAAGAAAAAGATAAACTTATCTAATGGCTAAAGGAGGGACTCGACTTTTTAGGGGGTTTACTCAGGTTTCAGACTTTGCATATACACAAAACTTTTGTTATATACAACTGTGCAAATTGACTGTACTACTCTTCAAATCATATATTGCAAGCTGTAGATACCCTAAATATATTACCTGCAACAACCTTTATGGTATTTACTTCGTACAAAAGCATTTTGAACATTCACACTCTCCAATATCTGAACCTAATTTGAATCAAAATGTGAAACATGTCATAAAAACAGTCAATCAAGTTCAAAATGCTACTTCTGTAACTCAAGAGTTGTTGAACATTTAATTTCCTGTCCTTATTTCTAGTCCAATACAAAATAAATTCCAATAGTTCTTGTAGAGGTAATGGAATTTTGGCTCAGAGTTTTTCACTGGTTGAAAATCAAGGTGATGGACACCTCTTTCACTCACATCATTTTAAAGAACTTTCTCTCAGTGGCCTTCCTCTGTACATGAGAAGGGATGAAATTATACACAGAGAAGAGCAAGGCTATTAAAAGGGCAGCATCAATTAAAACATTTAAACCTGTCTTTGAGCCACAGAGCTTCTCTTTTTGAATGAATGATTTCAGTTTGGAGTCAGATTCAAGTTGATTCTTCCTCGGCTCAGTCCTCGGCCTCGTAACCAGTGATTCAGGCCGAGCTCCAGGGTGACGCTGAGGCTGAAGGTAAATCTGACTGGCCACTGGCTTGGATGGCAGCACGATCAAAACCATGTGGCCCCCTCAGGAGATCAGACTTTACTTCTGTGCCTTTTTAAACTGAACAGCGACTGTCCCAGGCAGCAGAGTCCAAAGCTGTCCCATTTCAGAACACAGCACAAGATGGTTCTACCGCACTGGTCTCATCTGGTCTTATGGTGGTGGTATAGCTGAGATTCTCCAGAGTTTGCCTTTTACACATGAAGAACACCGCAGGAGGTTTTCCGAGTCAGACACGTTCACAACAACAAACTGTCTGTAGCATTCAGGTGAGAGGAGGCGTCTGGGCAGAGCAGCAGGAGGCAGGACATCACATAGAAACCGGCTGTTATTAACAAAAGCTCTTGAAATCATCCTCTATCCAAGTGGACAGCTTCTGTAGTTTCTACGTGTTTGGCTCCTCTTTTTCCTCCTGAGATATTTGTAGTAATTTTAGTTTTTGTTAGAAATTGACAAACATCGTCCACTCAGTCGCTGTGAATTCCCCCCGACATTTCCCCGTTGTATTATCCTGTCTTTTTAACTCGAGGGCTGGCGGGAAAAACTGATAACAGCAGCATCAGCCTCTTGTTTGGTCATGTGAAGAGTGAGATAATATCTAATCAGTTTAGAATCTTCTAAACAGTGACAGAGGGATATTTATACCATGATGAACATTTGTCTCCCGTCGGTCGATGGGTTTCCTGAGTGCAAAACATGCACATACACACAAACAAATTGTAAAAGCTGACGAGCAACATGTGTCCATGTTTCTAAAGAGAGACAATAGGCGTCAGAATCAAAGCGAGAGTCTGTTACAGATTTCTGTTTTCCGGATTTTGGATAATCTGGATAAATCCACTTTCCTCTGCTGTGTCACAGACTCACACTGTAACATTCAACTTGTACAGTAACTAACATAAATGTGTGTGACTCGCAAACACAAAGTTTTCTTGACAAACATGAGTTTTATCTTGTAAACTTTTATGTTTTTTTTAGCTTCTGCCAATTTCGATTGAATTCAGGCAGCTCCCAGTTATTGTCGGTTACTTTCTAACAATCTATTAACCAGCGCGGCTCCAGCTAATGCTCTTAACCTACATTACTAGCAGTAATCCTCATCACCAAGCTACAGCCGTTGTGTCTGGACAAGTGAGTGGGACTGCAGCAGTGACAGCAGGTGCTAAAGCCTCCACTAACCCTGGCTAACACCGCCTGAGCTCTATAAGACAGGAAATGATGGGAGGGATACTTAGCTACTTACTGAATTACATACACACATGCATCACACACTAACACACACACACAGCACACACACTCGCTGAGTCACTCTCTCTGTCTCACACACGTGCTCACAAAAGGGCTGGGGGGGGGCGAAAAACAAAAGGCGTCGTGCTGAATGGAAGAGATGATCGTTGGGTCACATCTACATGACAGTGATGCTCCGCAGGGAAACAACAGGCCTTCCTTAACCCTGACTACTGTTAGCCCTCAGGACAGTGTTCTCACAGTGTGTGTGTGTGTGTGTGTGTGTGTGTTAGCTAAAGAATAATACATTTACAATTCTAACTAGCTTCACTGTTTGAGATTAACGCTGCATAAATCAGTGACATTAGCACCTGGTGAAACTTTAACATCTGTAAAAAGGATGATATTAGCTGTTAAACCTCTTAACATACAAAGAGACTTAATGTCTTATTTAGGGCAGCGGCTAGTGATTATTGTCATTATGGATTAATCCGTTAAGTAATCTGTTAACATCCCTTAGTCCACTGTGGCGCATCCGAAAAAATATAAACACAAAAACCCAGCTATTACAAACTACAGGTATGTTAACGCACTGTTCAGACACGTGAAAGACAAACTGTGGGTGAACTCCACAGCCGAGCAGTTTCCAGTTCACACATGCACAACACAGCAGGAAGTTTTCTGCACAACAGCATCCAACTCTGCAGTGTTCAGGTGAGAAGTGGATCTTATCAACACAAACGCTCTCGACATCTTTGTCCGTGTCTTCTACACGTATGACACACGTCACCTGAATCCTGCAGAGAATCTGTTGTTGTGTGTGGGTCGCCATGTGTGAAAGGTCAACTTCAGAAAAAGTCCAAAAAACAATTGTCCAGACATCCTCCACAGGACTGAAAACTGCTTATGTGTCATTGTGCTTTTCAGGCTTTATAGAGCTTTTACTCATTATTAAAAGATTATTAAGAATCCAGTAATAGTAGTAGTAATAATCCCAAATCAATACTCACACACCTGAAAACAAAAGGGGCTGATTGATTTCAGGGCAGAAGATTATATGGATTTAATGATATCTTTCCTTCAGCCAAGAAACCATCCTTGTTGTAAATGGGAGTTTTGATTGTAGGTGTCAGGATTGTATAAAGTGTTATCGTGCAGTGTAATCTATACATATATCATATTGTGAAGCATCTGGACAATATTATCTTTTAATATGTTATTATTGGAAATGTCCCGAGTTAAAATGTCACAGCAACAAACGTGTTCCTTACTGGCCCAACTGGAAACACACATAATTGATAACCAGGGAACTTAGTGTCAAACAAACACTGGACCCTGTGTCCACGTAAAACTAGATCAGTCTTAGAAAGTAGCACCAGACCAACATGAAAACCGTTCTGTTGCCTCCTCCCAGCCACATGCCAGTGTGCTGTGAGTCAGATCCGATCAGTTGAGCCGGACACCGATCAGATCCAAGCTAGATTGATTTCACAGAGTGCGAGAGGTGACAGCCGGATGAAAACATTTCCCACAGGTTTCGTCCTCTCGTCTCTCAGAATTAGGAGACGGTGTTGTGACCTCTCTTTGTTGGAGGACGCACGATTTCTGATTTGCTGAAACTATCAATCAACATATTGATTAGCACTAATTAGGATCAACCCCATAGTGTTTAGCTCAGCGGGTGAAGTCTACCATGTGGGTATATGGTCAGTCAAGCATGTATGTGAGTGTGTGTTTGTCCGTATACATTCTTCTAAGTGTGTGTGTGTGTATGTGTGTGTCTTTGTCTCGGCTGTCACCCTGAAGGTTATCTCCGTGGCGGCAGCGTCGTCGGGTGACAGCCGTATCCCATGATGCCAAGCGAGACGTCAAACTGTCCTTCCAACCAGGGTTCCCTTGACGACGGAAGTAACACACACACACACACACAGGCACAGAAATACACATAGTGTAGATACAAACCCAAACACACCCTCCTCTAGTAGTAAGTGAAAGGTGTGTGTGTGTGTGTGTGTGTGTGTGTGTGTGTGTGTGTCATTGAGGAAGAGGGGCTGCTTAGACTTTGATAAGCTATCACATGTCCCAGGTGATGGTCTCTAATGTACATCAGTCCAAAGGCACTGCCTGACAACCGAATCAAACACACCCAGACCAGATGTCCTGGCAACACAAACCAAACAAACCCAAACTGAAGAGATATATATATATATAAATATATCATACACACATACATAGATTTCTCTGAAATACTCTGGCAAAGAGGAAAGCCTTTTCTTCTTGACTGGTTTTCCAAAAAAAAGAAAACTAACCCTGATAAGAAAGTGTATTTTCAGGATCAAGTGTTCATGTTGTCAGTCAGAGGAGCCACAAGAGGGGCAGCAGAGCCACATTCAGTTCTTTCACCTGAGCTCTTTTCACTCCTTCATACAACTATCCTCTAATTTTATACAGAGGTACAACAGGAGCAGATTTCAGATTTGAATTCTAAAACCAGAACAGCACCCACAAGAGCTCACACCTCCACAACTGAACAATCCTACTCGTGATTGGTTGGTTTATATAGTAGAAATATAAAAGGAAGAAGGATATGACAAATATGTATGTCTTACAAAACACTTTTAAAAGAAAGTCCTGGATTTGCCTCTAGATCTGCATCCATACAGAACATGTAATGGATTTTTCCGAGAAGTGAAATCATACTGTTCTGTGCTAAAAGTTACCAAAAAAATATCATGCTCTTTATTAATAATTATCCTCATAACCACAACAGTTCACCTGTTGATTCACTTAGTTTTACAGCGTGGATACAGACGTGCAGCACTTCAATGCTCCTCCTCTGAAGATGAACCTTCATCTCAACGTTGTTTCACTGCGACATGATCCAAAAGCAGTGCAGAGAATAATTCACACCAAAACATACACACACACACACACACACACACACACACACACACACACCACACACACACACACACACACACACTCAGCATGCCTTGTACAATTACAGAATTACAGCATCTTGGAAATGAGACATGGCAACGAAAACATGCAGGCACTGTGGAGAGCTGTCCTCTGTCTCTGTCACACACACACACACACACACACTCACACACACACACACACACACACACACACACACACACATAATGAAGTGTTTCCTGTGCATGTGACACAGGTTCCATTACCTGGCCTGTCGCCGCGGTGATGGTTTGTCAGGTGCTGTTTGCTGTTGCCATGGTGACAGACATTGAAATCCACATGATTCAATAACGCGAGGCCTTGATTGGTTTTAGCTGTCGAAGATTGTGCAGCATGATGTGACATACGTGTGTGTGTGTTTTATCGTTATGAGCTGACACACAATGCTATACATGACAAGTTTAAATGATCATTTGAGGGTTAGGACTAGGATTAAGATTAGATTCAGGCTCAGGTCACAGGTGTGGTGAGGGTTAGGAATTGAGATACGCTGGTTAAGGTTTGGGGGCTGGACAATGTGATGCATCAATCATGGGTTGTTCCTTTGTTCTTGCAAGAGTTTGTAACACAAGCAGGGATCACAGGGCTGAGTCGGACCTGAGCCTATTTTGGGTTTCCATTTAAATGTCAGAAATAACCATAGGATGGACAGGTCATGCAGTTTTGTGCAGATATTAATGGTCCTCTAATGATAAACTGTAATAACTTTACTGATCCACTTGTGAAACTCACATTCTGATCACATTCGAGAGCATCACAATCAGTCAGTTGAGTATTTTGAGAACCACAATCCGTCCCCCAAATTAAAAGAGAAATTAAAAGCAACTAAATTAGACTTTGTATTTCAAATATCATCTAAATAAAGTGTGTGGTCTGAGCAGTGGGTAGAGCAGAGCCTGAAATCTGCAACGTCACCTCAGCTTCACAGCAGGAAACACGTGTGCAGTGTATTTGTTTATCACTTTGATTCCGAGAAGTAATAAATGTGTCAAATAGCAAATATGACAAGTTGAGCAGGAAAGCTGACACACACAGACACACACAGTAAAGGAGGGTAATGAGGTCTAGATAAGCGAGGAGGAGGAGGAGGAGGAGGAGGAGGAGGAGGAGGAGGAGGAGGAGGAGGAGGAGGAGGAGGAGGAGGAGTATTGGTTCCATTCACTTGTGCTCTACAGCGGTCGTGTTTTTTCTTGTGTGTTTTTCCCTCCACCGGGGAGGGAAAATAAGAATAATTGATTTCACTGTTTTCTTCTGGTGTCAGATCTGCTGCCGTTTATCATCATCAAATCTATCCCTCCATCCCTTCTTCTTCCTCTCCATTGCTCCTTCCCTCTCTCTCTCTCTCTCCCTCTCTCCCCTTGTTTGTTCTGCTAATTAACTTTATTACCCTGATAGCTCCCCACTGCCTCTGACGAAAACAATTACCATCTCTCCCGCCTCCACCTCGCTCCCTCTCTCCCTCTCTCCCTCTCTCCCTCTCCTGCCTCATCATCCCTCGCTCTCTCTTTTGGCGGAGAGCTGTAATTAGTCCTGAGGCTTTGGTGCTGCTAAGCTCACTCTCCGTCTTCCTCACCCTTTTGTTGTCATCCAGGCATCAGGAGAATATTTTTTTTTGTAAAACTTCTGATATGAGAAAAAGTTAAAAGCAAATTAAGTTTTCGAGATGATAAAAAATGGGGGGAGGATTTATTTCAAGGATTTATCATTTCCCGGGATTTGAAAGATGTTATTTCACACGAGTGACTCAGAAAGTAGAAACCATCCTGGAGCTCGGTCGGCTGTGTTGAATTTTTGTCAATTGCTGATTTCCAGTGGAATTATTCTCAGTAAATAATAATATTTCCTGAGTAATAATAAACGTTATTCTTGATATATGTTTAATCGTGTGCTTGCTTGAAGCACAGCATGGCCTCCTGTTCTGGGACCAAAATACTCTCGCACTGATTGGGATTAATTAATTGAAAAATTACCATTTACACTGTAATTACCATCAAGTCACATGAACTCCTTTTCAAGAACTTTCCTAAGTGTGGTCGAAATTACACATTCAGTTATTTCTAGGAAATCATAAGGAAAACATAGAATAAAGTTATCGTGGTCAAATTATTTTATTTGTCATGTCATCATCTCACCAATTTTAAACACAATGTATCATATCAAATTAAACAATAACAGACAGAGCCATTTTTCAATAAGTGATGAAGTATTATTTATTCTACCAATGATCTCAGATTCACATTTACATATAAACAATGTATCTTCATCTTTACATGTTAATGAAAGTGAGAGCAGCTAAATTAACAACAAAAGCACTTGAATGTAAGAAAATAAAACTTTGCTCGTCTCTGGCAGTCACGTGATCCTTGTTAACCGCAGAGCGATTGCGATTCCATCGGTCGGATGATTAATTAATTTTGAGACAATGACATTTTTCAGAAACAATAAATGTCTGCAGTAGTGTCTCTTTAAGTGCTTTTAGATAAAGAGGTTTTAATTGGCTGCTTAACCAAATAGACGATGCACATGTATTTGTTTTGTTCAAGTAAACAATGCATTTGGGTTTTAAAGTTTAGCGATTTTGTCTGATTTGTTTTGTTTATTAAATTTGTTGTATTTTAATAAATGTGAAATGTGTTGTGCTACAATGACACTTTGCATTAACACACATTTCCTGACCTTGTATATAGACACTGACAGCAAATCAACACCAGGGGTCAAATTCCAGTTATTTCTTAATCATTTAGCCTCATTCTAAGAAAAACAAAATTGTGTAGTGTTGAAGAAATTACAACATTTCCCATTAAGGTTTCCATTAAGCTAAATCGATGCATCGTAATTTGCATGAAAATAATAATTTGCATGAAACCAAACTACTTTCTGTGTCGCTCACTGTCTGTTGCCCTCCCTCTTGCTCTCTCTCTCTCTCTCTTTCTTTCTCTGTCATGTCGTGACAATCTCCCTCTCCCTCTCCCCCTCTCTCTCCCTCTCTCTCCCTCTCTTTCCCTCTCTTTCTGGTGGCAGACAGGATAGCATTACATTGTCAGTGGTAATTTACCTCTCATCTGTCTTCACTAATTATTGTCACATTCATCAGAGTCATCAAGGAGAGAGGGGCTCTCACGGGGATTGCACCATTTGCCGTTAATACAGCATCAACTGCTATTAGGCCCAAAAGGCTGAGAGGTGAGAGTGTGTGTGCATGTGTGTGTGTGTGTGTGTGTGTGTGTGTGTGTGTGTGTGTGTGTGTGTGTGTGAGAGTGAGAGAGAGACAAGAGGGACAACGCGTATTCATCTCTAATTAGACCAAGCTGTGTGATTAATTATACAGTCCGCCTTTTTTTACTCCAAGGCCTGAGGATGATGTTGTTGATGGGAGGAAAAATAAATATAGAAGAAGGAGAGAGGGAACGATGGAGAGATGGAGAGAATATGAGCAAAGGAGAGGAGAGGAGACAAAGGTGAACGATGTGGGAGATTTTGAGGCGAGGGAACACGGAGAAGGCAACGGGACACCGACATCAGGAGGGGGAGAGAGGGGAAGGAGCTGGGGAGGAGAGGGAAGAGGCAGAATCCTGAAGGGAGGGAGAGAAAGGGAGGGAGCGAGGCGGAGAGGTGAAGTGTTTTGTCATCTGCTCTCAGTGTAATTCCCACCTGACAAAGAGGCCTCGAATCAGGGGGGAAATTGCAACTTGTCACCCCGCAAATAAACTGCCCTGATAACTGATTAATAACGCACACCTGGGACAGCTGAGAGTGCACACACACACACACACAGACACACACACACACACACACACACACACACACACACACACACACAGATGTAGGCACACGCTGAGACACTCTTGTAAACAGAGAAAGAGCCAACACATCTCTCACATGATTTCCATGCATATGGATGCATGTGTGCGCACACTGATACACTGATGAGAGCACTGACAATTAGCATGTGCACAATGAAATAATGCTCCAGCTGCAATTCTCTGTCCGAACCCGGTCGACCCCGAGAGAAAGAGGATCCTCGCCCGAGCTAAGACCCAGCATGCATTCTGATTCCTGACACCAGGCACATGCAGCAAAACAAGTCAAGGAGCCAACGTGACAGAAGCCGACACAAACCCAGTCATCATTTAAAGACTTCTGTTCGAACATGGCCTGACGGGCTTGGGTCAGGTTTCCACCCACTAGTGCACAAACCATTTAAAAGCTACTGTCAAGTGAAAAAGTTTGAGATACTTTGGCAACAGTGATGTTTGCATGAATGTCTCCTGGAAGCTTCTTCAAAGAGAGATGATGTTTTCCTGCACATCACAGCTACACAGCCTTGTGCAGTGAACAAAGAAATGTAATATGAATAATATGACTATTCTTTTCCTTGCAGCACTCTTAATTGATTGCCACCAGGGAAAACAAAGCTACCTGCTATTACAGAAATGTTTTACAGCGGGGGTGAATCGTTTCATGGCCAATGTGGAGGACAAATGATGTGCATGTGAGTGTGGTGTTAAAATAGACTTAAAAACATCAGAGTCCATCTTTGTGTCATCGTGGAGCAGGAGGTCATTCAGGCCATTTGACCTCTGCATCAATCTAACATAAGAAGAAAAATACTCAATGGGATAAAGTGCAGCTCAGCTATTTCTGTGATGTGTCCGCAAGAGCAGAGAAGCTGCAGCTGCACCTGAGGAGGAAAAACACATCTGACCATCCAGTCCCCAGAGACAAAGACCACAACAATGGCAGAGGGAGAAAATTCAATTACAGACGGAGAGAGCTTCTGATGGACTGAGAGGATCAGCTCTGTTCCTTCTTTCCCTTTTTCCTTTCCTGAGATGATACACAGGCTTACACACACACATATACGAACAAACACACACAGACACACACACACGCACAAACACGACTGTCAATACTGGCACAAAGTGACACACCTAGGAAAAGCCATTTAGAGTGACATCTACTCTTAGTGTTCATTACACCCTTACAACTCTCTCTTGCTGCCCTCCTCGCCCCGCTGTATTTCTAAATGTTCCCACGTTCCTGGCCTCTATCCCCGCCGTGATTGGACAACAACAGTGGGACCAGGACGAGGCCAGGCCAGGCCGCGCTCGGTGCCCCCAAACTCATACACCCCTCATCACACACACGCACACAGACACACACAAGGCTGGGCCATCTCCTCCAAACAAAACCACTTCATCTGTAGCACAATGGAGGCTTTCCTGAAAGCCTATCATTTTCACTGGCATTGGGTCGAATGGCGATGGGGGGAGAAGGAGGAGAAGGAGGGGGAGGTGGGGCGGAGGACGGGAGGAAGGGGACAGTGTCGAAAATTGGATCAGAGCCGAGTGTTGTCGTTTGGAGTTTTATCAGCGGAGCACGACGCCCAAAAGGTCATCTGACATAATGGCTGATGAATTTAACAAAACGCGCTGAGCAGGATTTTCATTTGCAATTTTCAATTTAGCCCGGGCGGAGCCTCTGGCGGCGGCCCTCCCTGATAACCGTCTTCAGCCTGTCAGCGCTATCGCACCGCCTGTCACAAACATCAAGCAGCTGTTGCAACCAGAGTGCGACTTACAGAGAGATAGAGACAGAAAGAGAACGACAGGTGAAGAGGAAAGGGAGACGGCCGAAGCAAAACAGAGTGGCTGGCGAGGTCAGAAAGGTCAAGTCATCAGGATCAGGAGGGGCGTGTCAGCCCCTGACGGTTCTGTCACTGAGAGAAAGAGAATCTATAGCAGACGTGACGGACGCTGACAATTGAGCTTATAACAGTTCATGATGGAAACAAGAGCTTTATTATCCTCGTAGCTTTTTATAGATATGTTTGCACTTAATAATAACTGAGGTGTATTAATGTATCGTGAGCTGCAGTTTTGCCTTGAACCTGAATTTGTTGTTCTGATTATTCACACAAAAAGATGTTTATATAAAGCAGCTACTTGTGGTTCTTTGACAAATAAGCATGAATCCAATCACATATGTGTTTATGATACACGTGTGTTTATTAAGTTTATAACTAGATGCTAATGATCATAGATGATGCCACTCATTATGATTTAGTATTTTTGTTTGTATATTTTATTATCTTTAACCCCTATTAGTGTTTTGTTACTTCAGGGTCCAGTGTGTAAGATTTAGGTTAAAATTATCTATTGGCAGAAATGTAACATAAAAATAATACTAGTGATGTTTCCACTGGTGTATTTAATCTAGATTGTGTGAATTATTTTCTTTGCCCTAGAATGGGCTTTTTATATTTCGATAATTTATATTTATATCGGGAGTTGGTCCTCTCTACAGGGGGCGGCCATGTTTTTAACAGTAGCCCAGATTGGACAAACTTTTAGAGTTTATTTGTAATAGAAAACAAATAACGGTTTATCATCCTGAGCAGTGACGGCCGTTCTGAGTGAATGGATGAAATTAATATTTCAATATAACGAGGTGGAGACCTGAAGAAACTCAAAGTTCATCACCAGGCATCAAAATTGGAAAGAACTTGAACTTTAGTTTGACTCTCCAGCAAAGACAAACTCAATGTCAACAACCTGTGTTTGAAATACTTTCACATCTGTTGAATCTTTGTCATTGAGGTGACTTGTTGTTGTACAGTGTCGACCTCAGAGGACGGGAGTTGACCAGGACCTGACCGGACACTTTGTTTGTTTCCATGCAGACTGGAAGATAACATCGTGTCTCTCCAGTCAGCTCGCTGTGCAGAGCCCCGGGGCCCGGAGCCAAGAGTTCCAGAGCAAACCGCCCTCACATCGCTGCTCCCCATCACCGCCTATTCATCCCTCTACATCCCACCTGACAGAGAGAGTGAGAGCCATGGACCAACAGAGAGAGAGAGAGCGGGGCTGCTGGCAGCGATGCCAGGCCTTGCTGGGTTCAGTTGAACAGCTGTGTCTAACAAAGTGTCTCGCCTCAGAGAAAGAAGGGGATTTGAGTACTTTACAGAAGAGGACGACAGCAGAGGAAGAAGAGGGGGAATGAATGATGGAGAGATTTTGCTGAAAAGATTAAATGACAGGGGCCAATTTCTCCTAACCAGGAGGAAGGGGTACAATGAGGCTACTGATTGGTGGATACTCAGGTTTAAAAGCTGACTGATTGGCTCAAAGAGGATCCTCCTGAACTTGTTTAGATCGATACCCATCCACCCTACATCCGCCCTTCATCCAACCTGCATCCACCCTACATCCCCCCTTCATCCACCCTGCATCAACCCTACATCCACCCTTCATCCATCCTACATCCGCCCTTCATCTACCCTGCATCCACCCTGCATCAGGACCACAGGGTCTGGAGGATGAGATGTGAACAGCAGCTGCATCACAGAAAGTGAAATGTTGTCAAACCAGGACTGTGAGATGGTTTAGTTGAGTTTTGAGGATGAATAAGTCACATATCTGAGATATCTTGATATAATTCTATATACTCTAAATCTGGTAAAATCAAATATAGGAGCACACATGTAGGATCATTACATATATGCAAGAAAACACTTGACTACATTGCTGTGTAACCCTAAAAAATACAGCTGCAGCAGGGACAGTTTCCCGGTGTGAAGAACTCTTATGATAATATGATCAAAAATCAGGTTTCTCACACAGAACAGAAACCAGGTTCATCCTTTATATTATGTTTAATAAGAGAGATAGTCTCCCTGCAGTTGTTGGTTGCAACCTGCGAATAAGACAAAGCAGGAGTAAAAATTAAGGAGGGATTTTCCTTTCTTTAGATCAACCATTAGGGGGAAGTATAACTGACATTAAGTCTTCATAGCTTTGCATTCAGCGCTGGGATCGAGTGTGACCGTCAGACAATCAGGAGCCATTGGGATCGTCTGCGTCACAAACTAAAACGGGTCGGCTACTTTTCCAAAGACTCCCTGCTTTGGGGGCTCGAAAAAACAGCGTCGTGGAAGCCAGGAGAACACGGAGCAAAATGTGTTGTTTGTCTCATATTTGATCATTTCAGGTTTGAGGAACTGAGGAGGAACGAGGCACATAGTGAGAACGAGTTCGTTTCATTTCATAGCAAAACAGGCGGCAGGACTGAGAGAGAAAAACAGCACGATGACCTTGAGAATATGGATCCTTTCCTTTCAACACCTTTGTTTGTGTCAGAGCACCACAAGAGAGCCATGCGTGTGTGTGTGTGGTGGTGGTGTGTGTGTGTGTGTGTGTGGGGGGGGCTGTGGGGGGGGATGCTGGGCTGTGTGACAGAGTCTCTCTCTGCATTAATTGCTTAAATTGAAGCGCTGCCACGTCTCTGTGAGAGACGCTTTGATATGATAATGGAAGCCTTCTCAGCACAGGAGAGGCCTGCTTTGTGTGTGTTTGTGTGTTTGTGCATGTGTGTGTGTGTGCATGTGTGTGTGTGTGTTTGTGTGTGTGTGTGTGTATGTGTGTGTGTGTGTGTGGATGGTAATTTGGTGGCATGCACCTGCCAGAGAGCTACTGTCTCCTGTCGCCATCAACACGACCGAGGGAGACAGTAAGATTCAGACAAATGGAAGCACAGAGAGAGAGAAGGAGCCTCGGCCGTGTTCATCAGCTTTGGGTCGAGATGTTGACGATGAAGATGGCAGTGAGGAGGATGATGCTCTATAAACCTTTAAAACATCACAACACTAAAAGTTTGAATTCTTCCTGAAAAAGATCCAAACTGTCACTTGCGAGCTGTTTTGATTTCTCTTGTGATTCTGCAACAAATAAAACAACAGACTTCTCAGGAAGGTGTTGAAGATTAAAATCATTTCAAGGGCATGTTGCATTATTTCAGAACTTGCAGTATTTTTCAGTGTTGTTCCTGCACGTTAAAGGTTTATTTTGTCCTGACAAGGCTGTTAACCGCACACAGGAACGGCTCTGACAGCCTCACAACTGTCTATAATACAAAAACACACTGAAGTAGAATATTAGCTCATCTCCCTGATGTAAAATAAACATTTTTCCGGATTAAAATCCAGAAATAAAAAGGTCATAATAGCTGAAATCTATCTTTTTACATTGAGTTTGTCCATTAACATTATTAATCACTCCTCCTGCAGAGTGAGGAGCGCTCACAGAAAGAGACACAGCCATTCCCCGGCTGAATTATTGACATAACATAATTATACCTTACGTAAGGGTTTCCATGATGACAGTATAGGACATGGCTTCCACTTGCGCTTATAATAACTTGCAATTATTTGAATGGTGGAGAAAAAATTACAACATTTACATTTTCTTGTCCATTTTACATGGAATTGTCCCCATTAAAAAAAAACAGGAGAGAGGCTTGTATAGATTGGTTATTATATATATAAAAAAAATGATGTTGGTTGTATGTTCTGAGTTTTAATTTGAAAATATCATCAAATAATCTCATAATCTCAACACTCTATGAAGAAAATGTATAGATAGACTATATATAAATAAAATGAGTTAAGTTTTTGGTCTATATAGTAAATTAACTTTATATTACAAGTGGTGAATGTGTCCTTGGCCTCTTGATTTCTTTATTCCTCTCTTTCTCTTTTTCTTTCTCTCTCTCTTTCTTTCCTTTGAACTTTTATAATCTCCAGTCATTCCGGTTTACTTTGGACTTCCCCACAGTTACGGACCCAGTCCAGCTCTGACTAGTTAATGGCAGGCCTGCTCGTCATGCGTCATGGTTACCAGAGAACCAATCAGCTGTCAGATCCCCTGATGATGTCGGGGGGTCAGCCGACCTGCCATTAAAACGCAGACAAATCGCCATGGCGACGGTGAATGTGCTGCCATGGCGGTGGTCGTGGTAGTTGTGGGAGAAGGTTTACTGGAAGGGAAGTGTGTGTACGTGCGTGTGCATGCGTGCTCGTATGTGTTATTCAATGGTGTCTGGGATGCCCAGTTGAGTCAGCTTTTACCCAGAAGCCACTGCAGCTTCAGGAGGAGAAAGGGGGCACTGTGTTCCAAAGTCTGACACACACACACACACACACACACACAGACACACACACATGCAGAATGGCCTCATCAAACACACACACAAACACACAGAGACCTTCTGGAAGCTCACTAAGCCAGCTGACCTTTACACAGGCCACCCACAACTGACCTGTCCTCCGCCATGTGACGAGGTGGGAGGCCGAAACCACTCTGCTGTCCCACGGTACCACAAACACACACAAACACACGCACACACTCACGCACACACTTAAACTTCGCTGAACTATTAACTCCAAAAATACCTTCAAACTATGATTAAGAACCGTGTAATCTCTCAAAACTGTGACGTCCACAGCAGAGAAACACTGCACCTGCCAGTGTTGGCTCAAGATGTGTGCGTCTCAATTGTCCAAAATTTCAACTCACTACACAATGTGTCCAACTGAGTGTTGGAAGAGTGAAAGGGGGAATGAGGGAGTCATTCCAGATCAATCCCATCACAAATATCAACGCTGGAAGAAGCTGAACAATCAAAGATCACAATCAACGAGACGTTTTAACATTTTAAAACATTCTACACACGTTTTGGAAGATTATGGGTATTGATTACAGTTTAAACAACATAATATGATCCTGTCCCTCCACAACAAACAGAGAGAGAACAGTTATGTCACCTAAGGGGGCAGGTGGTCTCACTGTACCCCACTGAATGTATATTTAGAGGTTTGACCTAGTCTACGTGAAGTCAATGTAAGAAATTAGTAATTAAAACCATCCTCAGCTTGAAAATGTCATAAGAAAAAGGTCAATGTGGGCGGTCACAGGCCCGCCAGAGGACCGCCCACACCCGAGGAGTACCCGCCCACCTGAGGACCGCCCACCAGAGGACCGCCCACCCGAGGACGACCGCCCACACTGAGGACCGCCCACCTGCAGTGGTTTTGGATTCAGTTCTGACCCGGCTCTTTACTTTCCATAAAGATGAAAGAAAGAAAGATGTCGTCATCATTGCACCTTTAGGATTTAGATATCAGAGGCTTTTGGTCCAGGAGCCAAACATCTTTAAGTGGCCCATCCATAATTTCCCTCTTTGTGTCATTGCTCTGTCATAACTCACAGTTGGCACTGCAGTCGCTGCATTTTATTATTATTGCAGTTTTCAACTTCTGGTCAGTTTTGTTCACATATTTCAACCTGTTTGGGTTTTTACAGAAAATAATTTAGCGCTGAATGTTTTATTTTATTGTCTTATAATAAAAAGCATATGGTAGACATTATTTGTTTTAAGGGGCATGATCTCTGCTCCTCAGGACCTCAATTATATTCATGTATATAGGTATAGAAAGATGGAAGACATGACAGCTCTCAAAAAGTGAAGCCAAAGCCTCTTGATCGCCACCTGGTGACTGGCTGCAGTATCGTTCATAAGTCCTGCCTCCACCACATTGGTATATGGGACATGGAATAAAGTAAAGTACATGTCAAAGATGGTTTCTCTCATTTGTATATACAAGTGTTTATTCTTTTCAAGGTAAAGCACCATGATTGACAGCTGAGACTGATTCACATTTGGCCGCAGACTTTGACTCAATCTGCACAAGACTGTGATGCTCATATCCAGGATAGTTTTGGATGGTGGGAGGAAGTGCAGCTGGTCGTCCATCTTTATATACAGTCAGTGCTCTCCTCACCTCCTCCTCATCAGGGTCTGAATAACATAAGCAAGGGAGAAAGGGTGGTGGGGCGACAGGAAAGGACAGGAGGGAACTTTTGGGATCTGCCCAAGTGCTCTTGAGCCATGACGCATTTAGAGTCTTTCAAACGTGTGCGTCAGAAAATCAGTGTTTTCTACAAACACTAGCACTTACTTGAACTGTCACACACTATTAATAGATGCTGGGTTGTGTCACAATGAGTTGTTCCTCTTGTTCATACTGTATGAGTGCGTGTGTGTTCGTCTTCCACTTGCTGCCAAAGGCCCCATTCCCATCCCTTGATCTGGAACAATGTGCTTCAGTCACAGGGAGAGACAGAGCAGTCTTAGATACTGGGGGCCCCTCCACTGACACACACACACACACACAGACACACACCAGCAAATTTCACAACAGCTGAGTAGCACTCCTACCACCAGGCCTTAATAAACCTACTGAATATATGATTCCAGTTTGTCCAACACTGGAGCGTTACGTAAAGATTTCGAACTCCCACTTCCAAAGAACTCAAACACACATTTTCACAAACAGGGTCCTGTCCCATGAATAACAAGTGTCCAACTATGCCAGAGGTCACGTCCACGCTCCGCTCCCCACAGCTTTCCCAACCGACCCCCTCATTAGGGAAATGTTTGTCCCAGTTGGGAAGGTGGGACGGGTGAGAAACGGCGAAGGAAAACAGGGAGGGGAGTGTTGACACTCTTGTTAAAGAAAGTTGGGACGTCTGAGAGACTTCGATGACTAATTGCTGCCGAGTGCTCGGCTGCCAAATTTTGTGGCTTAAAGCGTCGACAAAAGGTTGTTGACTTTTCACTGGTGGGAGAAATTCTCATGAAAATGCGAGTCCCCACCAATATGGAAAACTATTATTGCCAGTTAACAAGTCTCATTTCTGTGTGAGATTGTGTTTGTGCTCAGTCATTTTCATCACAACACACACAAACAAACTGACAGTCAGCAGTTTGCACTGTGGCAAAAAAAAGTGAGAGCGGTGGTAAAAAAATGTTTTTACCTTTCAGGAGACGGCAGCGGAGGCAAAGGGCCGGAATGAAAACGCACACAGTTGAAAGGCTTGTATGGATGTGCCCAACATTTACATACAGCAATCTAACAGCGAGATGTTAAATGAAAGTTTTATTCATGAAGGTTCAATTTGGAAAAGGGACGACTCTCAGTTAAGGAGGTTTTTGCGACAATGTAAACAAGGTTTATGAAATGCAGGTCAGCACAAATTTGGCTTTGGAGAGAGAGAAAGAATTTCTCCAACCGTCGGAGAAAAGAAAGAAAGACTTACATTTACAAGTGTTAAGGGAAATAACAATTTCTTAATTTAGCCATTAGCAAGTAATATAATGTACTAATAACAGGTGAATATGTATTTATCTCTGTGTTTGTCAGAGAATCTGTGTGTCCTGATCTCAGTCACTCAGTCCTGAGTTGCTTGTGTTAATCTAAGACCAACAGATCTGAATCAAATCAATTATTAAGTATCTGAAATGATTAATACATTTGATCTCAGCTTCTGTTTGGTAAAATGCCAAAACTTTACCAATCATTCTGGTTCCAAACGGGGCCAAATGATCCTTTCAAGATCCGAACCCTGTCAGGTATTCGGATTTTTGTGTCTCAACTCGACAATCCAAGCCTGATTCAGTTAATATAACCTGCACTTGCACAAGTGTTACTCTGTCATGGACACACGTGGTTACTATTTTCTTTCCCCTATTACAGACATGTGCAGCATTAAATACATAAATCAGATCAGCCAATGTATCTGACAGAAACCCTTATATATCTTTAAAAATGTTTTGTACCAAACCCGAAAGGTTCATCTAGGCTCTGCTGTGTGTCCTCGTTCCTCAAATCAAATAACACAACTTTACATGATGCAAACAAGCTGTGTTGAGTCAATGAGTCAAATTGGAATCTTTTAATTGTCTAACTATGGGTGTTTAGCATTTATTGACAAAAACAATCCAGAAATAATCTGTACAAATCTATACAGAATCTATAGCGGCGCAGTGTTTAATTCCAGGTGCTACAATGGTTCAATGAGTGACAACTGGCTGATATGAGTGATGAAGATGCAGATGAAGATAGCTTTAAGTAGTGGACACACACACACACACACACACACACAGCGAGAGAGCAACACTCTTTCCTCTGTCAGTGGCTCTTGCTTCCACTGAATGAATGGAAGTCTCTGTTCTCTCTGGCTCTCGGCCCTCTTCATGCCCCGCTGCTGACTGGCAGATTGGAAGTAACAAATTGCTGCGTCCTCAGAATGATAATTAGCAAAGCCATGAAGGCGGTTTTGTTTAAAGGCGCAAAATGAAGCCAAACTTTCTCTTCTTTCTTGTCACCTGACTGACTTCTGATACTTTACAAACAAACCCAGAATTCACACTTTGTGAAATCAGCAGCATCGTGAAGCTGCGTCTGAGCCACGGGGCAAAAGGTCCCGGATTGTTTTAAGTCCGGAAAAACCTTCCATTGATGTCTCTTGAGAGAAATCTCCACGGCACATATTTATGATCTTAGGTGTGATGAAAACAGAACTTGGATGGCCTTTTAATAATCAGGTCTCGGCAGAGAGGAGCGAGTCTCCTCCCCTCACTCCGCCGCCTTTAGCACAGCTCCAGCATCTCTATCAACAAGTCAATAGAGGCTCGAGCTCGCCGAGACATTAGCTAGGAAGCTATGGAGGTGAGCAGGGCTTATTATAAGCCTCTTAGTGATTCTGCAGGAGGTGAAGAAATGGTCTCTGTTAGAGGAATCAATCCCCGGGTAATTACCTAGCCACACTGCAGGCTGTTGAGGACGACCAGGACCGAGCAGAGGCTGCAGAGGCTCGTGAGCTTCAGTTCAATAAGAGCCTTTTAGGAGAGCCCATTGTCTCAGACTTAAGAGAGGGGAGCCGACTGATAATGATGATGATGATGATGATAAATACACACCCGGTAATCAAGTGGTGTTTGACGGACACAAGTGCACAGCAGGGCTCATCAGAGTAAAGCAGAACACAGGCAGTCGATCTATAATCCATCTATCGCTGAGACTTCCTTACCCTGCTCGAGGTCACCATCCCAGAATGCACCGGGAAAGAGGAAGGGTACCACTCGGGAAACCGCGGGAATAAAACATAAATATATTTAAGTTGCCTCCGTTCCTCCACCATCCTGGATTTACCGTCTCTCTCAAGCCTTTGTTCTTCCACCAAAACACCATTTTTATGCGTCACAGTCAGAAACTCCACTTCCTCCCAAAATCCAGAAATGAAGCCAACATATCCTGGATGGGCTGCTTCCATCTTGCACCGATGACATCATTTGGAGCCAGAGTCTGCACAGAGGATATCGAGGGATGGAGCTGCAGTATCGAGGTTCTGACGATACACAGGATGGTCCAATTAAAGTCAGTCTCAACTTTCTATCGTGATATACAAACCTTCACCACTGCTTCATGCTCCAATGGGACCAGACATGTAGATGTTTTCAACAAGTCCAGCAAGGCCTGAGGGTCCCCCCCCCCAGCTTGAGCATCCACTTTTCACACAGGCGGCTGTGTGGCTGAAGGGTAGAGTGGTCGTCCTCCAACCTGAAGGTCGGCGGTTCGATCCCCAGTCTGACCCATCTTCATGCCGAAGTGTCCTTGGGCAAGATGCTGAACCCTGAATGGCCCCCCATAGAATAACAAAGTGCTGGGAATAGATGCACTGTGTGAATGTGTGTGTTAATGGGCGAATGTAGAACTGTACTGTAAAGAGCTTTGAGTCATCAAGACTAGAAAAGCGCTATATAAATACAAATCCATTTACCATTTTACAGATTTACTGCAGGCGTTCTAGTTATGAATTTGATTTAGAAAAGAGCAAACTATTCTGCAGATTTACACACTAATGGTGATAATCTATAGATCTGACAACCAACAACGCTTCCTGTTCCCTTTCTTTTTGAGAGTTTAATAGATTCAAGGTTTTGGTTCCATCTCTACCTGAATTCCAACAGAGTAAATGAAGTACCTCAGAGTGGCTCCTTTTGTGTGAATTGAATATTAAAAATTCCCCCACCTTCACTTGAATACATTTGATTTATCCTTTTCAATAGTAAAATACAATTTTTTTTTAAGAATTTTTCTTGAGTAAACACCAAATATAATTATTGGTGACATTAGACAGTTTGGTTATCAGGCTGATAAAAATAAATTACAGACAGACTGGGAGATAAAGGACAGAATGACACGGCCTTGCTACTCTGACACCGGGGGGGCTGTGTGCAACGACAACAGCAGAAAGAGGGATGTGAGAAAGAAGCTAAAAGAGAGAAACTAGATAAGTAAAAACTGTCTTTCATATGAAATCAAGAGTTAAGGGGGCAGAGTTCAGCCATAAGTGGCGCTGCTACAACACGGCACAGAAAAAAAAATTAATTTCACATTCTTTAATTTTCAGAATAAAATGGCCAGCCATTTCAGGTTGAATAATTGTTTGAACCAATGATTTTATCATTAATCCGACAGCGGCCCCCGAGAGCTGGGGGTCACACCAGAGGTTGATTAGGTACGAGGCAGCACAAAGGGCCCTCCAGTCGATGCCATTGAAAAGGAGCAAGTCATTTAGATTGTGAATTGGTCCCGGGGCTGCGAGGCTCGCTCCATTACAGGCCATTTTCAATTTCAGCCTCACAATAAACATCAAGCCGGGCCAAGGAAATTACAGCATCTTGGAGATGTAGCCGAACAGATAGGTGGGGAACGGACAAGAAGACACGACCGGAGCGAGAGGAGAGGCGGCTAACGCTGAGGGCCGGGGGGGAAAGAAAGAGAAGAGATTATCCAAAGTGGAAAAACTGAGAGACAGAGAAGGAGAGAAACTAACCTCTGTGACTCCGACAGAGTTTTACATACAGTTTGCATCTTATGGACGTACTAACAACACTGAAGGAACTTGATGCAGACCCAAGGAAATGCAACACAATGATTTTTTGCCTCATTGCTTTTTTGTCCTTGCGTTCCTTTGGACTGAATCTACAATGAATTATGGACTATTCCAAAAGTCTAATTAACGTTTGAACAATTTGACATAGAAGGAGAAAGACAATAAATCTGTTTTTCCATCTAATAGTGTCAGACATCGGTTCACTCACAAGTCTACAATCTCAAAGTGAGCACATGTTGGTCATAAATATCTTTTCAGCATCATGAATACAACTGGAAATGCAGGTTGTTTACACCCTGAGTTCTTCTATAGACCATTCTGAGCCATTTTAATTACATTACTTTAATTTGTGTTCACGCCTCAAATCAATGGACACAAATCCACTGCCTTTTTTTTTGTTTTGTCACAATGCTCCTGTTTACTCGTGATCTGGATAAAAATCCATATCAGAGAGAAATTAATGGGAAATGCATCATTTCACATCATCGCTTTGTGTGAACAAAAGAGAGAAAGTGTCTTTTTGTTTAATTTGCTGAGTGGACTGTTGTAACGGAGGTTCCCTGATTAAAAAGACCCGTCTCACCCAGTTGCATATTCTGTATCTCACCATGGTGACAAACATAATTACTTACTATAAGGTATATTCACTGAGTATCATCAGATAAAATAGCTCTCTGACTGCTTTCCCATGTGGTATGAACAGGCACTCCAGTTGGATTTAAACCTGTCTGGTGCTTTTCCTCCCGTTTGCTCTGGACAGAAGAAGTGAAGCAGTCTGCTGCCCACCGCCTCATCAAACCATAAAGAGGCAGGTGTCCAACCCACAGTGGGATCCATGCTAAAGGTCTGAGATGCTCTCTCAACCGACCCTCTGCCTGGCAGCCGCACTACACGTCCAACAAGCTAGGCGTACAAATTCACACGGGAAGCCCAGGTGAGTTTTCTACAGCTGCCCAGGAGACCGAAGAGGCAGCTGAGCATCCCCTCGTAAATAACCTCTTATAGCAGGAAGGAGCTAAACACCTTCACGACGCGGTAATCAGCGGTCGATAGCCGAGCTTCTCAATCTGTGCTGCAGGAACCTCTTTTCAGAGTTATACACCAGGTACTCGGAACAATGGAATAATTAAGCTGCTGGCAAGAAACCAAACACAAACGGCAGACATCTGCTTCCTCTGCACTGGTTTACGCACAAGTCCCAAGACCAGGCAGAAGACAATCAGATGGTTTGTCTCAAAGCAATTATCCACATCACATAACTCTCATGGGTCAGTCGTGTGGAATATGGAACGGAGAGATAATCTCAATATGAAAGAAAACTAGTTGTGGCTGTGTGTACGTGTATGTGAGAGTGTGCTGAGGGAGAATCTGGCTACGGTTGACTGTGGACAAGTGTAATATTATTCTTACCTGGGTATCATATTCTGTGTATTATATGTTTTTCAAGTGACACAATCCTAATAGGGATATGGATCAGTTGGAATTCCTGAAAAGAGTTCAAACGAGGGCTGTAGTTTCCAAATGTTACATTTTGCAGCATCAAGAAAATTCAAAAAATTTAGTAAAGTTACTAAGTTACTAAATTGAATCAGGATCTGTATCCATGAGGGTCGCACAATCTGCATGTCTTTGAACTGTGGGAGGAGAATTGAGAACATGCAAACACCTGAAAGCAGATCTGTTGGATCATAGAATCAATGAGAAGCGTATCATTCTGATGGAAACTTGAGAAATATCATTACTCAATGCCGAAACCTCTGAGAGTACGATCACCAACACATTCTGACACATATACAAATCAACACAACTGATGCCGGTGTTGAAAACAAGCACATTTACCAAAAACAAGAGTCAGGCCATCAGCTGAAAATCACTAATATTCCTCATGAAGCTTTAAAGTACAGATTTACAGCTTCTGAAACCATCTTTTCTGAGATAAATAAACATGCATTGTGTAATTTTGGTAATAAAGCAGTTACAAGATAAAAAAAATGATGAGTTCCCATGCATATACAAATCTGAATCTGTTTTCCAATGTCTGAATGAAGGCTCTCTCTTCCTGATGAGGTTCCCCACACATCAGGTGAGCTCTAATCCACAACGTCCTGCTGCACCATGAAGGCTTCTTCACAGCTCAGCAGCATGGAGCAGCATTTTACTTTCCAAATTATTCATATCAATCAAATCTAATCAAGCTGATCCCCTATTACAGTTTATAAGCTTTAATATGCAAAACGTAAAACTATATATATTAATATACAAATACATAAGCAGTGAGATCATGAAAACAGTTTTGACTTTTTTGGAGTGAACCATCATTATAATAGGACATTATTGTATTTAAAAAATAACTGTATATATGTATTTTGTGTAATTCGCAGAAAATAAAAAACAATCTAGGTGTAGTTCCATTCCAGACCATAAGCACGGGGAAGAGAAGTGGCTAAACAAAAACCTGGAGAATAATAAATAATATAAAATCCCTCTATGTGGTGGTATTAAGAACATTAAGCACCGGCGTTTTTTCTCCATCTGTGGCAGAAAATCAATGGTCGCGGCCGGCGGGGACAGACGGAGGCTAATTTTACCCTGCATTTTCTCTGCCGGCTAATCCCGCGGCCAGGAGCTAAACCAGGGAGAGCAGGACGAGGAAGAGGAGCAGAGAAGAAAAGGAAGAGAGATCTCCCTCCCTAAATGAATATTATCAGCATGAAAACAAAGTGACTACCTGAACAAAGTCTATTTTACAGAACCACTTCAATAGATTTCATCCCCATCTCTCCCACTCTGTGCTAGTCTCCCTCTCTCTGTGTGTGGGGTTACTGAGGTATATATCTATATATGCACTCCAAACACCTCCCCCCCCCCATCCTCTCAAAACCCATATACACTACGAATGGAGGGCACATACATGCACACATGAAGGAGCTATAATCGAAGAAGACTCGACCAAGTGGCTCCTTGACAGAAGCAATTTAAAGAGAAACTTTGAGATGTGTTTCCACTGAACATTCACCTTCAGTGTTTGTGATACTTCACAGGGTGGTGCTGGTGGAGAGCTGCTTCCAAGCACATGAAGACAAATGAGGAAAGTCTGCTTTGTTTTAGCCCCGTCAGATTTCTGCGTTTCATTTCATACCTTCAAAAAAAGTGAAGACGGATGTGAACAGGCTGTACAAAGACAAACTGCAACAGGATATAAGATCAAGATCGAGTGGCGTCAGTCAAAAATCTTCAAGTAGAATCATTCAGAAAAGATATTTTACACTCCACAGATTGTGAATCATACTTTACAGGTTTCAATTTGTGCTAAAACAAAGAAAACTCCTCCTTATCTCAAAAGATTCCTTCTTAAAATGATCAAGGCATCGGGCAGCTTCTGTACGTTATTGCAGATTGTGGTGCAATGTGTGATAAGAGAGTGGCAGCAACACACTTAAAGACTTGTACTCCTGGAAATTAAACTAGGAGACACCGATCTCTTCTCTCTCCTCTCCCTGTGGATGTGCTTAAAGTTTCTTCCTTTGATTTTCTCCATGTTATTCTGTAAATGTAGAGACGATATATCTATATAAATATTAGATGGTATTTTCTATTCAGGTTTGTATGCAAAGTCAGAATATGCATAGCAGATGAATGTAAACATACTTCCATGCATGGTGGTGACTGTGTTTGTGTGTGTGTGTGTGTGTGTGTGTGTGTGTGTGTGTGTGTGTGTGTGTGTGTGTGTGTAGTGTGTCACAGCTCTGGCTTGCACACAAAGAGAGAGGAGGGCTGCTGTTTTAGTCATTAAGGAAACGAACTGAGGGGTGAAATCTACTGAGGGAGATAGATTTCTATAGAGTCATGGTACATGCTCTATCACAGGGGGCGCAACACACACACAGACACACACATACAGACAAACACACACACACACACGCAAATAAAATCTTTCTGCTCTGCTACTGATGCACTCTGTGCCGTTACACGGGAAGAACATCTCGGAGATTGTGCAAATGTGTGTGTATGTCCGTGTGTGTGTGTGTTTGTGTGCATGTTGGTTGTTGCAGCTGTAGAACAAATTGTTGACAGGTTCTTTAGGGTTCATCTCATTAGATTAATAACTTTTTCAGCAATAAAAGCCAAAGAAATCAACGAAAGTTTGTACTGATCACATTTTTCTATCCTTCACATGCAACTCCTTATAATATTAACATTGACCTGCACGCAGCAGAACATTTGCAAATTGAAAAACCAATTAAAGAAATAAATATTTTTATTTAACATTAATATCAACGAATTTGAATGAAATTCAGGACTTAAATACATTTAGAGACTTGTTTCTAACCTGGAGAACAACTGAAAAGAGAAACGCATTAATAACATCGATCAAGTTATAACTCTAAGATCTAACTCTATTCACTTTTGTCCAATGAAGAAAGCCGAACCCCCTGTGACATCACAACAGTAGATTGACAGATCGTGAGCAGGTTGTCAGTAGTTTGCATCCTGTTGAAAGGTCAGACTGTTAACGTCCATGGTGACTCCTCTAAACCAGACGCCTGCTGGCTCTGCTCATTTACGGGCATCGAAAACCCCTGAACCTCCCACGCTGCTCGTCTATCACACACACACACACACACACACACACACACACACACACACACACACACACACACACACACACACACACACACTTTAATAGGAGGATGATACAGAGAGAGAGGTAAAAGATGGCGTAAAAGGGCTGAGGGGAATAGACAAAAAAACGGGGGGAAGAGGGGAGGGTAGAGAAAAGAATGAATGGAAGGTGGGGAGAGAGGGCGAGATAGGATGAGAGAGAAAAGAGAAAAGGAGGGTAGACGCCTCTTCCACATCACTGCCTTCAATTTAACACAGGTGGTAAAGTTAGCAGATAACACTGATAGTTTCGCCAAGGCTCCGCATGAGGAATGATACACAACAGACACACACACACACACACACACACACACACACACACACCTCATCCAGTGTGAAATGGGGGGGGTAGGGATCAGCGATGGAGGGAGAGGTGCAGGAATCCAAACGACAAAAGAGAGAAAAGAGGGCAGAAAAAAGGAGGGTCTGTCAGTCAATGTGTGTGTTAGTGTGTGTGTGTGTGTGTGTGTGTGTGTGTGTGTGTGTGTGTGTGTGTGTGTGTGTGTGTGTGCACTTGTCAATTACAGAGCTGAGATAGTTTATTAACCTCTCAGGCCTGTGGGTCATCTCAGTATCACAGGTTAGGACCTGCAGGGAATTGATGAAGCCCGCTCTGTCATGTTGACCACATCGCCACACAAGTGTAACACACATGGACACACAAGGGTTCTAATCAACATCTTCACCAGAGGTATTAAATACATTTATAGTTTTCTGGAGCCTGGCTGGTAATTTCACCTCCAGCCATGTGTAACTCAAAACCTATTGATAAGCTTCTGTAGCTGTTTAGCACACACAAAGGTCAACCTCTACATAATTACACTTTTACTTTCTAAAAGAATCACCAGAAAAAAACAAATGAAACGTAAAGAGAGAGTGACCAACGCCAGAAACACATCAAAACCAGAGCATATCTTCTATCCCATAATGACAGAGCTTCAGTGTTTCCTCACAACGTGTCAAGAGGAATCTGCTGTGATGGCGAGGCGTGTTCGGCCGTCCCTCTGGAAAATGGCTTTCCCTCATCCTCACTATAGCAACTAATCTGAGGCTCTGAAGAGACGTACACAACCGCTGCGATTGTCACAACATCCAGCTTTTGTTTGAACGTTGAGGTGCAATTAAAGCAGCGTAATGATGAGCAGGAAAGACTCAAACCTTAAGCATAGGCAGGAAATGAAGAATAATGACTCTCTCGTGGATAGTGTATTCATTGATGTGCGTGTGCAAGCTACAAGGGTGTGTGTGTGTGTGTGTGTGTGTGAATGGAGGTAATGGGCAGTGCAGCTGGCCTGCACTCAGCTTAAATGCTGCCTGATTGTTTTAACTGATCCTGGGTCTGATGATGGAGATGGTGTTGTTGATCTACAGCGTGGCGAGCGCACATGTGTGGGGCGCTAACCAGGTGCAGAGGAGACGGGGCGAGAGACACCGGAAGAGAGAGAGACAGGAAGTGAGTTATGGAAACAATTCCAAGCAGAAGCCAAATTAAAAAGAAAATCAAAATCTTTTTATCCAGTCCACTTGAAGGGGGTGTGGGGATGAATGAGAGAGAGAGATGCACTGTGAATGTGTTTTATATCAGCTGAGTGTGAATCAGAGTCAGTTTAGAGAAGCTACAATCAGATCATCACAGCAGACGAAGTGTGACCACCTTGTTTACAGAGGTGAGTCACACAATGGATCCCAGTCAAACCACAGTTGTAGGTGCACTGGTCATCTCCATATTACATCAGTGACTTAAAAGCCTCCACTGGTATTTTGAATCATGTGACACTAAATATTGAGCCCGACCAATATTTTCGATTCAAACTCATAAGTTTGTATAGAAATTAAACAAATATGGTCAATGATGTCTAAGATGTCGTTATCAAACCCTAAAGACAAAGAAATGTAAATGAGGCTTGATATTTTCCAGTTTAACCATAAACTTATTAAAAATGACAAATAAGAATAAGAAGACACAATTATTACTAAGCATATGGAGCTTAAATTGATAAAATGTACACTTTTAATGCACAATTCACATCTTTCTGCTTTGTTTATTCTCAAAAATATCACCAAGATACTCAGATACTGACGTGTGAGAGGCTCATATCAGATTATTTTAACGAAAATTTGTTCTAACAACATAGAAAAGATAATTTTGTGACTGAATTTAAAATGTTTTTGTTTTGAGTAACAGTCATGAGGCAGTGGTGGCATTTAGTTGTGTCAGCAGCTCGATGACCACACAGCAGCCTCATACCACAGATGAAAGTTTACATTAAATATCACCCACAAACTAATTTCTCCGCTCTTCTGCCACTGTCTTCTCGGTCCATCCCTCCGTCCACGCCCCAGCGGGCCGCTCTCACGGCACAAAGCAGATTACCCCCGCTCTGCTCGCCACCGACACAACGGACGGCGGCGAGTTTCAGTCGTTTGGAAAAACTAAGACGTTTTAATTTCTTACTTTTTATCGTAGCCACGCAGACCACTTTCAAACAACTTCCCTTTTTTCGCCCCAGTGCCACATCCAAGCCGCTCCCGAAATCTGTGCCGCTCCCGCCCCCGAAATCTTCGCCGCCCGACAGTCCCCGGATGACCTCCCCTCCCTGAAATCTGGCTAGAGCTCCAATCTTGGCTTGATGGCGTGCGTGGAATTAAAAACCAGGCAATTACAGTGAACAAAAATTGAAATCTTGTGTTTTGTATGGGAGTGGTGTGCCGAGGGGGGGAGGGGATTAGGCTAAAGCTGGACTGGCGGTTGAATGGTGGATGAACCGAAGGGTCCCTGAAAGACGGCACTTGTTATTAGAGTGTGTAAACACTGCCAAGCTGTTGAGAAGCTGGTAAAAACACATCGGACATAAAGACGCTGCCTGTGGACACGTTGTATTATCCCTCAGTACATTAACTGGCTGCTACTTAGCTTGAGGATTCCAACGCTCCCCCCTTTCCTCCATCTCTCTCTCTCTCTCTCTCTCTCTCTCTCTCTCTCTCTCTCTCTCTCTCTCTCTCTCTCTCTCTCTCTCTCTCTCTCTCTCTCTCTCTCTCCCGAAGTATCTCACCCACTGTAATCTTTTCTAGACAATGAGCGAGGGAGGACAGAGATATACAGCAACGAAAGAGAGAGGGAGCAGTGGAGAGTCTGCAGGATTGTTGGGTTTATCTCCAACACTGTGGGCCAGACACTGATCTTAACCCACGAGAGAGCAGATTTTATTACTGGAAAGAAAATATAGAGTCAACAAAAATTAACCCCCGATTGAAGACTGTTCAGTTCACGGTCCAATTCTCACTGGAGAAGCCTCCAATCAGCAGTGAGAAGGAAGTTGTGTTGGGAACAAGAGGCTGAACAAACTCAGGTAAACTTCAGGAGAACGTGATCAAAACTTTATCAGAGGAACAAAAGCATTTACATATTACTTCAAGGTTTCTAGAGTTACTTCTTGCTTCAAACACTGAATATGAAGTTTCTTGGTGTCCAAAGCTCATATCTACAAAACCATTTAATATTCTATACATACACCAAGAAGCATTGAAATCAGTCCTTGGAAAAGAGTTTATCTTTATCACTATTGTTGTTCATCAGTTTCTTTCAATGTGTCCTCTTTCTTAGTAACAGAGCCCGACTAATGTCAAATGGTTCAATTCACACAAGTTAGATCTGAATATCTTTTGTCAGGGCAACTAGAAACTTGGCAGATGTGTTGCTAGTGGCCCAAAGAAGAGCCAAAAATCACTCAATATTAATATTTTTTGAAATAAACAAGCCACCAGAGCTCTGTAGCAGGATGAGCTGGGACTCAACTACATCATCAGTCATGATTCAACTTAAAAACAAGGTTAAACTAGTGCAGGTACCCCTCCATCTTCTAACGTGTAGGAGTATTTTAGACAGAAACTCATTCATGTGGAGCTCTGTTTGTTTCCTGTTTAATTTAACAGACATATTCACCACCTCAAACGGGCAATGGGCAGAACTGGAAGAGGATTCAGCGACGGTTCCATAATGGAAGTAATGTCTATTTGTGTCTTGTTATGCAAGCAACAACAGGTCTACTTGACTTGGGCCTTGACATTTCAACCGTAAAGTGTCACCAGCAGGTGCACAGCTTCTTTCGCCAATAAATAGGAAGCAAACAAGCATTTCTCACTGATGCACAACTGAAGTAGAAAGAAGCTCGGAGACCACATATCTCCACCAAGGCTAACACCCTATGTTTCCATGTAAAAAAAAAGAAATTCATGGATCCACCTGTTTAATTACTGGTTCCTTTCTCAGGTCATACCCCACCCCTTCCACAAAATGTCATGGGGATTTGTACAGTAGTCTTTTTGTGTGTGTTTAATCTTGCTATGTGACAAACACAGATGAAAACACAATTATATTCATTTCACTGCTCATATTGAACCAGATTAAGAGTGTGAAGCTGTGAAGATGCCACAGGGATCTCCATCGGAATCCATTTAAAATTCAGCCCATGAGTAAACAAACTGCGTCTTCCAGTTGCATTCGGAGACATTCGGAGACATTTAGACCTTTGAGGAACGCAGCCCTCATGCATGGTCCTGACTCACCAGCTGCATGGAGCTACAGAAGAAACAGAGCTGCTGGATACCACAACCTGAGTGGAATGTGGCTTTCTACCCTGTTGGGAGCCGTGTGTCACTCGTGCTGAACTACACCGCCATTATTCCTCATCATTTTCACAGTCCCATGATACACTATAATTTCACCTCTCTCAGTCCGTGCCATGTGTCAGGGGCTGCCATTACAACTGCACAGCCCAGAATAAGCCTATGTTATTCTTAATATATTGCAACCTATACTCTTTATGTCATTACATCTCTCCCCCACTCTGGTGAATGAAACCATCTGCATAGTAAGATTACGCCTGTAATTATACAGGCAACAGCACATGCATTGTCTCTATACGTCTCTCACACACACAAGCGCATGCACACAGACACACACTCTCTCTCTCTCACACACACACACACACACACACACAGCAAGTGTCTGGCCCTGGAAGGCCATTATAGTAAACCACGTGAGCAGCTCCTATTCACAGCTCCCTATTGTTCAAACCAAGGTAAGTAGGGGAACCTTCAGACTGTAATCACCTGCGTGCGTGTGCGTGCACACACACACACACACACACACACACACACACACACACACACACACACACACACACACACACACACAAACACACACACACATTGATGTGGAAATGAGAGGATGGAGAAAGTAAGAAAATAAATATTAGGATGGAAAACAACTGCTTGTTGGAGGTGAACACGACTGTGTGCATCTGTGTGTGTATGTGTGTGCGTCTGTGTGTGTGTGTGTGTGTGCGGGAGTTTCTGTTTTTCTGTAAAAAATTTGATTTGCGACTTATAGCAACAAGGTATTAGATTTGCAGCCACAAACATCAAGACTAATTCCTTCACCATTGTGATCCACAAATTGAAATCACAGCAGGTCGTAACAGCCCAGCCGACACTTTGATGGCATGTGTGTGACAATGTTTGTGTATTTTATGTTTTTTTTTACTTTCACTTTTCTTGCCAACACACACCCAACAACCTTTAAAAATGTACAGTTAATCTTATAGAAAAAATGACGTAAATATTCAGTAAAAAGGAAAAGCACATTCGGACATCCTTACCTTTTTTATGTTAAAAAACAATATCAGTCTTTATTGTCATTAGACTTTAGTATCAGCCTACTGATATTCCTATTAGCACAAGGTTTAGATATGGAGAATCTGCTGGTCAGAAACTGCCATGTTATCTAATCAAGGTCGCACCGGAGTTAGCAATAATGTAATGAAGACATGTGGAACATTCCAACATTAGGCACTTTATGTGGACACGTACATTTTAGTCACTTTATAACGTCCTGAGTTCTCACAGCATTTTGTGACACTGAATTGAAGCAGTTACCGTCTGCTTGATGACACCTGCCCTGGGTTTGAGTCGCGAGCAGCAGGATATGTTGACATGAATCATAATCAGACTTAAATATCTAACATCTAAACATAAATACTAATAAGGTCATTAGATGGACCATTGCTGTGGATGCAACATATCACTGTGAATGTCTGTGTTTGAACATCGTCGTTAAAAACCAGAGCTGCAGTGAAAAGTGACAGACCTACAGTGTGTGTGTGTGTGTGTGTGTGTGTGTGTGTGTGTGTCTGTGTGTGTGTGTGTGTGTGTGTGTGTGTATGACAGATCCCCTTTAGCCTGACAACAGAGAGGGATCAGAGCGGATAAACAGGCACAAACAACCTCTAGAGGATCTATTGCACATTTCAAACACAAACACACACACACACACACACACACACACACACACACACACACACACACACACACAAACACACACAGCTACTGGCATCGAACTGAGTAAATACTGCATATATTACTGTAACGGAAGCGGCAGAATATCTTAATCCTACCTGTAACTGAACTGAGACTGAAAAAATGCCTCTAAAAAACAGCCCAGACAAAGCTGATGGAATATTTAAAACTACAAATCGGAACATGAGGGGCCTTAGGTCCTTAAAGTAGATACAGAAAGAAGAGCTTTTGTATAATGTATTTCTAATAACCACTTAAAGTAGAAGGGTTGAGAGGAAAGAGGCATTCTAACCATCTCAACTGTCCATGTGGTCCTGCTCATGTTTGTCTACCTGTGGGTAAATGTCCAGTTTTGGAAAGTACCTTCCAGGTCTCAGGAGAAAAGAGCCACCCAACCAACACTAATAGGTCAATAATTACGGGAATATACCTCCAGCGTTCTCTACTGTCAACACGGAGGAGTGATGCTTTTTAATTGCAGGGAGAGCGATTTTATCAGAACAAATAACGAGGAGCGGAAGGTAAATGGACGGTGTTGAAACAGGGAGAAAATGGAGCCAGTGGCTTTATCAGGGCCAACTGGTCGTCAGGAAATCAAAGCTAAACAGCACAAAGCATCATGGGAAGACAGACAAGGACAAGCTGAGAGCTGAGGGCCACACAACCTGGAATCATGTCTTCACCATAACAGTTGTAACAAATCTCTTTTTTAAGAAGATCTATACAAGCTTCAGCCGACCTCTTCTGCTCCATTAGTTATTGAGAGATATGGTGAGAAATGTCTTTTTTGGACCATAAGGGGTTTCATACTTTATGTTTTGATTGTCCAACTGCTCGTTTGTCCTGCCCTGTTACAGAGTTATTCAAACTAACAAAATCTAGAGGTTAGGTCAACGAGTGCATACGTCAACAAAGTATAATGCCTAACATCTTAGATCTGCTCGTTTATCTCTATCTTTTAATAAGTTCTTGGGTCCTGTTGGAAAATCTGTTGAGTAGTTTTTTCATAATCCTGCAAACTAACAAACAATCTCAGATAAAAACACAACCTCCTCCTTAGCAGAGTTACTCATCATCCACACATGAGATGCAAGGTGGAATAAATCTGTATTTTCCTTTAACCATTATCATTTTAGTGTTGGCAGATTCATTTCATTACATTTTATTTTTCAGCTCATTTGACTGCTCCCAGCAGGAAACCATATACGAGTATTTAAATACAATATTTAAATATTTTAACTAGTTATCACCTGTACTTCCATCCTCCCCCTTTACTCCGAGCGTCTGTCTCTGCCTGACGTGTTTTTATTAGTTCAGTGTGATGTTCATTAGAAAAACATACAGGTAGCATAACCTCCACGCCCTCTCTCTCCTCTCCGTGGCGCTGGGAGGCAGCCGAGCGAGGTGGGCTTGCTTTTTTCTCTTCCTCCTCTATACAAGCAGAAAATTGTTTTGTGGTGTTTCACGGCTGACGGGTTATGGTAATCCAGGAGGAGCACCCGTCTGGAAACTAATGAACTCAGAAAGAGAAAGAGAGAGAGAGATGAGAAGGCAGCGTGTCACGGTGCTGGGAGCGGAGTTGTTCTCGTATCATCCATGCTTTATTTTACCCATTTACACAGATGGAAAGGCAGTGTGTGTATTTAAAGTGCAGTGAGCTCCGGGGAGGATGTGTAACTCGGTGAGCACGACAGACAGTGGGAAATAACAGATCGTCCCTGAAAATGAATGAAATGTAATTCATCAATACTGTTTTATCATGATTAAAGTTACCATTTGTCAGGTGGCAGTGGGGGATCTCCACAAAAACACACATCACAATCTTTTTTTTAACACAAAATCATAATCCACAACCGAATCGCTGCCTCTGATATCGCTCGGCAGAGAACATCCGGCCTTGAACCAAACAGAAACAGATCATAAAGTGTATTTAAAGTGTGAATCAGTCTTAAATCTGACATGGTCCACGTCTCTGAAGGGCAACACAACCTGAACTAGATCATATTCTACTGCTTGAGTCACGTCCTTCGATTATTGGAGGCTTTTATCTTCTCAGATCTTAGACAGAAAAACCTGTGAGTTGAAGATGTCGCAGAGGTTGAACAGATTTGACTCATTATCTGATGAAGTTTGCGAATAACTTTGCTTGGAGAAATATGACTGATATGTTCAAAGCCAAACCACTGCCACGCTGATGACGAGTGCTTTTTGTTTTGTGTAACTAGTGACTACCACGGTCGGGGGGGGTTCAAGGTACAAAGCAGACCTTGGACTCTGGCCTGTTTCCCCGGGTTCAGGAAAGGAACAGAACATTTCTAATTCAAGAAGTGCAACATAGAGATTTCAAGCTCAAAGATAATAGTATTTGCCAAACAAACCCTGTGTGATTATGTTTACAATGCAACAGAAACAGTTAAGCTTTAAAAAGAAGCGATCCTTAGACTTTGAGCCATGTAAGAAGAAATCAGAGAGAATACTCATAAACAAATATCTTTCAACTCTGCCTTTGTTGTGCGTTAATTTAGAGAATCCAGTGAGTAAAAATAGATTTTCAGTGGCTTTAAGACAGTGAGAAGTAGAGGAATATTACAGTTCACCAAAGAGGACAAGAAAAACAGACAAAAATAAGACAAATAAAACCTCCAGTCACGCAGAGACCAAATGTTGATTTCGTGAAACAGGGACAGAAAGGTGCCACATCTACAATCAGGGGACCGATGAGGGCGACTGTCTGAAACTGACGTGTATTGTGTGGATTTTTTTTTCTAGTGTTGAAATGTAATGAGCTGCCTTCCCTTCCCCATCAGAGAAAACATATTTTCCATTTTAAGGCCTTAAACATGATCAAAAGGATCGGCTTAATATAATCAGTTCAAAACCCATTTATTACCATCTCCCTCCTCCTCCTCCCCCCCCCTCCTCCCCCCTCCGCTCTCCCTCCTCCTGCCTTTTCATTCACCCTCATCCTCCTCCTCCTCCTCCTCTCCCTCCATCCTCCTCTCCTCCTCACCCTTTCCTGTGTCCCCCGTTTCTCCCCTCTGTCTTTTATTTTCTCCTCTTTCCTCATCCGTCTATCCCTGACTCTCAGTCTTGCCCCCCCCCAAAAAAAATCCCTCTCCATTTCATCAGTATGTGCATGAGTGTGTGTGTGTGTATGTATGTGTGTGTGTGTGTGTGTGTGTGCCCCCAGCTCTATCTAGCCTGAAACAGGTGCTATATAATAGTAAATTAATTAGACGGAGAAGATGCGCCTTGTTCACCACAAAGCCCCTTGTGGCCTACCAGAGTCTCACACACACACACACACTCAGACTGACAAACACACACACACACACACACAACACACACACACACCTACACACACACTACAGCATACAGCCACCGGGAAAAAAGCCATCTGGGCATGGCAAGCTCCCGTGGGAGGGTGTGTAAATATGTGTGTGTGAGTGAGAGATTTTGAGTGATTGGCCGTGAAGTTGACTGCAGTGATGGTTTTACATGACAATTAACCCTATTAGCCCCGCACTCACTTGCTTAGTGTGTGTGAGTGGGTGTGTGTGTGTGTGTGGTGTGTGTGTGGTGTGTGTGTGTGTGTGTGTGTGTGTGCGTGTGTGTAATCGTGCAGCCCGAAAACCTCTCACAAGCTTCATTTTTAACCGAGTTGCCGTTATGAAAAACTTGCGAGGCAACGGCAACAACAGCTGATTCTGGATCTGTGGACGTCCAGCAAGCAGGAACAGGCTGTGTTCTAGTTTACAACAATCAAAATAAACTTTTGCTTCCAGAAAAAGCATATGTTGGTTTTGCACGTGGCTCAGCTTGGATTCACAACAGGTAGAACAGACTCCACAGACCTGTCTCACAAAATCTGCAACATGCAATTTGCACGATAATTGTTTAACTTTCTGGTATTCTTACGTTTCATTAATCAAAACAAACACCGTGTTGAAACCCGTGAGCAGGTAGAAGCCCTGTGAGCACTCAAATAAACTGAGACTTCCAATTTCCTCAGAAGCCACTTAAGTAAAACAGATGCTCGGGCCGCAGCAAGAAAAAAAAAGGAAAAACATGTCAAAATGAATCATAACATCTTAAGAAACGTCTGAAACCACTCCAGAAAGATCCACTGATGATCAGAGTGTCAGCTTGTGTCACTAAACACCTTCTTCCAAAAGGAGCCTTGGCCTCATGTGAAGGCATCTGGGAGACAGAAGTGGGAAAATGATCTTTGATGATTAGAAACAACGGAGAGGATGTTTCCATGGACACTTCTGTGCAGTGAATGATTCCCTATGTTATATTTAATAGTCAAAAATGTACTTTAGATCACATGGTAGAAATTATGTCGTCAAAAATGTCACTATATAGTGTAGTAGTGCATTAACCAATAAGAAACATGATCTACAGCTTATTTAGATGAATCAATCATTTGTCATCGAATGGTATAAATAGCTTCACTTTGAATTGGTCTTATTACATTATTAAAAAAGTTAGCATTGCCTGATAGCGGTTTAAACAGTGTACATATAGGGTACGCACTCGTTCAACTGTTATTACTGTCCTATAGAGAAAGACTAACTAACAAGATTGAATGCCACTAAACATGCATACATCCACATTCACCCACACACACCCACACACACACACATACACACACAATCGCACAAACACACCAACACAAAACCTAGCTGAGTGACTGCAGAGGAGCACTGCTCTGACAGCCGAGTCTCAAGTCAGCAGAGACGGAGACAGATGGACAGATACGAGAGAGACAAAGCCGAGAAAGTGACAGTTGAGTGTTTGATTGACAGCACCGTCTTTTGACTTTGCGTGTAATTACTGAAGGGGTTGGGGTGTGGTGGGGGGTTGTGGCGGTGCGAGGAGGAAGAGAGGAACACAAAAGAGACTTGAGAGAGGAGGGGTTGTAAAGGGTGAGGGCGACTGCACTGGGCCGAATCTACCAGCATGGAATTTGACTATTTTCATGTCATTAAATACGAGAAATAATTTTTATGTTCCACCCCGAGTTCGACTCTCTCTGCCTTTTATTGGACGAACCAAATCCATCGTCCTTCCTTCTGTCAACAGTTGACAATAGAGGATGTTGACTGGCTGCTTTATGAATTTTATTATCACTATAAAAGGAAAAGGTCTGTATGAGCAGAGACCTTTTTCTGTGGAGTTGAAGACAAAAGTTTTTCAGCTCTTTTCGTTTCTCTCCTCTGTTGTTCTGTAAATTTAAACTGCCCCAAATATCTTCTGAGAGAAAGCTGTCACCCTGGAGTGTTTCAAGTTGTTCAGTGACTATAACCTCAACAGTTGTCATCATCATTTGTAGAACACTTTACCAAAAAAAGTGTAGGTTACGACTGTTACTTGAGTTAGACAATATATTCCTTTATACGATGCCTCTTACAGCTGAAGCAGATTCCAAAGATGTCAAAAGGCGAAACAATAAAACCACTTAACGAATTAACACTGTGTATTTATTGTCACGGTACAACAACAGAAAGAACTGAGGTCATGAACAAACCATGAACCTCAATGTCAGTGGCTTTTTACTATTTACAAAGAATCAAAGGAACTCAAAATGTCCGTCAAAGTTTAACATTGAACATTGACTTTTATTATTTTTCATTTTCTCTGATTTCCCAGAAAATAATTCATGAATTTTAATGGAAAAACAGCTACTGAGTTGTTAACAAAGTAATGTAGACACAATAACAACAAAACTGCCTTTTTTCGAGGCAGTGTTTTGGTTGTTGTTCCAAATATGTGCAATATATATGGTAAAATAAAATGAAGGGTAAGAATGCTTGGAAAATAGCTGAATTTTGATATGATAGGATGTCGAGGAACAAGTTTTGGATTCCTGGGAACATTCCTTCATCGCTGAGCTGAAAGGTCATAAGGTCAACACGGGTGAGAGTCTCTTATAAAGACGTGAGATTGTCGCGGCCACTGTTACCAACCAAACACAATACAGCAGCTAACAGCTTGCTAAAAGGATTAGCTGTGCATTTCACTTTTTTTTCCCCTCCTGACACACACACACACATACACATATTCACACTCGTACACACACAAACACACACGGATCTGGCAGAGTCTCAGAGCCTCGTCCATGTGTCACACAGATTTAGAGATTAATCAAACAGAAAAGCGACAGAGGGAGAGGGCGAGAAGAAAGGAGGGAGGGAGCGGAGCCAAGTGCGAGGCCCCCAAGCCAGGCAGCGTGAGGGGCCTCGGGAGGACCAGGACACGGGCCCTCTGCGGCCCTCCAGGAGCCGGCTGGATCACACACTCAACAAATATTGGGATTGGAGGTCCAGCAGGGCAAAGGCAGTTTGTTTGTGTGTGTGTGTGTGTGTGTGTGTGTGTTTGTGTGTGTAAGCCCCTGAAGCAGATGGTCGGGGATGTTCGTTTAAGACAGACGATTGATTTTAGGAAACAGATATCCAGCCTCGTTAAGCAGAAAGCACCTCTGGGACCTGGTGAGGACGAGAGGGAGGGAGCGAGGGAGAGAGGGAGGGGAGGGGAGGATGGAGAGAGTGAGAGAGAGAGAGTGTGCGCTTGTCTAACCTCTGCCACAGCCAACTGTAGAGAGATGGAGCGGGTGAAAACGAGGAAAGAATAAACGCATGAGAGAGGAGAGGAAAAACTGCACCTATTGAACTTCATTACTGCTTTGGGAGAAGTGAGGGAGGAGAGAGGAGTGGAGGAGAGCGGGGGGGGGAAAGAGGAGAGGATAATGGGGTTAATGCTGGCAGACAAGCAGCAGTGCTGTTGGGGTTAATAACACATACACTCAGTCTCTCTGGGGAGGGAAGTAGGTGGGAAGCCTGTATTTGATCTGTGAGTAATACATTGAATGTGTATGAGCACAAACACACGTGTGGTCTGTGAGTGTGTGTCTGTGCCCGTGTGTGTGTGCACGAGGCTTCGCACCCATATAAAAAAAAAAAAATAAATAGAAAATAAAAATAAAAAATAAGTACATTAATTAAAAAATAAATAAAAAAATAAAATAAAAATTATATAATTTATTCTATTATATACTATAAAAATAATAAATACTGTATATAAATACAGTAGAACTATATGGTGACTATGAAAAATAAAAAGAATAAAGATATAAATAAAATAAAATAGAGATGTAGACTAATTAATATAATATGTGAACTTATATATCAATAAATATAATGATACTTATAGTAGTAAATTATAGATAATATAATAAAAATTTGTAGTTATAAATAAAGAAAAATAATATGTAAAAATAAAATAATAAATATAAAAAATATTATAAGAATAAAAGTATTTAAAAAATAGATAGTCTAAATATAACAATAAGTAAAAAAGGAATAAATAATGATAAAAATTAATAAGATAAATATATAATAAATATATAAAAAATAAAATAAAATAATAAAAGAAAAAATTAAAAAATAATTATAATATATTATAAAATAAATAAATGAAAGTAATATACTATGATAATAAATATATAAGTAATAACAATTTAGATATAATATATAAAGTATAATATAGATTTATAAAATAAATATAAATAGTTATAATG